>LT934112.1:96102723-96126276 GCA_900231445.1 Triticum turgidum subsp. durum
CGAAAGCCTGCGGTGGAGAGGAGCTCGAGAGGGGTGCGGCAGTGGGGCTTATAAACCACTGTGCGCCCCTCTCAACTAGAGGTGGGACTAAACTTTGGCCCCGACACGGGCAGCACAGGGGCCTTTGGTCCCGGTTGGTGGCACCAACCAGGACTAAAGGGGGGCCATTGGTCCCGGTTGGGGGCACCAACAGGGACTAAAGGGTGCATAAGTCCCGGTTGGTTTCACGAATCGGGACCAATGGCTTTGCTATATAAGCAAACACTTTGCAAAAATTCAGAATTTCATCGCCAGTTGCCCCCGACGACGCCGACCTCCTCGACACCGCCAGGCTGCTCCACCTCGCCATCGCCGCCACCGCCGCCAAGGCCGTCGCCTCCCCGAGCCCGTGCCATCCTCGTCGCCGGCCTCCCCGAGCCCGCGCCGTCCTTGTCGCCGGCCTCCCCAAGCCCGCGCTATCCTTGTCGCCGGCCTCCCCGAGCCCGCGCCGTCCTCGTCCCCGTCGCCGCGTGCCTCCCTGAGCCCACCCTCCTCGTCCCTATCGCCGTGTGCCGCCTGAGACCGCCGTCCCGGTCACCGCGTGCCACCCCGATCCCCTGCCTCGTCCGCTCCGGCACGACGGCGCCCTCGCCGCCCCCACCGTCGCCATCGTCATCGCTAGCCGCCCCTGCAGTGAGCCGCCGCGCCGCCCCGGCTCTGTTTTTTTTCATTTTTATTAGTTTAATTTTTTTTGTTCATATATATATATATATATAGGACAGGGCTATTTTGTTCCCTTCGTGCGCCGGCTGCCAGCCTTCCCCGCGCCGGCCACCTCCCACCCCTGTGCGACGGCGGCCGCCCTCCCCGTGCGCCGGCCGCCACCGTCCCCCCGCGCAGGCCACCTCCCACCCCTGTGCGCCGGCAGCCGCCTCCCCCACGCCGACCGCGTCCCTCCCCCGCGTTGGTCGCCTCCCTTCTCGGCTCCAGACTCCTTCCTCCCCTGCTCCGGTCCCCTTCCTCCTTGTGCCCAGCCCCCTTCCTCCTGATTCCTACCATGGAACTCCCCCGCGCTGACTCCATACACCCTGTCACCCTCCTCTCAGGTCCCTCCATGGGACGTTACTGGAGCTCTCCCTCTCTGTACGGCTGGACTTATGCATCTTCCCACTCCGGCGAAGCGATACAGGGCAGATGCTTGCAAGAAATGGGCTGCTGGGTGACATGGGCAAGCGCTGACGGCCGGCTTGGCGATCTGCTCTATGTATTGCAGCTGACCTGTTCTCTCAAGCTGGATTGAACTTTGCCACGGTTGCAATTCTCTTTGTCAGCTCCTTGTCCATGGGGAAGCACCTCGGGCAGGGGTCGTTAGTGTGGTGTACTCGGACGTGTTGTTGGTATGGTCGTCGCGCAGTATTGTAGTGGCACATAATGGCTTTTTGAACTGCAAAACTTGCATCCGTCAGCTGACACCGAATTCTGCTACTACTCCGACCACTCATGCCAAGAACAGAGAGCACAATTCACAAGGTTCAGAGCAATCTGTCATAGTTGATTCAATGACTAGGTCCAGTGGAATCCCCAAGGTGCGTGCAGATTTATGAAATTGCTATGTATGGGGCGAGTTTTGTTTGTTGTGAGTAATGGACTAATGGTTATCTGCTGCTCCTTTTTGTCAAGAATTTGTAACGAGTTTCAGTTCTGATTTCACTCGCTCACAGTACCATTGATCTTCATAGCACACCACCTGTTTGTGTAAATACCTGAGAGGATAGCACACATGAATACCATACAGTGGAGATGAAAAGGTGTGTTCAAAATAATGTCAAACAACCTGATCCTTTCAAACATTTTGGATAAGTGCAAAAATGAACATTTGCAAGTTCAAAACAGCTAGTTCAATAAGGTATCCAGAAAGCTTTTTTCAGATAAAGGTTTCCTTGCAATTACCATTTTTCGTGTGTGATCATTTCTCCATTTGGAGCAATTTTCGTGTGTGATCTGTACTTTAGGTGCTAATCTAAGAATTTGTGTCCTCGAGGAGTTCATGTATTACTACCATAAGAGCGTGATGTTCCTTTGCTAGGAGATGGGTGCAAGAAAGAACCAATTTATTTTGCATTCAGTCGCCATTAGAGTTGGTCTTGTGCACCACAAAATTAACTTTCTGAAGCTTCCTCTATGGTTAATAAGTTCATAGTCAATAAGACAGGGAGTTCAGAAAAGAACGTGAACACTGAAAGACCATAAAAAACCAAAAACTTACATTAGGGGAGTTCTTCAAGAAGTTCGTGGCTAGCCGGCCGTGTTGTGTATTCTTATCAGTTCATTGTAAGAAGACAAGTAATTAGTTTATATATCTAGCCTGGCGTGTTGTGTATTCTGGTTAGTTCGTGTTTGTGTATGTGTTTCCCGTGTGGCGTATGAGAGGAAGCCGCTGATCTGGTCCAGTCATGCTCCAAATCTCTCTTTTCGGTAGCACAAACATTTAAAAGTTTGAACGCTAGACCCCGGTAAGTTCTGCTTGACAAAACCTCCTCTCTCATATTTGTTCCTGTTTTGTAGGTTGCAGCAAAAAACAAGATGCACAAGTTCGTATTTTGTATGCTTTTCGGTTCATCTACTTCCCTGTGATGAGTCCGATTTCCTTTGTGTTTCATCTTCTTCATATAGCACAAACAAGTGCTTGGGGTTATGCGTAGTCCATGGGTTCTAGTATTTGATTACAGTCAGGCCACGAGTTAGTATTGTGGTACTCCGTTCCAAGAAAAAAGGGTTGTCAGTTCAGTTATAGGCACCCAACTCTGAAGATTTTGAATTTTTAGCATCGTATTTTAAGTTTGTTTTTTATCATATAATGTAAAATTGTAAACATGTTTCCAATGGTCTTTGCTCCCAGTTCTGAACTTTTTATTCAGTCTGCTAGTACAGTCATCGCGGTCGCCACCCCGACGCCTTGCCCGCCAACCCGCGTCGCGTTGCCCCGGGACCCCCGAGCACTGCTACACCCCGTCGCCCGTGCCTAACGGTGAGGGCCAGCGTCTTTGCGCGACAAAGCAGGCTACCATCCCTCCATTGACAATGCGCATGTCCAGCCGTTGCTGCATCTCTTTCTGCCCGTGGATGCTCGTGTGCTATAGTTGCTTTCTCCCCTTCCTGTACATGCTGCTACTCACCTTTTTATCTCTCTGATGTGTTGTGTTGCACTACTGCAGCTCGATCTAGGAGGTGCTAGCTCATGCTGGCTGGAACTAGGATGCAACAGGGTTGACGGATCCATGCCGCACAAGCACTGGTGCTCTGCTTTCTTCTTACTTTGTGTACTAATTTGCTTTCTTCTTATTTTCAGTTTGCGAGATGCAAAAAGAAGTTAAAAAATGTTGTGCCTGGAGTTCATATTATTTGCTACCCCATGATGTACGTCTATAGTTTCTCCCTCCAAATGTGTTGGTGCATGTGGTTGTATTTTCTGTTTTTTGTTTTGGATCTACGAAAAAGGTTATTGAAGCTCAAATGTGATAAGCACATAAGTTCAGATCTCTAATGCTACAAAGTTCACGTATACCTCTCTGTTTTAATCATGGCATACAAATTTTGCACTATGAGAAAGTTCAGAGGCAAGAACGTAGAAAATAAAGAACACAAAATATCAACAAAAAATTCACTAGGAGAAAAGTTTAAGTCAGGATATGCAAGAAAAGCTCTTATTTTATTTTAGTTAAATTTCAAATTGTAGTTAAATTTCATTTCTTATTTTAATTTAGTCTAGTTTCTTATTTTAGTTTAGTTCAATATCTAATTTTTGTTCAGTTCAATTCTTATTTTAGAAAAAAATTGAATTGTTTCTTTATCTGCATTCTTCTATTCAACATCAGGGAGAAGGTGCCTCATGGTAAAAGCGTGCCAAGATTTTCTAAGTACCCAGACCCATCCTGTCCTCTATACAGATTTTAGAGTTTAACACATCAATGTAAGTTTGTTCTCAAAACTGAAATTGTTCTGCATGTACTGAAACTAGTTGTTAATTGTTGGAGTGTTTCGTTCTTGCAGAATAAAAATAAGATGTATGCATTGCTTCTTGGCCCAGCTTGAGAGAACCCTCTTGTTAAAAAGTATAAAGCAGTTTTGAAGCAACTCCCAGTGTCTTTAGAAGCATTCATGGTTAAAAAGCAACGACAACCTCATCCGTTCGAGTTGAGCACTGGTCATCGTCCAACTTGAGCACTAGGTGCCGTCCAAGTTAAAAAAGAGTAGTATGCAAGTACAGAAGTTTGTTTTAGTGAGAAAAATGCATACTGTCTTCTATAACTCATTTCACTTCACGGTTTCTTCACCTGTTTGTTGTTTCCTAATTATTGTAATTCCTAAATGTTCTACTCAACTTTAACGCCATGCTCAGTCCAACCCCGTGGCTTCAGGGTGGCCGAGTTCGTCGCGACCATCAGTTCGGAGACCTGCATCACTGCCTGTGTTGGCCACCTGCATCACTGTATGCTCCGTCAATAGCCTCCTGCACAAGGAAAAGCAACAGGGTGTCCGAGATGCTCTGTTCTAGTGAGGTGGCTGATTATGTTTTTTGTTCTGTAATTCAAGAACTTTGACCTTCGTAATTCTGTTTTTGGTTAATTTATTATGCCCGGTACAAACCTTTAAATCTGAAGAGGCTTCTAATAGCAAGAAAATGTGCAGTCGGTGTGGTGTATATGTCATGTATGAAAATCTGTAGTCGATGTGGTGTATAAGTTATTCATGTACATGTATTATATGTGTGAAAAATTTCTCTATATGATGAGATGATTGCTACTTCTTTAAATAAGGCATACATGACAGCTTGATGTGCGTGCAAGAATAAAAAAATGGTTTGAATAAAAATAATGATCTGTACGAATTAAAAACAAATGATCAGTTTGAAAAACAAAAGACCGTTAGCTTTTGGTATTCTGTGACATTGACGTCCAAGTTCTGCAACTGATCCGTTCAGATGGGACAAGGAGATCAGTCCAAACAACTAAAAAAAAGGAGATCAGTACAACAGGCGCATCTCATGAGAAATGTCAGTGTGCGGCCCACCCGTCCCCATGCCTCTCCGCCACACATCGTGCCGTGCCGCCTTGCCATCGACCACCGTTGTGGCTCAGCACTGCAGTGCTTCCACGATCACCACACGCAGCTGCTTCCTTCTATAGTTGCCCTCGCCCTGCTCTCCTGCATATTGACATTATAGAAACACAACAACTGCATAATTAAAAAAGTTGGAAGTTCAACACGACGTCCCAGATAAGTTTGAAAAAAAGCTCAAACAAAATGAAACCCAATGAAAATTCAAATGGTAAAAGTTCAAGTTGCAAAACGAGAGAAGTCCAAAATATTGTTGCAAGAAAACTCAGTTAGAAAAAACAAGGATTTTTTTCTTTTGAAAAAATATCATTCAGTTCAACGATATAAACCATGCAAGTTCGGGGACTATGATACCCAAAAAACAAAGTAAAGTGTAGTATGTGAAAACATGCTTAGTACAAACGCATATGAACATCAGTGCAAGTACTCTTTTCTCGGAACCATTCAAAATTACATTGAAAAATACCTCAGTACAAATGCATACATAGATCAGTACGACTACTTTGTTTTTAGATGGTCACAAATTTGAGATAACGTTCAATATGACTAAGTTTGTATTTTTGATAGCTTTCCAACGGTACACTATTTGCCCCATTTCGACAAACTATTAAAAAAATCGTGTTTGAAATCAATTTTCATCATATTCGAATATGAATTTAAAATGTAAGGAATTAGAAAAAACTTTATATACGCAAAAGTTGCGCGATTTCCATAGCTTTCCAACGTCGTATCATTTGCGCCAATCCGACAAACAGTTTGCAAGAACTTGCAAAAATACTTTTCGCACAGAATTCTATCGTTTTTCAAATTACTTTTAAATCATACAAAATTTGAAAAGAACATTATATATATGGAAGATGAGGATTTCTGTATATTCAGTCTATTTTCTATGATGAAGGCACACATAAAGTCCTGTGCAAATGGTTATCCCTCTAGTGCTTCAAAGATTCGTATTTTATTTCTTCAAATGTGTTGTGCGCCTGTTTGATGAGGTAGAACAATGTAAAATAGTGAAAATATCATTAAAGATACTTGGAAGTACAAATGTAAAAAATAAATAAGTTCTGGTTATCGTCAGGTAGGAAGTTTGGAGAAAAAAACTTAAGTTTTTAAAAGAAGGGAATGGTAAAAATGTAAGTCCGTTCAACTATATAAACCATAAAGGCAATATGGCGATGACATCGTCAGTAAGGATAAGGATGAGAAAGAAAATATAAAACTAAAGATAGAAGATCATCGAGTAATTATTTTTTGAGAAGTACAAACTCTCTAGTACCATGAGTTAAATTAAAAATTGCATTACTTCTGACTCAAAGGACAATAAATTTCAAAAATAAAATAAAATTGTAGCAGTAAAAGTTTGGAGGAAAATAGCAACTTAATAAATGGAGAAAACAACAAGTTCACACCTACAAAAGTTGTATGTTCAAACATGACGTCTCAGATAAGTTTGGGAAAAGGCTGAAACAAAAGAAAAGCCCACGAAAACTCAAATGGTAAAGTTCAAGTCACAGAAACGCAAGAAGTCCAAAACATCATTGCAAAATAAATTGAGTTCAAGAAAAGAAACACACAAAACATTATCTTTTTGATAAATTATCATTCAGTTCAATGATATAAACCATGCAAGTTCAGGGGACTATGATACCGTAAACCATTGAAAAGTTACGAGGAAAAGCCGTACCAGAAAAAGAGAGTAATGTCTTGTCTGCGAACACATGCTCAGTACAAACCCATACGGACATCGGTTCAAGTACTTTTTTCGGAACCATTCAAAATTGCTCCGTGAAAAATACTTCCTCAGTACAAGCACACACACAGATCAGTACGAGTATTCTATTTTTTCTGATGGAGGACATGGAACCACAGAAAGTATGAAGAAATTTTATACTTCCATTGGCCAAAGTCTTATATCTAGTGGCGTTCAAGTCACAAGTTAATTGTAGGCTAAATAAGCCAAATACTAATAGTCAGCGTGAGATAATTACCTCATCTCAGCAAGTTTACGCACATACCTTCTATTAACTTCTAGCCTTATTTTGCTCACCAGGTTGCTTCCTAGACTGAAATGAAGGGGACTATGGAAGTGTTCATACATGCCGTGAAAAGAGGCTTCAGAAACTTGTTCTGGAACGTCTGAATCTTTTAAACTACAAATGGAGTCCATACAAAATTAATTCCTATGATTTAGCTTCCTGAAATAAATTGCAATGTTCTCACTTTTAGGAACAGAAATACACCCAGTCCGTTGCCTTTCTTCAGGAACAGAAGGTTCAATACTACAGTTTTTTCATTTTCTTTTTGGTATCTGAACACGAAATACTACTACTCATTTGTAGTATCTGAACAAAAGGCACTATCCAGTTCTTCCTGTATCGGAATAAATAGCACCCATTCTTCCTGTATTTTACACTAACAAGATGCTAAAGTTGCTTCATAGACTGAAATGAAGGGGACTATGGAAGTGTTTGTAGAAACCATGAAAAGAAGCTTCAGAAACTTGTTCGGAAACGTCTGAATCTTTTAAACTGTACAAGTGTAGCCCATACAAGATTAATGCCTGTGACTCAGCTTCCTGAAATAAAATTGCAATGTTCTTATTTTCAGGAACAAAAGGCGCACCTTGCCCATTGCCTTCCTTCGGGAACAGTACGTGCAATACCACTGAATCTTTCTAGTCTGCACCCTGCCCCTTGCGTCACGCATATCCCACCTGCACAGCCGGTTGTCGTCCAGCCCCAAGAAGGTTGAACCAGAGGGTTCGAGCTGCGCGCTCTTGCTATCGTTGGCAATGTCTCGCATCGTGATGTCAGTGCCATCCTTCTCAAACCGCCACTCGGTGACAACATTCCCGGTCTCAATGTCGACATGGTGGACGCCGTTGGAATGGGGCGGGCTGGTATCCCCAGAGCTCATCAGCAGCATCTTGGTCTCGCCACGCATGAGCAGGGCCTTCTTGGGCATCGAGTAGGTGCTGGTGGTACTGCCACCGCGGCCGCCCAGATCCTGACTAACACACCCTTGTCGTGCACGCCATGGCGGAAGTTCTTGATGACCTGAATCCCGGCGCCGCCGACGAGGAAGCTGTTGTCGAGCGCGCCAAGCGCGAGGCTCTGGATGCTGCTCCTCAGGCTCCGGGGTCATGCGCCCGACCAAAACGGAGATCCGCCGGCCACCCAGCCACGGGCTCGGAATCGGGAACCGGGCCGGCCGCCCCACTCGCTCGAGAGAGGTGTGGAGGAGGTGGAGGGTGGCGTTCGTTGGGTCTGCCAGCGCCAGCCGTTGATCTTGGGCGCGTCGTCGTCCTGGTGGACGATGTAGCCGCCGGCGGCCGCCCCCGCACCCCGGCGCCCATCACCACGCCTAGGGTGGGGCCTGGGTTGCAAGGAGGGAGGCGGGCTGGTGGAGGGATTGGCCGTGAGCAGCTCGGTCGACGGCTGGAGTGGCCGGCGGAACTGCAAGAGAGCCGGAGGGGCTCTTATTTACTCTTTTAATAAAAAAAATCAGTTCAACAAAATGACAGCATCAGTACAACCATTCAAATTCATCAGTTCAACAATAGTAAAAGAATAATATTCTGTTACGCGTAACAGAATAGCCCAAATATATATATATATATATATATATATATATATATATATATATATATATATATAATATATGTGTATGTATGTGGCTATGCGGCTCTGTATTTTTCAATTTTATTAGTTTAGTTTTTTGTTCATATATATATATATAATTTATATGTGTATGCATGTGGATATGTGTATGTAGATGTTCGAAATGTATAAAAAAATTATTCAGAGCATGTTTTTGTTCATATATGTATTTTTTGTTCATATGTGTATTAATGTTTTCATATATGCAAAAGATAGATTTTTAGAAAAGTTAGGATTTTTTTTCTGTTCATAGATTTTTTTGGTGATTTAATTATTGTAGAATATGCAAATGTTTGTATATTCATATGGACAATGCATTAGGCAAAACCTTTTTTTTTCAAAATTTTCTACTTGAACATTTTTTTAAAACAACCAATACTAAAAGAATGAGAGGAAAAAGGAAAATAAGAAGAAGAAGAAAGGAGAATAAGAGGAGAGGAAGAAGAGGAGAAATAAATAAGAAGAGGAAAAAAGAAGAAAAAGAAGAGGAGAAGAAGAAAGGAATAGAGGAGAAGAAGGAAAAATAGAAATTTTCGATTTTTCTTCTTCTCCTCTATTCCTTTCTTGTTCTCCTCTTTTTTTTCTTCTTTTTTTTCTTCTTCTTCTTCCTTCTTCCTTCTTCCTCTTTTCTTTCTTTTCCTTATTTTCCTTTCTCGAGGGAGAAGAAGAAAAAGAAGAGGAGAAGAAGAAGAAAGGAATAGAGGAGAAAGAAGATACTTCAACACAAGGGGGGGGGGTACTGATACCCCCTCCCCGATAACATTATTTTCCCATGTATATGTATGTCGCGTCGTTGTCGATATAACCCCCTCGAGATATCTTCGACATGAGGGGCGGTCGATATATATACCCCCTCTCGACCGTGATAACTTATACAACAGCAGCACCCCCTCGGCCCTCTCGCTCGACTAAAACTCTCGAGAACACCCAAACCCTAGAGAGAAAACGATGTTGGTCTCCTACCCCCTCCCGCCGCGCCCCTACCCGACAAATTATCTCTTGCGAGGCCATCCAAATTTACCAAGTTACAAGAGCGTTGTCGTCGAGGCCACCCCAAACCCTTGAAGCGTTGTGCCGAGGCGACCCCAAACCCTAGAGAAGCAGCGTCGAGGCCACTAACATGATTCCTTATTGTGATTAGCTAGCTAGTTCTACGTTTGCCACTAATATATATATATATATATATATATATATATATATATATATATATATATATCCATCTGTACCATGTTTGAATAATAATTGACATGTTGTAAATATTTGCAGAAACTATGGAGCACTCCCGAGATGAAGAAACAGAAGCGATGTTGGGGGACATAATCACACAAGGAAGTGACGAAGTTCCGTCATTTCTCAACGACACCGATGGTCAGGAAGGACTGGGTGACAAAGAGGGCTATATTCATGATGGCTTCGGCCCATTAATGCTGGTACAAGAAGAGGACTATGTTCATCAAGTCTTATGCTCTTAAGAAGATGGCAACCCTATTCAGGAGGTGGAGGAAAGAGCTGAACAAGTTTGTCGACAAAAAAAAGACACCAGAATTCATCGGCAAATATGAGAAGATCAAAGATCACTGGCCCGCATTTGTGGCCCACAAGACATCAGAAAAGAGTAAGAAGATGTCAGCGACAAACAAGCAAACTGCTGCGAAGAAGATGCTTCACCATCGCACGGGGTCAGGTGGCTACCTCAAAGCCCGGCCTAAGTGGTCCAAGGCTGAGCATGATCTGCTTGAAAAAGGGATCGAACCAGAGACAATGTACTAGCCAGACCGTTGTCGGACTTGGTTCTTTGGGGCTGGCATAACCTTGGACCCTATATCAGGGAAGTGCCATTGGACGGACGAGCAACTGCAAATACTAGTCAAGAACCTTCGGCACTATATCGATGCAGCGCAGCGAGGGATGTTCGTTCCAGACAGGGAGAAGGACGAGCTCACAATGGCCCTCGGGAATCCTGAGCACCCTGGACGGACACGAGGCAAGCCAGGCTCCATTCCGTGGAAGGTTGGTTTTCCGGACGCATGGGGTTACAAAAACCATGAGACGAGGAAGAAACAGGAGCAGGGCCAACTGGAGGCGCTGCACGAAATGGTAATGGGGCTAGAGGAACAAGAAGCAGCAGATCGCAATAAACAACCTGCCGAAGCTTCCCCCGAAGCTACCCTGCCATCTCAGCGGAGAACCAGCGTGGCTTCCACCGAGCTGCTTCAGCCGGAGCATGTCTTGATGGCTCCTGCCAGCTATCCCGTGGATGTTATCACGGAGTGTCAAAATTGCCACATTATGGCGCGATGGATGAATTTGAAGGTCAAGGCGGCTGTTGGCTTTGTTTATCCTAGTGGACCCGGCACAACTTATCACTGCCAGCCGATTCCAGAAGGATATGCTAAGGTGATGGTGGATGAAATAACGGAGGGATTTGAGGACCTCCTGCTTGACCACCCTACCGGTGAAGGGGAGACTAGGCTGGGTTCTGCTCTAAAGACTCCATGCCTATGGCGGAAGGAGCTCATCAACCTTCCGAACTGGCCGCCTCCGCCGCCTCCTCCTCCTCTTCCGGCGAGTCAGGGCACTGCACCTCCTCCACCGCCTCCTTCTCCGGCGAGTGACAATTAGGGCACGCGTGGCGGCACTCCGCCTCCTTCTCCGGCGTGTGGTGGCACTCCGCCTCCTTCTCCGCCTGCGCCGGCGCTCCCGAGCAGCCAGTAGCCTCCTCCTTCTCCGCCTCACCAGCAAGGGCGGAAGAGACCCGCCGCCGCCCCGGCTGCTCCGGCGCGTCGTAGTCCTTCTCCTCCGCCTCTAAGCAAGCATGAAAGAAGACAGACGCCGCAGCCGCTCCGTCTGCTCCAGCGTCTAGCAGCACAACCAGAGGCGGGAGGCAATACAGATACGGTCCACCTCTCAAGCCTCTAGAGAAGTTACCGTATGAGAGGACCAAGGAGGAAAACAATACAATCGTGCGGACCCACGTGAAGGAGTTCTTTGAAGGGGTGAAAGCAAAGAGACATCCACCTCCGGAGGAGAAGGTAGATCCGGTGAAAGCAAAGCGCACTCTCGATGCCCTGAGGAAACCGGCAAAGTCTCTGCCGAGAACCAACTATGAGCGCATTACTGAACAGACATATCTCCAAGCGGAGCGGTCGGGAAGTACTGTCGGACATTAAAGAGGAAGAGAACGAGCATCTGCGAAAAAAATTGATCAGCTCGGCGAACAAGCAAACCAATCGTGCCCCCCGCTCAATGTGTCTAGCGGCAACACCTTCGCTAATGTTCCGGGGATGGTGGCCGGTTATGGCAATCTACAAGATTACCTGCCTGACGATGCATTTCCTGATTTCATGGAGGTGGAAGAACACAGATACGAGTACGGGAAGCCTCTTTTCAAAGATGAAAAATCTCTAACAACGATGATGCGAAGATTCCATACTTGGTACATGAAAACCTGCAGAGAGTCTGGGGGGACGAATACTTTCTATCTGAGAATTAAAGAGGAGCACGACCTCGTTGGAAATGATCTGTTGCTTGTTCCATTTGAGGAGTTCTTCGAGTTCTTCAATCAAAAGGCCCTCGATAAATTAACGGTCTTTTGCTACTGCCTGTAAGTACTATGTCTGTCATTAAGTCTCTATATATAGCTTGGCTCTTTCATTGCATGTATTTATAATTAATTATCCTCAATATATTATGCATATTGAAGATCGTCGAGTGCAAAAAACAAGAAATTTATGATATTGGGTTCATTAACACAAATATCATAGATGAATTTTTGGTTGAAAAGGACGTCAAAGAGGCCAAGGACAACTTGCTACAATCTTGATCAAAAATCAAAACAAAGATATCATACTCTTTCCTTACAACGGAAAGTGAGTGTTACTGTCGTGTGCATATTCGGTTTCCCTTATTACTCGAGTGAGGTTATAGTAATGTAATTGATGAGTTATGCATGCGTGCGCAGGTAGCACTATATTCTTCTAGAGATTAAGCTTGAGAGTGGACTAGTAACCGTCTTAGACTCAAGACGGAAAGATCCCAAAACCTATGCGAACATGACTGAAATGCTCAGCAAGTAAGTTCAATCGATCATTATCGCACCATATCCGCTACTTTTTGTTCATTTCTTGATATCTCAAGTAATAATAATTATTTTCTTTGTCTTGCAGGGTTTGGAAACAGTTCATCGCAGAAGCTTCGGGACTGCCGAAGGAGCTGCGATATACATATCCGAAAGTAAGTACTACTGGCTAGCTAGTTGCGCACATCTCCCGTTGATTCTATAGCTATACTTTCATCAATGCCATTTATAAAGCTTCATTATCAGTTTGATTGACCTCTATTTGTCGTAAAGTGCTTGTGGCAGGAACAAGGGAATGATTTCTGTGGATACTATGTGTGCGAGTTCATCCACACCGCGACTTTGAAAAACAAGCGGGGCTACTCTCAAAGACAATATGAAGTGCGTAAGCAATAATATTCACAATTTCATTTTATTACACCATCATTTCTATTGAGTTTCATTCATATATATGTATTAATTAACCCCCTTCTTCAAATTAGACGTGGCAGATGCGGAATGAACTCCTAGAACCAGATCGCTTGAAAGCAATTCAAGAGGAATTGGCGGGATTCTTTCTTGACCACGTCATCAATAAAGCCGGAGAATACCATGTGGAAGTTGATTTCAATTGCCAGGGAACAGTAATTGAGAGATCTTACACACTACTAGGGAAAAGCCTGTACACAAAATCTTATCAGCAACGCGCTTCAAAATAACCCGCTGCTGCTAACTAGAAGTAGCGCGCACAAACGAAACTCGCTGCTGAGATGAATATAGCAGTAGCGCGTCCTCCCAAAGATGCGCTGCTGCTATAATTCCTACGAGGCCGCCGCGAGGCTAGTTATAGCAGTAACGCATTATAGCGACGCGCGCTACTGCTACGTAGCATAGTAGCAGCGCATTTCTCAGATAAGCGCTACTGCTAAGTTTCCTACAAAAATTTAGTCCCACCTCGCTCCGTGAAGAGAGTTTCTACCACCTTAAATATGTTACTTCTCAAACTTTGACAAGCACTTGATCTTCATTGAACTATATGTGTAGAATTTGTAGCTGCAATATGAGTCTTCACCTGTTCCTAAACCGGTGAGGACTCATATTGACAAATCAGATTATACACAAAAAGATCGTTGATGATCAATGTATTTTTGATATATTGAACAAAGTCTATTTTTACATGCTGACACGTAGCAGTAGCACTTTATTGTGAAAGGCGCTGCTACTAGATAGCTTAGCAGTAGCGTCTTTTCCTAAAGAGCGCTACTGCTAAGCCATTCATCTCCCCCATCTCCTCCATTCCGATCCACTCACACACGTAGCCACTCAATCCTCTCCGACCCGTCTGCGCCGCGCGCCCCCGTCGCCCCTCCTCCGTCTGCGCCACGCACCGTCACCTCCTCCTCCTTGCTGGACTCGGTACCGGCCTCCTCCTCCATCCTCCCTCTCCACTCGCCGCTGGCCGGCCCCTCCTTGATCCGCCTTCCTCCTCCGTCCTCCCTCAATTGGCCGCGTCGGCCGGCCCCTCCTCGCTCCGCCTTCCTCCTCCGTCCTCCCTCAACTGGCCGCGCCGGCCGGCCCCTCCTTGCTCCGCCTTCCTCCTCCGTCCTCCCTCAACTGGCCGCGCCGGCCGGCCCCTCCTCGCTCCGCCTTCCTCCTCCATCCTACTCTCTTCTCCCTCCTCGAGTCGCCCCTCCTTCTCCCTCCTGCTCATATGCAACATTTTGATTTAGTTGATATAATTTAGTTGATTTAGTAGGCTAGTTGATTTAGTTGACTTAGAACAATTTGATTTAGTTGATTTAGTAGGCTAATTTATTTAGTTAATTTATTTGACTTAGAACATTTTGATTTAGTTGATTTAGTAGGCTAGTTCATATGCAACATTTTGATTTAGTTGATATGATTTAGTTGATTTAGTAGGCTAGTTGATTTAGTTCACTTAGAACATTTTGATGAAGTTGATATGATTTAGTTGATTTAGTAGGCTAGTTGATTTAGTTCACTTAGAACATTTTGATTTAGTTGATCGTTAATCCTTTGCTCATATTGCTTTAGGAAGAATGGTGCCACCACCACCACCACTATGTCGACTGTGCAAGTCAAGATGCGCCAGCAACCTTGCAACTGGCAAGCTGTTCGGCATCTACTTCCAGCCAATTTTTTGTCATGCGGTGGTAAGAAATTAGATGAAATGTAATAACTATTTTATTTTTAGTGTTGGCATTACTGCATTGTGTCATTTTGCTTATTTTACACAGATCGTCCCATGCAATGTGAGGTTGAAATTCAACAAGTTGACAGGAGACACTATGACATTTGAGGCTCCTGGGGGGCCGTACACTATGGAGGTCGAGAAAGGAAGCAATATGTCGCAGATTGGAGGAGATGGATGGGCCCATTTCGTCGCTCGCATGCATCTTACTGGTGGTGAGTTGATCAGCTTCAACTTCCAAGAAGAAAGACCCAAGCTAGCTGTCATTTATCTCAACCTGGTGGAAGATGATGAAGATGACAAAGATGATGAAGATAATGAGGACCCAGTCGATGAAGACGATGAGGACCCACTTCATGAAGCCATCATAGCTCAAAGAACAAGGTTGAGTGAGGAGGAGGTGTCCAACCTGTGGGACATAATTCCGCCACGTGCTGACTTTGTCGGGGTGCCATTCGTGACCCGCTTGACAAATACCATGGTTAATCGACATGATATGGTATGTTATACTTACAAATGCAAATTAATAGTGTGAATTACTTAGTGTACTGTCCAATGATGTGGTATGTTGTGTGGAATCTAGTCGATGATATGCTTTAGTGTAGAGTTCGATCACATGCTTATTAATTGATATGTTTTTCTTATTCAGAAATTGGCAAAGAGCATACCTGTGAGTTATGGTATCGAGCCTGATGAAGAAGGCTCAGCTGGACTACGCGTTACTGAAAGGGGCTCCGTCACAACCTGTACTTACCGCGTGGACACGGACGGTCGCACACACTTAAACTCGGTTGGGTGGAAGAAACTCCTCAATGGCAAGAATCTTCGTGTTGGACAGGCCATCCTAATTACTATCAGGAACACCAACCGTCCAGGCTTGAGGATGATGATTGTCTTTGATATCATCTAGAACTACATATGTGTGTGTGGCTATATCATCTAGAACTACATATGTGTGTGTGGCTATATCATCTAGAACTACATGTGTGTGTGTGTGGCTATATCATCTAGAACTACATATGATGATCCTCGTCGATATCATCTAGAACTACATATGATGATGGCCGTTGATATGACCTTGTACTGCTTGAGGATGCATATATGTTGGCTATGCATGAAATTGTTATCTAGTACTCCCTTCGTTCCAAATTACTCGTCGTGGTTTGAACTAAAACCACGACGAGTAATTTGGAACGAAGGGAGTACTACCGTACCTAGTAATGGTTTATGAATTTGATATCTACTAGCAGTACCTAGTATCTAGTATTTGAAAGGAGAACTGAAAGGGAAAGGGGTAATGGGAAAATGATGAAAGATATAGCAGTAGCGAGGGATGGCAAAATCGCTACAGCTAGTTAATAGTAGCGCGCTCACAAAAAGCGCTGCTGATATCGTCAACAGTAGTAGCGCGGGTTAGGGCCGCGCTACTACTATGAGTTAGCTGTAGCGCCTTATTAGTAGCGCGGCCACCCGCGCTGGTGCTATCCTAAAAACCCGCACTGCTGCTAGCCTTTTCCCTAGTAGTGACATATTGTACATGTATGTAGCCAGTAGCGTCAGATACATGATACGAAAACTTGTTGTCTGACCAATCCCTCGGAGAAGGAGAGGTCGATCGATCATTTCTCTCGGTATGCATGACGAACTTCTGTACTCAATGGTTCCCTTCATTTTCTTACTAGCTAGCGTGTCGAGGGCTATATGTATATAGTACGTAGCATCGACCAAGCACGGACATAAGAGAGGACACTACTCTCTATTAATTAGCTAGCTAACACAATATATGAAACACCTAAATTAACCCCCCAAAACCCCCATCCCCCCATTCAAAAAAAAACAAAAACCCCTACCACTGGAATGCTAACGCGTGGATGCCTTTTGGTCCCGGTTGGTGCCACCAACCGGGAACAAAGGCCCCCCTGCCTGGGCTCGGCGCACCGGCCACGTGGAGGACCATCTGTCCCGGTTCATGTTTGAACCGGGACTAAAGGGGGAGGTATTAGTAACGACCCATTAGTCCCGGTTCATGAACCGGGACTAAAGGCCCTTACGAACCGGGACAAATGCCCCATTTTCTAATAGTGGATGTATTTCAATTATGAAATACTGCTTCCTTAATATGGGAATGAAATATATTATGTGTTTAATATGAATGTCAATTAGATTAATAAATGGATTATTAATAATAGGGCAATTAGCCTGCTAATGGCGAATTAGCCTGCTAATTGGTTTTTGCTATTGCAAACGGTTATTAAGAAAATACCATGGGCGATGACCTAAGGTAACGCACACAGTTTCTAGGAATAAACCATGTTGGATCGATGAACAATCACACACGATATTCTCTTCAAAACTGTTTGCGTTAGGCCCACCCTACGCAAACGTTTACCGTATAAAAGCTATGTGAGACGGATAGCCTTTGCCACACAGTTTCTTCTACGCACAGTGTGTGATGCATTCAATAACGTAAATGATAAAATTATTAATATTGTGTGCATCGTGAACGCTATCACAAACGATTTAATGGGGAAAATTGTGTCTGATGTACCTACGAACAAAAACATTTTCCTTGCAGCGACTGTGTGGGATGTATATACACTAGTGCAGAACCGGGCAATAGCACCGGTTCGTAAGGCCCTTTAGTGCCGGTTCCATAACCGGCACTAAAGTGTGGGCACTAAAGCCCCCCCCCGCCTTTAGTACCGGTTCAGCACGAACCGGTGCTAAAGGGCAACCATGTGGCACGAGCCAGCTCCGGGGGCCTGGAGCCCTTTAGTACCGATGGGTAAGACCAACCGGTACTATAAGGTTTGGGGTTTTTTTAGTTTTATGATTTCTTTTTCATTTAATTTTGTGTTTCCATTTTAATTCTTTTTCGTTTGCTGGTATTTTACGATACTACACATTGTACAGGTTATGCATATATATATATATATATATATATATATATATATATATATATATATATATAGAATTTCTAGTAGAACCAATCATGCATATATATATCATCAATGTCTCACAAACCACCATATTAATTAATTCACACATACACACATGTATAACTATATATAATTTCTCCTACATATGCATGTTGCCTTCAGATCTAGTGGCATTAGCCTAATTGGTGCCTTCGGAGCACGATGACAATTGGAAGTGGTTTTCATGGGGCGGTAGCGGGTAATAGTATTCTCCCTTCGGATTTATGACCTGGTCGAGAAATAATCCCGCTATTTCCTCTTGAAGTGCTACTACGCGCTCCGTTTCTAGGAGCTTCTCCCGCACCTCTTTGAACTGTTAAGAAGGAGATCAATATGCATGTGTATTAGTTGTGTGACTAGATATCGATAATGGTGTAAAAATTGTGAACAGTGTTCTGACAAGCGTACCCATTCCTGTCTTTGATATCTGCTCCTTTCGGACGCCATCATGCGAATGTTCTCGCAAATGCAGAATGCACACACATCAGTCCCCTGCGCCTGCTTCAGGGCCTTTACGAGAATGGAATTTGATCAGATAATAATTAATCAAGCATGATAATTAAAGAGATGGCAGCGTGCTAGCTAGCTAGTACTACTTAATCACTTACCTTGGGTCGAAACCATTTAAGCTTTTTTTTCCATTCGCCTTCCGTGACGCTGATGAACCTTGCCCAAGCCCTGCCCGCTGACAAAGAAAATGAATAAAGGGGTTATTAAATAGTTCATATCATGAAATGACGAACTAAATAGGCCGAGATATATAGTTAATAATGATTGAAATTACCTGTTGACTATCCCAAACAAGATGTTATAATCAGTATTTGCTTTGAGTAGTGAGTCCAGTATTTCAACTGTTCCGGCGTCAACTTTAATGATACACAAGATCCAGTGAAATCTACATGCACACACGTTTGCATGTATTAATTAAGCGGGCATATGTAAGCAAAAACATGTAGCTAGCTAGTAGGCAAAAACAGAGAATTTGTAGTACAAGACAGTGTGACTCACTTGAAGTTGTAAGGAAATAGTATATCTTCATTGTATTTGAGGCGCTTCAAGAACTCTAGCATGTTGTCCTCTACGGCCTTTTCATGATGTGGATTTATTAGCCATGTGTATTCATTAACGTTGTTTGGGTCAATGAACCTAATGCCAAAGCGTCCACCTTTTCTCATTTCATACATCTTCATCCTGCATAATACCACAGAAAAAAAATATAGTGAGGATAATTACAGGTAATGATTGATCAAAAGGCTCACTACAGCTAGCTTGAGACTTAAATTACAGAAAGAAATTACTTACAGACAATAGCAACTGACGATAGATTTGTCGAGTGCGTCTTGATTGTATAACTGAAACAGTTCAGAATACTCAACGGACAGAGCTTTCTCATGGAAGTAATGCTCCTCCTTGACATTCACCATGAGGGACAATTGATTGGAAATCTTGGTAATGTTCATGTACCATTGATGCAATTCATACATTATCGTTGGGAGGTTCTTGACCTTGTCTGGCTCGACCAAAGGTTGGCCCCGGACATATTTCCGTTTTATTTCATCCTCTGTAAGCACAGGCATGGGCTCGATCTCGAGGAGTTGTCCAACAGTGATGTTGATAACTTCAGCCTGCATTATATGGTCCTTGGTTATTACCACATTGCCCACCTCGGGAACGTAAACTATTTTCCCACAATAATATTGGGCACGCGTACTGTCACGTGTTGTTGGCACAACAAGCGAGGGGATCGATTGCACCGTCTGTTCTCCCAACTGGGGAATGGTTTTCCCGCATTTTTTGACAACTGCTTGTTGTTTGCTCGATCCCGACCTCCTTACGTAGACGTGCTCGATTTAACTTCCTGATGTGGCGCTCATAGTCTATGTCAACAGGCTTGGGAGCTGGTGGTTGAGCCATATGAATGAAGTGGTCAATCGTTTCCTCAAGCACTTTCTCCCTTGGCGGGGGTGGCGGTTTCGGTGCAAAATGGGCTTCCACCTCGGCCTTCGATATGGCTGCGTTTTCCTTCTCAGACTTGTCATAAGGCCTCTGCGGAAGAGGCGTGAGGCTTGGACCATATTTATATCGCTTGCCTTCGCCTGTACTTCCTGTACTACCTCAACTCGTACCACTACGCACCATAGCTGCAGGGTGTCTCTTCTGCGATTGCTGAGGCGGCGGAGACGGCTGACGGGGCTAAGTTGGACAAGGAGGAGTGGCCTGAAGCTGTGCCGGACTTGGAGGAGGAGTGGCCTGAGGTTGTGCCGGAATTGGAGGAGGAGTGGACGTCTGACGCTGTGGCGGACTTGGAGGAGGAGGAGTGGCCTGACACTTTGCCGGACTAGGAGGAGAAGTGGCCTGACACTTTGCCGGACTTGTTGGACTTGCAGGAGCGGGAGTCTGCTGACTCGGTGGCGGACTTCGACGAGGAGTCGGCTGATGCGGTGTCGGTGGCCTTCGAAAGATGATGCAATCCTTTTTCCATAGGATGATACGATGTTTGGCCTCTCCGAGAAAGTGCTCGTCGTCACCTCCAGGAATTTCAAGCTGTAGCTCCGAATATGGGTCCACCACCTCATCAACCAAGACACGAGCATAGCCCGCTGGAATCGGGTTGCAATGGAAGGTTGCCTCGGGGGGATTTGTAAAAGGAATGACGTCTGCCACCTTCATGGATATGTTCTTCATTTTGACGTGTAGCTCACAGTTAGTGTTCTCCATGATGTCATTCATGGGGTATCTATCCAGCATTGCGTCGTCCGGGGCGGAACCCACGCTGCTTCTCGGCATGGATGGGGCGGTGCTATCCAATGCTGGATCATTCGCTAGCTGCTACAGCTGCTGAGAACCCCTTTGCTGGGTAAGTGAGTCGATCTGCTCCTGCTGCCGCTGGAATTTGACTGCCAATTCCGCTTGACTTGCTTCTAGGCCTTGAAGGCGTTCATAGTCCCGCTTCCTCTGCTCCTCCTCCATCTTCCTCTTCTTCTCCTCCGCAATCTTCTTTCTCGCACGGGTTCTGTAGTGGGTTTTCCAGTCTGAAAACCCCTCATACCACGGAATAGCGCCCGTGCCTCGTGTTCTTCCCGGGTGTTCAGGATTTCCCAGGGCACGCGTAAGCTCGTCGTTCTCTCTGTTGGGCTGGAACACCCCCGATCGTGCCTCTTCTATTGTAACAAGTATCGCATCGTCGGCTCCCTTCAGACTTGCCCTCGTCGAAACATTGCCTGTCTTCGGGTCCAACTGCCCCCCATGCGCATAGAACCAAGTCCTACACCTGGGGGGCCAGCTCTTAGTAACCGGAGTGACACCTGCATCCTCCATCTCTTTCTCAGACTTATCCCACTTAGGCATTGCCACCGCATAGCCACCTGGCCCCAGCTTATGGAACTTATCCTTTTTTTGGCATTCTTCTTGTTTATTCTCGACCGTTCCTTAGCTAATTCTGTATCCTTGAATTTCACAAAATCGTCCCAATGAGCACGTTGGTTCTCTAGTGTTCCCTCGAATACTGGAGTCTTGCTTCCTCCCTTGAAGTACTTGTCCCATTCACGATTCTTGTGGTTCGTGAATGCAACCGCCATCTTCCTAAGAGCAGCGTCCTTGACTTTCTGCACATCTGCTTTTGTGAAATGATCTGGTAGGGTGAAATGTTCCATGAGAGTATCCCAAAGCAGATCTTTGTGTCTTTTGTCGACAAAAGTAACATCTAGACGTGGAGCAGCGTCCTCTTTGTCTTTTTGTCTTTTGTCTTTTGCTGGCTCTCTCCATTCTTGAAGGGAGATCGGGAGTTGGTCCTTCACAAGAACTCCGCACTGACGAATGAACTTGTCCGCAATCTTCTTAGGCGCTAATGGTTCGCCATTAGGTCTGATTGCCTCGATATTGTACTTTACGCCCTCCTTCAACTTTTTGTTCGGGCCTCATTTCGTCCTTTTTCCTGAAGATGTGCTCGATCCGGATGGCTGAAAGAACAAAGATCGATTCGTTAATATATCTTCAAGTCATTTAAAACATGTGATGATCACCAGATGCCTGCTTATATAAATATATATACCTCGCCGGTATTTGTTATTTCAATATCAACATTTTCTTCGTCATCATCATAATCATAGTTCATGACTTCATCAATTCGGTCGTCGCGATCAAATATCATATCACCCTCTCCGGTGTTGTTTAGAAATTCAGATCCGTCATAATCTTCTTCATTCTGATCATCATCTGGCCCGTGAGGATGGCGTATCATATCGAACATGGCCTATTCTCCCTCTCTGCCGGTATTGTCCGCCATAGCTTTTATTTAACTAATCCAAAAGAAATATAAAACAATTTAGTATTCAAATTACATCGTCTCGAATAATAGATATAATCTCGAATACATCGTCTCGAATAATAGATATAATCTCGAAAACATCGTCTTGAATAATAGATATAATCTCGAATACATCGTCTCGAATAATAGATATAATATCGAATACATCACTGGCTAGGTAGCTAATAAAGATCGAATACTACAGAAGAATCTAGGACACTCGCGGTTCCTGCGGCACGGGCGGTGGACACCCAAAGAGAAGGAACCCTCACAGGATCATAGCAAAAGTGAGATCCCTGAAGAAACTACCAGGTATTGGAGAACCTGCCGCCCTCTAACGCAACCATGTAGCGATGGACGTGCTCGTCCTCCTCCCTGACACGGCGAAGTACCACCTCCGGCTGGGCCGGCTCCCTCCGCGCCGAAACTGGCCCATGCGAACGCCACCAAACGAGATCAGGGTCGACGACGGGACCCGGGGCCGGGTTCCTCATCAAGCGGCGCGCCCCTCCAGGGAGCTCCTCCCAGTGCCAGCCCGGCGGAGCCCAGTCCCGGACATGGGTCAGCCGGACGTCGTCGCGGACGTGTCGACAGCGAGGATGCAGGTCGGGCATCATCGAGAACAAATACTAGCTATATTCCCGTAAAAAGTAACACTTTTTTAATGATTGGATTTTGATAACTAAAATTTCTAACATTTCTATATAACTAACATTTCTAACAATGCTATATATAAGTAACATTTCTATAACATTTCTAATATTTCTATAACTAAAAAACAGAAAAAAAATTATAACATTTCTATATATATAACTAACATTTTTATAACTATTTCTATAACTAAAAAACAGAAAAATTTCTAACAATTCTAACTTTTTTATAACTATTTCTATAACTAAAAACAGAAAAATTTCTAACAATTCTAACATTTCTAACTATTCTAACAATTCTAACATTTCTTACTATTCTAACAATTCTAACATTTTTAACTATTTCTGAAAAACAGAAAAATTTCTAACAATTTCTAAAAAACAGAAAAATTTCTAACTATTTGTATAACTAAAAAACAAAAAATGTATGTGTGTGTGTGTGCGCTCACCGGCGAGGCGAGGGACGACGGGGGGCGGCGACGGGGGCCGGGCGCGCGGCGACAGGGACGGCGACGGGCGCGGCGATGACGGGGATGACGACGACGGGGACAGGGACGGGGCGGCGATGACGGGGACGGGGACGGACGGGCAGGG
>LT934112.1:96126353-96150055 GCA_900231445.1 Triticum turgidum subsp. durum
GGCCGAGACGGGGCGGCGGTGACGACGGGGACGACGCGGGCGGGGACGACGGGGCGGCGACGACGGGGACGGGGCGGTGACAGGGGCGGCGACGAGGGATGGAGACGTACGGGGGCGGTGGGCGACGATGCAGAGGAGAAGAAGCCAGATGAGAAACTGAAATTTTCGTAAGTGTTGTTTATATAGGAGGGGCCTTTAGTACTGGTTTGTGCCACCAACCGGTACTAAAGGCCAGTTTTGGCCAGCCCAAGCGGCGGGAAGCGACCCCCTTTAGTACCGGGTGGTGGCACAAACCGGTGCTAAAGGCTCCCCCTTTAGTACCGGTTTGTGCCACGACCCGGTACTAAAGGGGGTGCGCTGGCGCAGGTGCGGTGCGGCAAGTTTAGTCCCACCTCGCTAGCCGAGGGGCGACCGCACTGGTTTATAAACCCCCGTGCGGTCGCTCTCTCGAGATCCTCTCCAAAGCAGGCCTACTGGGCCTACGTGTTCTTTGCTGCCCTGTGGGCCCACTTGGCCTTTGCGGGCCTGCATCCTGGCCCAACAACAGGATTGGTTTCTAGTCGTATGCAGGCCGCTCTGGCCTAGTAGGCGGGCTTTTTTTATTTTTTTTTGCTTTATTTATTTTTGTGTTGTTTTTTTGTGTATTTAGAGTTTCTTTGTGAATATTTTTGCTTTAGGTACAAAAAATTACAAACTTTCTGTTAGTGCCCGTAGTTTTCAAATTTGAATAGTTTAAATTTTGAATTATTTGAAATTAGTGTGAATCACTAGTTTGTGAATAACTTAACTTTAAAAATCAGTGAAGGCATGAAAGAATTTGTTTGCACATAAAATTTATTCGCGTTTCAAATGCCAAAACACATAACTACCCTAAATATTACAGAGATTCCCCTCTGGGTGTGAAACACAGAAGAAAGTGATGATAGTGAAGCCGATCACATCCCAGATCTTTGGGTGTGAAACTTTTTCTTCGCGTGTGTCCCTTTGCGCCGTAACCATGGAAAATCTTCATCATTTAACGGGATGCTCGGGTTAATATTCACTATGAATGGAGCAATTTCATCAAACTTTTCATAATCTTCTGACTTGTCTGTCTTGTCATCCACTCCCACGATGTTTCTCTTCCCAGAAAGAACTATGTGCCACTTTGGCTCATCGTACGATGCATTCGCTTCCTTATCTTTTCTTTTTCTTGGCTTGGTAGACATGTCCTTCACATAGAAAACCTGTGCCACATCATTGGCTAGGACGAATGGTCCGTCTGAATACGCAAGATTGTTGAGATCCACTGTTGTCATTCCGTACTGCGGGTCTTCCATTACCCCGCCTCGTGTCATATTGACCCATTTGCCCCGAAACAAGGGACCTTTAAACCACGTCGATAGTCAAGTTCCCATATGTCATGTATATAACCATAATATGTTTCCTTTCCTGTCTTGGTTTCTGCATCAAAGTGGACACCACTCTTTTGGTTGGTGCTCTTCTTATCTTGGGCGATCATGTAAAATGTATTAGCATTTATTTCGTACCCTTTGAAAGTCATTATATTCGAAGATGGTAACTGGGACAGCAAGTACAGGTCATCTTCAATAGAGGTTTCCTGCATGGTACGTGTCTGCAACCAGCTGGCGAAACTCCTGGTTTGTTCACGTGTAATCCAGTCATCAGACCGCTCCGGGTGTTTGGAGCGTAGCAAATTCTTGTGTTCATCCATATACGGAGCCACCAAGGCAGAATTCTATAGAACTATGTAGTGTGCTTCAGTGAGAGAATGTCCGTCCATACATATTATTTGTTCCCCTCCTAGCGTGCCTTTTCCATCTAGTCTGCCCTTATGCCGCGATTCAGAAACACCAATCGGCTTAAGGTCAGGAATAAAGTCAATACAAAACTCAATGACCTCCTCATTTTGATGGACCTTGGAGATGCTTCCTTCTGGCCTAGCACGGTTATGAACATATTTCTTTAAGACTCCCATGAACCTCTCAAAGGGGAACATATTGTGTAGAAATACAGGACCCAAGACGTTAATCTCTTCGCATAGGTGAACTAGGACGTGCGTCATGATGTTGAAGAAGGATGGTGGGAACACCAACTCGAAACTGACAAGACATTGCACCCAATCATTCTGTAACCTTGGTATGATTTCTGGATCGATTACCTTCTGAGAGATTGCATTGAGAAATGCACATAGCTTCACAATGACTAATCGAACGTTTTCCGGTAGAAGCCCCATCAATGCAACCGGAAGCAGTTGCGTCATAATAACGTGGCAGTCATGAGACTTTAGGTTCTGGAACTTTTTCTCTGCCATGTTTATTATTCCCTTTATGTTCGATGAGAAGCCAGACGGTACCTTAATACTGAGCAGGCATTCAAAGAAGATTTCCTTCTCCTCTTTGGTAAGAGCGTAGCTTGCATGACCCTAATGTATGCCGTATTCTCCGTGCATGTGTTGCTGGTCCTCCCGTGCCTCAGGTGTATCTTTTGTCTTCCCATACACGCCCAAGAAGCCAAGCAGTGTCATGCAAAGATTCTTCGTCACGTGCATCACGTTGATTGCAGTGCGGACCTCTAGGTCTTTCCAATATGGCAGGTCCCAAAATATAGATTTCTTCTTCCACATGGGTGCGCGTCCGTCAGCGTCCTTCGGAACAGGTTGTCCGCCAGGACCCTTTCCAAATATCACCTTCAAATCGTTGACCATATCATGTACATCAGCACCAGTACGGTGGCGAGGCTTCGTCCGATGATCCGCCTCACCTTTGAAATGCTTGCCTTTCTTTCTTACGGGATGCCTACTCGGAAGAAATTGACGATGTCCCAGGTACACATTCTTCTTACAACTATTCAAATATATATTGTCGGTATCATCCAAACAGTGCGTGCATCCGCTGTATCCCTTGTTTGTCTTTCCTGAAAGGTTACTGAGAACAGGCCAATCATTGATGGTCACAAACAGCAACGCCTTCAGGTCAAATTCTTCCCCCATATGCTCATCCCACGCACATACACATGTTCCATTTCACAGTTGTAAGAGTTCTTCAACTAATGGCCTTAGGTACACATCAATGTCGTTGCCGGGTTGCTTAGGGCCTTGGATGAGCACTGGCATCATAATGAACTTCCGCTTCATGCACAACCAAGGAGGAAGGTTATACAAACATAGAGTCACAGGCCAGGTGCTATGGTTGCTGCTCTGCTCCCCAAGAGGATTAATGCCATCTGCGCTTAGACCAAACCATACGCTCCTTGCATCATCTGCAAACTCCTTCCCGTACTTTCTTTCAATTTTTCTCCACTGTGACCCGTCAGCGGGCACTCTCAACTTCCCGTCTTTCTTACGGTCTTCTCTGTGCCATTGCATTGCCTTGGCATGCTCTTTGTTTTGGAACAAACGTTTCAACCGTGGTATTATAGGAGAATACCCCATCACCTTGGCAGGAATCTTCTTCTTGGGGCACTCGCCCTCGACATCACCGGGGTCATTGCGGCTGATCTTATAGCGCAATGCACCACATACCGGGCAAGCGTTCAAATCCTCGTACTCACCGCGGTAGAGGATGCAATCATTAGGGCATGCATGTATCTTCTGCACCTCTAACCCTAGAGGGCAGACAGCCTTCTTTGCTTCGTACGTACTCTCGGGCAATTCGTTGTCCTTTGGAAGCATATCCTTTATCATTACCAGCAACTTTCCAAATCCCTTGTCAGATACACCATTCTCTGCCCTCCATTGCAGCAATTCCAGTGTGGTGCCCAACTTTTTCTTGTCACCTACGCAATTTGGGTACAACAATTTTTTGTGATCCTCTAACATGCGCTGCAACTTCTTCTTCTCCAAATCACTTGCACAGTTTCTCTTTTCATCGGCAATGGCCCGACCTAGATCATCAACGGGCTCATCTGATGCCTCTTCTTCATCTTGTTCCCGCATTGCCGGCTCAGCTTCTTCCCGCATTACCGGCTCAGCTTCTTCCCCCATTGTTGTAACATCGTATTCAGGGAACCCATGGCCAGGATAGCTGTCGTCATCCTCTTCTTCTTCATTGTCTTCCATCATAACCCCTCTTTCTCCGTGCTTGGTCCAAACATTATAGTGGGGCATGAAACCGGACTCAAACAGGTGGATGTGAATGGTTCTTGACGTAGAGTAATTGCGACCATTCTTATAGCCAGCACATGGACAAGGCATAAAACCATCTGCCCGCTTGTTTGCCTCAGCCACAAGCAAAAAAGTATGCACGCCCTCAACGAACTGGGGAGAGCATCGGTCATCGTATATCCATTGCCGGCTCATCTTCATTACACAACACCGAATAGACCAAATTAATACAAGTTCATACATAAAGTTCATACAACACTTAAATGCAACAAACAAATAACTCTCTAGCTAAAGCATTTAAATGCAACAACAAATGCGATCAAGATCGCAACTAAGGTAACAATTGATCCAACAGCATAATGATACCAAGCCTCACTATCGATGGCATATTTTCTAATCTTTCTAATCTTCAAGCGCATTTTCTCCATCTTCCTCTTGTGATCATCGACGACATCGGCAACATGCAACTCCAATTCCATCTTCTCCCCCTCGATTCTTTTCAATTTTTCTTTCAAGTACTCGTTTTCTCTTTCAACTAAATTTAACCTCTCGACAATAGGGTCGGTTGGAATTTCCGGTTCACATACCTCCTAGATAAAAATATCTATGTCAACTTGATGTGCATAATTTGTCATAAACACGAAATGCAACAAATAGTTTTAAAAGAGAATATACCACATCCAAATCATAACAAGGATGAGGGCCGACGGGGACGGATATCAAAACCATGGCACTATGTATAACAAACAACGTACGGGTAAGATAATTATACAAGTAACTATATATCCAAATCACACAAACATTAATTTTTTATATAAAATTTCATGAACAAGAGGCTCACCACAAGGTGGTGCCGGCAACGGGACGGTGCGGGCGATCGACGGTGGTTACGACGGAGATTTAGAAGGCACTAAGCAAACCACACCTACATATGCAAACTAAGTGTTATTTTGACCTCAAATTGCATACAAATCAAATACTACCACATATAATTCCTCCCAAATTACTAAAACCCACAATTAATCACTATATAAACCAATGCAAGAGCTAATCTAGCAATGAGAGATGAAAGGACAAAGTTGCTAACCTTGGTGATCATTTGAATGGATGGGGGCCTGCAAATCTTGACAAATTTGGGGCAAATTTTGTGATGAACTCGAGAGGAAGAAGGGAAGAACACAGGAGAGGGAGAGGGGAAAGGGGGAAGAATAGAATGCGGGTGGACGAAGGGTTTATATAGGACGACCTTTAGTACCGGTTCGTGCCACGAACCGGTACTAAAGGTGCTGGAAGGGCCCCACTCTGACAACATCCTTCCACCACTTTCTTTAGTACCGGTTCGTGGTACGAACCGGTGCTAAAGGTTCGCCACGAACCGGTACTAAAGAGCTCCTCCCACCTAGCTGTTGGAACCGGCACTAATGGACACATTAGTGCCGATTCTGTTACAAACCGGGACTAATGTGTCTCACATTTGACCATTTTTATACTAGTGATACGAACGAAAACGTTTAGTGGGGACTGACTATGTGGGATGTACTTACGACCAGAAATGATTTTGCCTGTATAATTGTATTTTTTTTAGCACTACTGTACATATAATTGTATTTGCTCGCTCACCGGTCGCACACGAACTCATTTTGCCGAGCGTGTGTTCCAGGATGGCATATACCCGACAGTTTCTGGGTTGTGTGGGAAAGACCCCCCTATCGCCCACACTCACTAGGTGACGGTTCCGAATGCCGTCGCGAAAAGGGGTTAAAAACCGTTTGTATAGAACCGACGCGTACCAGTGTAAGTACTGTTACAAACCCATTCATATTTTACTTTTGCATCATCCCTACTATATCCTAACTTTTCCATGGCTTATACCACCGCTAAGATCCAAAAGTCCATCAAAACAATGCATCAAAAACAAAATCTGTCAAAAACAGGACAGTCTGTAGCAATCTGAACATTAACCATACTTCTATAACTCTAAAAATTATGAAAAATTAGAATAAACTAGTACATATGCCCGTGTGTTGCAATGGGCGAAAAAATCACAAAACTTGTTTCACGCACCACTATGATCTCCTGATGCGTATCTGCATACTCTCGTGTACAAATCCATATCTGGCCTAAACTTCCGGACCGACCGACACTTTCATATCTGGCCCATATCTGGGGTGGATACGGGACACCCGGAGGCTCCTGGGCACGCCATCGTCCCCACAAAAGCCCACACTCTCGGACGAGCCCTAATCGCTCTTAGTCCACTTGCCCTCTTCGCTCCCCTCTCGTCTTCTCCACTTCTCTTACCTGAATCTTTCTACCTCCTCCGCCACCTCCGCAATGGCCAACTCCGGTGACGAGTCCGAGAGCGAGTCCAATCCCATCGACCAGGATGACATCATAAAGGAGGAGCACCCCGACAGCGATGCACCCGACGATGAGGAGCTGGCACTCCGCATCGACATCGAGCGGTGGGGCTGGACACGGGGCAGAATCTCGAGCTCAGTGGCTTTTGCCGCCAACACGAACGTTTCGTGTCAGTGGATCCAAAGGAGGCGCTCCTCCGCGAGGTGATGCAGTGCTCGCTCACCACATCAGAGACTGATGCAAGGCACCATCGGCAGAAGAACGCGAATGCGCTCCGCCAAGCTCGAGGTTTCAGATCTCCTCGCAAGGGAGAAGGAGAGCGCTAAGGCAAAGGCAGCACGCCACGCTTGGCAACAGAGTCGCGCCATCCGCCGTCTAATGGGATACATCTCCGCATCGGAGAGCGGCACCGGCAGCTCGGATGGCGATGATGGGGACCATCCTCCCGCCGCGGACGCATACACGGAGGGGATGGGAAAGGGCCGTCCAAGAAGTGGTGTCTCGCCCTCCGCATTGTCTTTTTTTATTAGTAGCTAAGTTTAATACAATGAGCTTTGTCTATTATGGGTACGATTAGTTTGTCAGATGAACTAGCCATGCCTGAATCTATCTAAATTTGTCTGGCCAATGAATTTGTTTGTGATGTTGATCTACATGTTATGTTGTAGCTTGACTTGCATGGATTTTTGTGCAGGAACATGAGTACTATGGTTGCAGATATAGATATATTAGGACTGCCCGGTCAGTATCAGTGGGAGTGCGCGGACGTGTCCGGCGGCGTATAGGTGCTCGGATATGCAAACTGTGCTTGTTCTTAAAAGAAAAACCAACCGGATCATAAATTGTTGGGACGAGCAGCTGGCACGTATCCACCGCTTTAGGCAAAGAGGGTGTTTGGATACTCTCTAGTCATGTGACTAGTAGTAGTCAGACTAGAAGTTTTTAGTCAGGCCCTGTTTGGAAGGTGACTAGTACTAGTCAGCATTAAATGTCTTAGTATTAAATGTCCCTTGTGCAACACCAATTAGAGGAGAGAGAGGGGGACTTTAGTCAGTAAAAGTCAGGGGTGTTTGGAGGTTTACTGACTAAAGGTTACTACTACTAGTCTCTAGTCAGTAAAAGTTGGGGGTGGGGTGACTAGGGACTAAACTAGTTTTAGTCACCCACTAGTCAGGGGTGTTTGGAGGTTTACTGACTAAAGGTGACTACTACTAGTCTCTAGTCTCTAGTATCTAGTGATCCAAACACCCTCTTATCCATTCGCGTCCACCGTCTAAAGGTTATCCATCAGGGCTTCCCTTCTACTCTCGATCCATCCTGCTACCAGTGCGATTTGCCATGCTGTGTGACTCGGCTGTCCGGCGAGCGTCGTTCTAGATTGTCGGCGCCGTCGTTCCATCCAATGCTAGGGCCACATATCGGGTGGCTCGCTACCCCACGCGTGGCTCCCTGTCAGGGATCCCCGCACCACTGCTGCACCCACCGCCAGCGGCCATGACGGTATCCACATCTGCATGCGCCCGGGAAATCCCATGCCGGCCATCCCGTCGCCACGCTCCATCACCATCGGGACCCCGTCGCGCCGCTAGGATCCCCGGCACCCCCTGCTCCACCACCGCCACCGGTTGGGCAGCGTCCGGAGGCCCTGTCCGTCCCTTCGCTCGCCTATGGCCGGATCTGGCAGCGTCGACGTGTTTGCTGCTGCGGCGGCGACCGGGGCAGCGTCCCCGTCATGGTGGAGCCGCTCTCCGGTGGGTGGATAGGGGTGATGGGGGCTGCGGGTCTGATGCGCAGTGGCGTTCGGTTGGTCGCCAGATCTGGCCGGCCATCGCTGCTTTGCGTTCGTCGGCTAGTTGCGGCGCGGCTGGCTGGCGGAGGTCTAGTGGAACTCGGCTTTCGGTGGCACAAGGATGGCTGGCTGGGGTGGCCGCAGATCGCTGAAGGCTTCGGCGAGCTCGTCGAGTCGTCATGGCCTATCCAATTTTCTCTGTAAATCTTCGGCTTTCTCTCTCTCCTTGTTTTTTTATTAGCTCTAATGAGCTTAGGACAGGGCACAACACACCATAACTGCACCAATTCTGTATGTTCAGATCGTCTGGGCAATGTCTTTAATTTGCATAGCATTACTTTGTAAAAGTTTCAGAAATCTTTGATGTTTCAGTAAAAAAATGTAAATTCATGCACTACTGCCAAAACTTCTGTTTTTACACCGCACATACCAACAAGCGATCTGATCATCCTAAAGAAAATCTTGGCACATTATTTTTATAATAAAATGGATTTGTACAAGGGAATAATTATTTTTGTTGAAAACTTCATGTAATTAAGATTCAAAAAAATTTGATGGGCATGAACTAAGTTCAAGGCTAGCTCCCACTTTAACAATGCTCATCTCTCTCACTTTCACTTTTCTTTTTGTAAAAGTTTTAGGTTCCCCTCTATATTTTTTGTTTTTAAAGTTTATAAAAGCACACAACATAATAAAATGACACTCCAAAACTTCCGGGTTGTCTCCCTGGTAGTGTTTTCTTTAAAGCCATTAAGTTGGGCATAAAGTCCTCAAGTAATGGATCCACCGGAATCCCAAGGTATATCAAAGCCAATTTTAATTAACAATGATTTCTATTTTAGTAGTGAGCACAAAGCAATCTATATCATGCAATGACGAAGTCTAACTCTCTTCTTATGCATCGGCATGTCATAAAAGAACAATTCATGCACATCAAGTAAAGGCCAATACATAGCATAAACAGTTTCTTGCAATTTTATCGTCTTGCAAATATAGAGAGGTTGAGATGTAGTTCTTCTCTCATAATAATTGCAAGTAGGAGCAGCAAGAACATGCATATTATATTCATCAAAATTATCATGTGAAATAGTAAAACGCAACCCATCAATATAATCCTTAATAAGAGCAAACTTCTCTGTTATAATGTAGTTGGGAGAATTCAAAAAGATAATAGGACTATCATGTTTGGGTGCAATAGCAACAATTTCATGTTTAACATAAGAAACTATAGCAAGTTCATCTCCATAAGCATAATTCATACTGGCATCATGGCCACAAGCATAACAAGCATCAATTTCATCAAAAAGGGATATTTCATATGAATCAACAGGATCATAGTAGTTATCATAGTATTCATCCCACGGTAAACACGAAGGGAAATTAAACAATGTATGAGTTGAAGATTTACTCTCATTAGAAGGTGGGCATGGGTAGCCTATTCATTCCTCCTCCTTTTTTTCTTCGCTCTCCTCATCATCTTTCTCATCCAATGAGCTCGCAGTTTCATCAATTTCTTCTTCCATAGTTTCCTACAAAATATTAGTCTCTTCCTTGACAACGGAGACTTTCTCAATAAATACATCAATATCGTAATTGTATTTATAATTCTCATAGCAATATTTAAGTATAGCAAAATTTTCATGTTTATAAACACTACTAGGGAAAAGGCTAGCAGCAGCGTGGGTTTTAGATGTATCAGTAGCGCGGGGATAGGCGCTACTAATAAGGCGCTATAGCTAACAGATAGCAGTAGCGTGTGCTCACCGGCGCTACTGCTACACAAGTGTAGCAGCAACGCTGTTAGCGGAAGCTCGCTACTGCTAGTAGCTCTAGCGCGCTTTGCCTGGACGCGCTACTGCTATCGCGGCGCTGCTGCTAACTTTTATACACTCGCTAATGCTAATTTATAAGTAGGTTTTTTTTGGCATATTTGTTTTGTATTTGAACAGGCTTTATAGAAGAATCCTTAGCACATAGAAATGTCATCATGATACACATACAAATGCCTGCGAGACCACAAATGTAATCATAGCATGTACATACAAATAGTCTCATCATAATCATCATCCAACACAAAGTGATATCTTGTCATCATCTCGATAATAGCGATACATGCAAGTCTCGAATACCTGCAACTACAACAGCGTCATCCATCTAAACAAAGGTATACGCAAGAAGTGCTATCACTATGAGTGAGAGCGGAACTATGCAGTACATGAGGTGGCGGTTACGAGTTCTCTCTCGCGCTAGCGTGAACCTCAAGTAACTAGCTTCTCCTTCTTGTCTGCTTTTGAAGCCTTTATGGCTGGCGCCCGTGAACCCATTCACTTGCGCCTGACACTCATGCCACTCGTTGTACACCCCCGGAACCTTCCCTTGGTACACGACATAGCAATTCCATCTCGCCATCAAGAAACTAGGTACCTGTTAGAGATGCATGTTCATGAAGAGGATGTACAATCATATATATGCAACAAAATATACTAGAGCAACACCAAAAAAGAAAGGGTTAGCAACTAGATGCAACATACAGTATGCAAATTAATTAACTAGAGGTACGCAGGTCATCGTATGCAAACTAACTAAGTAGCGTTACGCAAGTTTGGCAGGGACCGTGGACATCACAAAGTTTCATCGCTACAAAAAGTATACAAGTTCAACTGACACATATCATCAGCATCGGCATCATAAATCACTAGAAGTTCCATCCTTCCATATCATCAAGGACGAACCCTAGCTTCTTGAACGGCGTGAGGTCTAGACGTTGCATGCCTATGCGAGTTCGGACGTCAGCTCGCAATATAGGGCCGTGGTGGAACATCCCCTTCTCATCGACGACTTCTTTCATGATGATCATTGCAATGTCGCTTTGGATGCGAAAGAAGTCATCTCTAAGTTTATAATCCGCTTCTCCATGAGATTCTAGCCACTTGTGGATATGATCATCATTTCTGCTGTTAATGCGAAGCTTTTGGTGATCTGTGTTCAACTGAATCATGAGATGGACGATGTAGAATCCATCCTTCTTGCTTGGTTTTGGGACATGGATGCAGGAGAAGTTAGTTTTATGCGTGAAACCCATCTTCTTGTTCCTTTGTTTCTTGATCTGCACGTGGCCACCTCTAAAGCTGAAGCCTTGGAGAGCATCATCTAGAATATTCATTATGTGGGTGTAGTCTTTTTTCTCGTAGTCTCTAGAAGGGTCAAAATACACAGCGTGGGAGACTTGCGGGTAAAGAATGATAAGGACGGCGCGCCCGTTGCTGGGTGGAAAAGACACCTCAAATTATTCCCCATATGAGAGAGAAGGAATGATTGAAATGTACGAAAGGGTTGTCCGGAACTGACTTACTTTGGATGATAAGGCACGAGGACAATTTCCCGGTCCTTATTCTGTACCATGAAGTTTTGGAGGTACTCCCTAGCAGTTTCACGCTCAAAGTCGCCGAGACTCAAGAAACAATCGTGCATGTAGTACGGATCCACCACAAAGATTTGCGAGACTTCTTCACTCTTCATGACGGAGCTCATATGTAGTGCAAAAAGGCGGACGCTAGTAAAATCAAGCCGCCTTGTTAGAAACATCTCAAAGATATGGTCAAACCGCAGGAAGAACACCTCCGCGGGCCGTGTGTCGACGTAGCACTTCCTGAGGGAGTTCTGGATTAGGGGGTGTCCGGATAGCCGAACTATCATCATTGGCCAGACTCCAAGACTATGAAGATACAAGATTGAAGACTTTGTCCCGTGTCCGAATGGGACTTTCCTTGGCGTGGAAGGCAAGCTTGGCAATACGGATATGTAGATCTCCTACCATTGCAACCGACTCTGTGTAACCCTAGCCCTCTCCGGTGCCTATATAAACCGGAGGGTTTTAGTCCATAGGACGAACAACAATCATACCATAGGCTAGCTTCTAGGGTTTAGCCTCCTTGATCTCGTGGTAGATCCACTCTTGTACTACCCATATCATCAATATCAATCAAGCACGAGTAGGGTTTTACCTCCATCGAGAGGGCCCGAACCTGGGTAAAAACATCGTGTCCCTTGTCTCCTGTTACCATCCGCCTAGACGCACAGTTCGGGACCCCCTACCCGAGATCCGCCGGTTTTGACACCGACATTGGTGCTTTCATTGAGAGTTCCTCTGTGTCGTCACTCATAGGCCCGATGGCTCCTTCGCTCATCAACAACAACACGGTCCAGGGTGAGACTTTTCTCCCCGGACAGATCTTCGTATTCGGCGGCTTTGCACTGCAGGCCAATTCGCTTGGCCATCTGGAGTAGATCAAAAGCTACGCCCCTGGCCATCAGGTCAGATTTGGAAGTTTGAACTATACGGCCGACGTCTGCGGAGACTTGATCTTCGACGGATTCGAGCCACAGCCGAGCGCGCCGCACTATTGCGATGGGCATGATTTAGCTCTGCAGCCGGACAGTGCCCTGGAGGCCGCACGAGAGTCCGCTCCGACCCTTAATTCGGAGCCGACTGCGCCGATCGAGGATGGGCGGCTAGACACCGCCTCGGGGGCTGCTACCTTTACGGTGACGGAGCCGAATACCGACCCTGTCTCTTGTGAAGCTCGTGACTCCGAGGTGTCGGATTCCTTGCCGGTCCGAACCTCCCATGCCCCTACCAATCGAATCCGATTGGGCGCCGATCATGGAGTTCACCGCTACGGACATCTTTCAGCACTCGCCTTTCAGCGACATCCTGAATTCGCTAAAGTGCCTCTCTATATTAGGAGAGATTTGGCCGGATTCTGGCCAGGATGGTTGGGATGCGGACGACAAAGAAATTCAAAACCCACCCACCACCCACTTCGTAGCCACTGTCGATGATTTAACCAACATGCTAGATCTCGACTCCGAAGATATCGACGGTATGGATGACGATGCCGGAGACGACCAAGAACCAGCACCCACAGGGCACTGGAAAGCCACCTCAACTCACGATGTATACATGGTGGATACACCAAAAGGAAGCGATAACGAGGAACAACGGGACGCTACGAGGGAAAATTCCCCCGAATAACAGCCAGAACAGCGACGCAAGCGCCGCCCGAAGTCCCGCCTCGATAACAATAGCACCCATATCGACCCAGCCATAGAGCAGGGCGAACCAATGGACGATGAACATGCCACCAAGAAACCATCCGAACAAGATGAATTGGATAAACAGTCCATCCCCGGCGAAAACAACAGTCCGGATGATCTCACGCCGGACACATCGTTAGAACAGAAAAACCTTCACAAAAGGCTCGTCACCACTGCACGAAGTCTGAAGAAGTAGAAGCGGAAGCTCAAAACAGTGGAAGACATACTCAGAATGAGATGGAGCAAGGTACTCAAGACCGCGGACAAGTACGGCGATAGCCGCCAAACAAAGAGCTACCCGAAGCGCAAACTATTGCCCGAATTCGACGAAGAGGCCATAGAGCCCCAACAATCAAAAAACAAAGGGGCTGCCCGGTCGGATAGACGACCACATGACAAACAAAGAGCGGCAAGAGGCACCGCACACAAGCCGGCACACGATCCACATAAGGATCCTCACAAAAAGGACAGCCCGGTCAGGTCCATCTATGGGCCAAGAAGGAAGGCTCCTGGGAGCAAAACAACACGTCGAGTGTTCGAAAATAATGGCACACCTAAATACAGGGGCGCCGCTCGCCCCCTATGTTTCACCGATGAGGTACTGGATCATGAATTTCCAGCGGGATTCAAGCCCGTAAACATAGAGGCATACGATGGAACAACAGACCCCGGAGTCTGGATTGAGGATTACATCCTACACATACATATGGCTAGAGGAGATGATCTCCACGCCATAAAATACCTACCCCTCAAGCTCAAAGGGCCAGCCTGGCATTGGCTCAAAAGCCTCCCAGAAAATACCATTGGAAGTTGGGAAGAGCTCGAGGATGCATTTCGGGCTAATTTTCAGGGGACTTATGTCCGCCCTCCGGATGCAGACGATTTAAGTCACACAACTCAACAGCCCGGAGAGTTAGCCCACAAATTCTAGAAAAGGTTCCTTACCAAAAAGAACCAAATAGTCGACTGCCCAGACGCCGAAGCCTTAGCAGCATTCAAACATAACGTCCGAGACGAATGGCTCGCCAGACACCTCGGCCAGGAAAAGCCAAGGACAATGGCGTCATTAACAAGCCTCATGACCCGCTTTTGCGCGGGAGAAGATAGCTGGCTGGCAAGATGTAGCACCAGCGACCCGAGTACATCCGAGGTCAGGGATGGAAATGGGAAACCATGACGCAGAAAAGACCAGCGTCGGACTAAGGAAAATAGCCCAGAGAGCACGACAGTCAACGCCGGGTTCAAAAGCTCTCGGCCGAACAACAAAGCACTGCCTCTTAAGGACAAGAGTGACGAGCTATCCAACCTAAACAAAATCTTGGACAGGATATGTCAAATCCACAGTACCCCCGAGAAGCCTGCAAACCATACCCACAGAGATTGTTGGGTCTTCAAGCAGTCCGGCCGACTTAACGCCAAACACAAGGGGCTCGACACACCAAGTGAGGACAATGACGAACCCGACAAGCAGAGCGCCGAAAAACAAAAGACTTTCCCACAAGAAGTCAAAACAGTGAATTCACTTCAAGTGATAACAAGGAAAAATAGGACGACACCTACAAAAGTACGCGCCGCACGGTCCACCCCAACAGAGTCCCGAAACTGGATGTCAAAGCCAATTACTTTCGACCATCAGGATTACTCCGGAAGTATTCAAAACGTAGGATGGACTGCTTTGATATTGGATCCTATAATCGACGGACTACAGTTTACACAAGTCCTAATGGATGGTGGCAGCGATATAAACCTGCTCTACCAGGACACAATCCGCAGAATGGGGATAGACCCTACCAAAATTCGCCATAGCAACACTTCCTTTAAAGGAGTAACGCCAGACCCTTATGCCAATTGTACGGGCTCCTTACTACTAGAAGTCGTGTTCGGTTCATCCAACAACTTCCGTCGCGAAAAGCTAATCTTCCATATCGCCCCATTTAAAAGTAGCCATCAAGCACTATTGGGACGCGAAGGTTTCACCCGCTTTAATGCAATACCGCATTACGTGTCTCTTACACTTAAAATGCCCGGTCCACGCGGTATCATCTCACTAAAAGGTAACTTCGAGTGTTCCTCGACCGCAGAAGAACGTGAGACTGCCTTGATAGCCACACACTAATCTGGCTTTGCTGATCAAAGCTCCTAAAATAGGTCATTCAGACCCCGGACACGGTTAGACGAGTCCGGTATAAATAAACAAGGGGCTTACTAGCCACGCACCCCTTTACAAGGGGCTGCACGCATGGACAATGAGAACCAATAAAGCTCAATTTTATTCATTTTTTAATCATGCTTTGTTTTAAGTACATTTTTCCCATGCTCTTTTTCCAAACTAAGTTATTCTCTTTTTACAGATGAACAACGTGCTACACCCGCCCAGGATAGAGCACAACGGAGACACAGGCGCAGACGTGCAGCAGGGACCCGTTACAAGGATTCTTTTCAGATTAAGACCCTGCGTAAACCTTTTTTACTGTCTCTTGTTGATACACATCCCCCGGTTTCTTACCATAACCGAGGAGGAGGCTGGCGTTTTGGCATCGGCAGCGTCAGAAGTTTTCGCGCGTACCTGGACACTAGGGGCTTAGGGCATTGTTCTGCCTGTTATCATAAAGACCGAATACCTTAGGGAGTGTTCGGCGTCTCGAGTTAGGCCTTATATGCATCAGCTCCGAATCATGTCTTTGGTCATATGTTGGGTTTGCCCGGCTCTTGTGTTTTGCTGCCTTACGTTCCGCTCTATCGGCTAACGCGGCACCACGAGAACTACTATGATTGTGCCCCGGTTCGGCCGGGTGAGCGCCTCAGTAGAGAAAGCCGAAAACTGACTGTCATGATATAGCGAGAGACTGGTCAACCACTCGATCGACTACCGGAATGTATAGAATTCCTCCGCTTTGACGAAGGACCGTTTCCCGGTCAGGCACAAACGCGCCCCGAGTTCGGAGAGCGCGGTGCCCCTAGGGGCTATATAGTAGCCCCACCATCGAACTCCTATGGCTAAGTGAAAGTGATAAAGCATTATAGTCCGGTTGCCTAGTTTGCTACGCTATCACCTCCTTCACAGGACCAAGACGTTGGATTAAGTGTGAAAATGCGCTTTTTTGTAAACACCCCCGCACCATGTGCGTGGGGGCTGAAGCCGAAGACTGCCATCTTTTAGGTTATATATATATATACATTAACGGCGGCACAGGAGATATTTCAATACTTGAACGCACAAGTATAAAAAGCCCTTATATTATAAATATGGTTTTACAAATCATACATGTCATTTGAACATAACGTTTTTCGAGCACTGCGGCTCTATTAAACGAGCGCCCGGCAGGACTTCCTCAAAATAGTGTTCGGCGGGTAATCAGCTTCTGTCCGAAACCCGGGATGCAACGTCGGTGGCATCCATCTCTGCCGAGTATGTTTTGACACGGGCGAGAGGCATCCATGCATCCTCTATGCATGCCGACCGCTTCATCGCCTTGATATGCTGCACCGCATCAAGGAACTGCTGCACCAAGCCAAAATAACTCTTCGGCTTGGGCCTGTCCGGCCACAGATGATCCATGACATCCTTCATGGCAAGTCCCCACAACCTGTTTAGCTCAGCCCACTCAGCCAACCGATCGGTTAACGGAAGTGGACACTCTGGATTATGGAATTGAGACCAAAAAAGCTCTTCCATTTCGTGATCCTTTTGGCTTCGGAAGTGCACAACTGCGTCCGCCGCACTCCCTGCCAAATTCAGATAAGCATCCTCCGCACCCCACAACTGGCCCAACTGAGCATACTTCGGGTCCATGAACTTCCTACGCAGAAGAAAGGGCTTTCCAGCCGATATATCCCCGGCCTAACGCAGCTCCTCCTTTATAGCCCTCATCATGGAGCGGGCATCTTTGGCTTCGGCAGTGGCCTTCTTCAGGTCCTCTTGCTCCGCTCGGTGTTCTCTTTCAAGAAACTCATAGCGGTCAGTAGCATCCTTCACCTTCACGGCCATTTCAGCCATCTCCTCCCTGCTTCGGCAGTGAGCAGCCTTTTCGGCATTTAGCTCTTCGGCCGCCTTCGAGGCAGCCGCATCACTTTTTTCTGGCTTGCTCCTTGGCTCGGGCAAGCTCTGCCCAAAGCTCCTCCATAGCAGCGGTGCCATCTGCATCAAGCATACATGTTGTAAGGCGTGGGCATCAGCTCCCTTACCAGGTGACCGCGGAGAAGCCACCTACCTTGTGACTTGTCAAGTCGTTTATTGACCAGCGCGATGTCCGCATCCGCAACGTCAAGTTGCCGCTTCAGTTCGGCAACTACATCAGTCCGGCTGGCCACTGAACGCCCCGCCACCTGTACGGGAAGGGCGACACCTTATAACTGAGACTATGATCCTCGGCACGCTGTCGTTTTCGGAAACATACCGAGTCTCAGGGGCTAGTCTCTATACAGGGCGCATTCTAAGCGCAAAACTGTCAAAAAGTATGGTCATTTTTACGTACCTCAAACCCCGTCAGTAAACTTTTGACGGCCTCATGCAACCTGCTCTCAGCGGATGAAATCATTTCAATCAGCGTACTCATTAATGTACGGTGATCTTCTGGGATAGGCGCCCTCTCGAGCAGATCCTTCAGCTCTTCCGGCCGTACACCAGTTGGTGCTGAACTCTCTGGCCCCGCCGGACTCGGGGAGACCCTCCGCGACGACACCTCAGGGTCGTCCGCCCCGCCTGATGGTGCAGCAGATGGAGGCGTCTCGCTCTCCATCATCTCCGGACGAAGATCTCCCGAAGATGAGCTTTGCTGAGAAGGGTTGAGATCCGAACTACAAGGTAAGAACTTCGGTTATCCTTAGAAATAAAGACAGGAATGTCCCTTACTACAAAACTCCTCTTTTCTACTTACGGCTCGCTGGAGGGCCAATTCCCTTGGGGAAATAGTGCGGTCGGGGTTTCTCCTGGCGCAGGACACTTCGGGGAAGATTTCTTCCCCCGCTTCGAGGCCTTGGCCTCCGGATCTTCGAAAGCGGTCCTCTTCTCCCCCTAGAGGGGGGGATTCTCGATCCCCCCTTTCTTGAGAGCCTCTTTAGCAGAGGCGGTAGCTTCCCTGTTTCCCCCTTCGCCCTCTTCTAAAGGCACAGCCTCTAGCATCTTGGCTAACACAGGATCCGGCATGGTCTCAGGGAGGGGGCCGGACACCTTATTAGCTTTGCTTCTTGTATCCACTCCTGTTCAGGAGACAACTTTTTTAAGAGCAAGAATTATGATGAATATACGGATAGCACATCCGGGCACGGGAACCACTTACTTGAGTATCCGGGCGATTGCAGCTTAGGCCGGCATCCTCGGTCAAGTTCGGACACATCTCTTGTGATCCGAAGAACAGTTTATACATCCCCACGGGCGTCGCACCCATGAGGTGGCGGAGAGCTCGCGGTCCCTTCGGATTGAATTCCCACAGCCGGAGAGGGCGACGTTTGCAGGGCAGAAGGCGCCGGATCAGCATAACCTGCGCCACTACGACCAGATTGATCTCCCTCTCTTGGAGGTCTCAAATTCGTCCCTGCAGTATTGGTACGTCCTTGGACGGCCCCCAGTCAAGCCCTTTGTTGACCCATGACACCAGTCGCTGTGGAGGGCCCGGGCGAAAGGCAGGTGGCGCCACTTGCCTAGTGCCCCTGGGAGCGGTGATGTAGAACCACTCCTGTTGCCACAAACCAAGCTCCTCTTGAAAAGAGCCCTCAGGCCATGGAGCATCGGCCCTCTTGCTTATAACTGCCCCTCCGCACTCTGCCTGTCGCCCCTCGATCATATTCGGCTCCGCGTTGAAGGTCTTGAGCCACAATCCGAAGTGAGGGATAGTGCGGAGCAAGGCTTCACAGACAACAATGAAAGATGAGATGTGGAGAATGGACTCTGGAGCCAAGTCATGGAACTCCAGCCCATATTAAAACATGAGCCCCCTCACGAAGGGGTCCGTCGGGAAGCCTAAACCCCGACGGAAGTGAGACATGATCACCACGCTCTCACCAGGCTCGGGGGTGGGAATGACTTGCCCTTGGGCGAGCAGCCTATGCGAAATCTCGCAGTCTAGATACCTGGCGTCTCTCAGCTTTAGCATGTCCTCTTCCGTGACGGAAGAGGGCATCCACCGGCCCTGTAGGTCAGAGCCAGACATTGTCGAAGGTCCGAAGCGCTCGAATCTGGAGCCTTGGGTGTTGGAACTCGGGGCGAGGGGCGGATTAGATTAAGGATTGAAGAAAAGGAACAGGCCTTGGTCTCATTATAAAGGGGTAGAATACCAAGAGACGTCCCCGTGACCATTTGGAACTCGCCTCCGATGGAGGGGGCGTGGCAACGAGCGCGGTTGGGTTACCCACGTCCGTATTGAGAATCCCGGAATAAGGGGACACGATCTCTGCTTTGATAAGACATGCCAAGGAAACCGCTTCGCTAAACGCGCTAAGGTGGAGCAATAAAAACAATTCGAGTAAAGGCTTGGCCGTGGCGTGACATCATGCTACGAAATACGTCAGCAGATTGAAGTTGTGTAAATATTATTCTCTCTATGGTGGTATGTGGAATTTATTTTGCAGAGCCGGACACTATCCCGGTGTTCACAATCTTCTATGAATTATTCGGAGGAGGAACCCGCCTTGCAATGCCGAAGACAATATGCGCGCCGGACTCGTCGTCATTGAAGCCTGGTTCAGGGGCTATTGAGGGAGTCCTGGATTAGGGGGTGTCCGGATAGCCGAACTATCATCATTGGCTGGACTCCAAGACTATGAAGATACAAGATTGAAGACTTCGTCCCATGTCCGGATGAGACTTTCCTTGGTGTGGAAGGCAAGCTTGGCAATACGGATATGTAGATCCCCTACCATTGTAACTGACTCTGTGTAACCCTAGCCCTCTCCGGTGCCTATATAAATCGGAGGGTTTTAGTCCATAGGACGAACAACAATCATACCATAGGCTAGCCTCTAGGGTTTAGCCTCCTTGATCTCGTGGTAGATCCATTCTTGTACTACCCATATCATCAATATCAATCAAGAAGGAGTAGGGTTTTACCTCCATCGAGAGGGCCCGAACCTAGGTAAAAACATCGTGTCCCTTGTCTCCTGTTACCATCCGCCTAGACGCACAGTTCGGGACCCCCTACCCGAGATCCGCCGGTTTTGACACCGACACTTCCCCTCAGGCACACGAGCTGCGTATGTCGGATATCCTGGATTCTTTGAGGCTAGTAGGCATTTCTCAGTCGACAGCACATGGTCGTGCAGTCTCCTGATATCCCCTGATAGTGCCTCCAGCGGTTTCGGCGGTAGCATCGGCTCGCCCGTGAGATGGAACATGACCACACCTTTCACGGGTACACGCTCTTGAGAATGCATCATCTGGCTGCGATGTGCTCTGGCTTGTTTGGAGGCAGTTTCCTTCCCCGATCTCTTCCTCTCCTTTTTCTTGGGCACACCTTCGAGACCCTTCCTTAACCCCTGCCCCAGTGTTCCCGGGCTAAGTACTGTACGACCCTCGCGTCCCGACTAGTTGAGCCTGTGTTGAGGCGGCATCTTCAGGCGTGTCCTGTGAGGATTTCATGAAGAGAGACTTTTTGCAATCCATGGTACGACCCTGCCCGGGCATATCATCCATATCCTCATTAGCAAGTTGATAGCCCGATTCGTCATATGGTTGACTCATCATATCTATGTCACAGTCATACGCATTTGTATTGAGGTAATCCATAGGGTCGACCTCCGTCTCATCATCCATTCTCTGTTCTACATGAGAAATTACATCAGCCAGTACTATTGCACCCCCTTCATCATGTCGTCCGCCGCTCTCACCCGGCACTACATGAGCTGGTAATTGCATAGGCGGGGTGGTGGTCTCCGCACATGCTTGTTGATGTGTGGTAGTTATTGGTGTGCTCTCGGCCGGCTCCAAACGAATAAGATTCTTCGGCCATAGCAGCACCCAATTCTTGCAGCTTCCCATCCGCGGCGGGGTCTCGTCGTCCGTTCCCACATGCTGTACTGGAGGAGACAAATCTTTGTGCCCCGATTTCACATTGGTCAAGCTAACCCTGAAGTGCCCAGTGGGGATCGGCTGGTTGTGGAACGTGCGTTGAGAGGGGTCCATTATCATCCCCTTTCCCACGTCCACCTTCTGGCCTTTGATCAAGTCGAGTATGGTGCACGGGGTTTCTTTCACCTGCAAACACATATGTTTGTGGCGTAAAACAACTGAAAGGCAACAAAAATGGAATATATATATATATATATATATATATATGTTGGTGCGACATGTAATTACCGTGATGGCGTCGAGCTCAGCCAAAGACGAAGGCCCACCTAGCGCGCTTGAGACTGAGGACGGGCTGCTATGAGCGGGAGCGGCTGCGAGAGGAGGCCCGGTTGCGTGAGCAAGTGATGGTGCGATGGTGTTGTTGTTCATGGAGTTGCTCCCGACAAAACTGGGCAACAGGAAATCATGTACCGTCTTGTCTGGATTTTCCTTCGCCCAGTTGATGATAACTGGAACCAAGTTAGTAGCAAAATCATTTCTGCAGGCAGTTACAGATGCATTGAATGCCTGCTGTAGCAACTCATATTTGTCCTCGGCTGCTTTTTTCGCGTCCTCAGCTGCTTTTTTCTCGACCGCAAGCTTCACCTTCGCATCGATGTCCGCCTGACTAAACTTCTTTTTCAGCTTCTTGGCCTCCGAGCCCTCGTTGTAAAACACCTTCCACGTGGCACCGTCTCCAGCGCCATGCACACGACCATATTGCGGCCGCTGATCCAAAGGGAGTCCCTTAAGTTCGTTCAAGGCTCGGTTGAGAGGGGTGTCCCACTTGGGCCTCATCGGAGAAGTAGGGCTTTCAGCTGCAAGCTGCTGTTGCTTCTCCAGTAGTTTAATCAATTTCCTCGTGATCTTGTCCGTGTAAAAAACCTTTTTCTGCTTGTCCCACTTGTAGCGGGCCCTGATTAAGTTATGCTCCAAGGGGTTGGTGAACTTTGCGAAGGGGTCTGGGAGACCTGTGGCTTCACATTCCGCGTCCTCCTTATCCCATATGGGCCTTTTACCGAGGTAGCCACGGCTTCCGAGGCGATGCTTCCCCGTGTTCCTTTGCTGAAGGCTCTTGAATTTTGCAGCCTTACCCTTGGCTACCTCGGTAGCGCAAGTGTCCTTGAACTTTTCGAACTCCTCTTCCGTAAGTGTCAGATTTTCCTCCAGAATCTTGGACAGGGGTTCATCAGCCTCAATAGCTCATTTCACCCTCCCTTTCCAGGAGGCCAAATCATTGCTGAACATGCCCATGGCGTGATTGTTAATCTTTTTCATCTTCGGATCATCCCACGGTTGTTCTATGTTATCATCCTGGTCGGGGAACTTGAATCTCTTGTGCAACTTCGTTAGGAGCAACTGCGTCAAATGTTCTTTACTCCTTAAGCCATCGTCGTTGATGCTCGCGCATTCCCGTAGGATGCATCCTACTTGGTTCCCATAGCACTTGTGAGGTTCTTCCGGCTCTAACGGCTCAAACTTGCCAGGTGCCATCTTTGTGATCACAAGTCGTCCAATCCCTAGTTTGTTAGGTTTTCGTATCCTCTGTTTCTTATGCTTCCTCTTTTCGGTAGCGGCATCGGGGCCGGTACCTTCCCCGCAGGTACCTTCCCCGCCGGTACCTTCCCCACCGGTCTCAGTGCCGCCATCGGTGCCGGCGCCGTCGGTGTCGATGTCGGCATCAGTACCATCATCGAGGCCGACCTGCAAACCTTGCTTAGCAGTCAAATAGTCGAGGTACTCTTGTTCACCCTCATAATCCATCTCGTCTTCATCTTGGTCAGAAGGCCCAGTTTCTTCGTTTTTCGACATGTTTCCTATGATTAAGTGTCCTCATTTATTTCTAAAAGTATGAATAAATGAGAAATGACATAAAAAGAAATCTATGTGCCAGCACTCTCGATATGCCAACTATGTAGCACAAAATCATGCCTTTATTCACGGGAAATTCCGGCATGACCTTTGCTAAAAAACGGACATATCGAGCGCCTGAAATTCACCGGAACGGAAATGAATCAACATTCCGGCGTAACATAGGCCACTCGGATCATTTTCCAAACATGACATGTCCAAAACATGACATATGCACATATCACATGTCTAGTTCAAATTTGCATATAAATTCAGCTAATTTTGAAACCTAGCTAAATTCATAACTAAATAGATAACCTAATTAACATACTGCCCTAACTAGAACCTAAGTAAATTAACCGAAGAACCCTAGCAGAGAGAGGGGGGGTTTACAGGGGGTGCAGGGGCGAGGATGCAGGCCCGACGACGGCCGGGAGGGGAGAGGACGGAGGCGACGG
>LT934112.1:96150332-96186949 GCA_900231445.1 Triticum turgidum subsp. durum
GGGGGAAAAGGCGGGATGAAGCAGGGCGGGTGAGAATGTTGGGTTAAGTGGACGTAGCAGTTTTCCTTTTTCTTTTCCTTTATTTTATCCCACTTTTATTTCCCGAGGGCAGCGAACGAAGGGAGGGCGATATATATTGCATCATTTGATGGTTAAATATGTATGCAAAATAGGAACATATATATTACAGATCATTGGACCCATGCATAATAATGGCTAAGTGTGTATACATAATAGGAACATATATATATATATATATATATATATATATATATATATATATATATTACATCATTTGATCGATAACATAAGTTTCCTCAGTGCTGACGTCTTCGTTTTTGAGTCAGCTTCTTTCCCTTCTTATTCGTCGAAGAATAATTGAGCCCCTCATTGTGACTTTGCCTTTTCCATGGAGTACGATTTTTCTTAGGTAATGTAGTATTGATTCTTCTTTTGACATATACTTCATCATCATCGTCATCTTCCCTCATTGGGTTGCCGTACTGATCATAGTCTTCCTCGTTGGTGACTCCATCCATTCCAATGATGTTCCTTTTGCCTCTCCTCACGACAACACGGCTGGGATTGAGCATTGTGTCATGTGCTTAGCGTGTACCCATGGCTCATTTTTTGCGATAGCGTTCACGGTAGCGCTCTTGGCGTTGGGTATAGTCATGGTAGTGAAAATCTGGCTTTCTCTTTTGACATTCTTAGCCCATCTGACACGGAACATCGTCGTGTTGTGCAGTCCAGAGTAGTCAAGCTCCCAGATCTCCTCGACATTTCCATAAAATCGTTCAGTTGCGCTGTTGTTGCTGCCAGTCATGCATTCCATCGTCACCCCTGAGTTCTGATCATCACTGTCCATATCTTTGGCCTCCGTGTAGAACGTGTATCCGTTAATATCATATGCCTAATAGGTTACGAGGTTGGGCGAGGGGCCAAGTGCTAAGGCGTATATGAGCAATCCGTCCTTAGAGCCCTCCTCCGGGGGATTAGCAATAATATGCTCTTTGAACCAATGCAGGAAAGTGGAGTTGTGCTCTCTAGTAACTTCGGCATACCCCCGGTCACGATACTTCTTTGCGATAATTTCTTTGTGCGGTGCCACGAAAGGATCTACCTCGTCTAGGTGTTGTAGCACTACCAAGTTTTCTCTGTCAAAGTCGTTGCATCGATCTGAGTATGCCACGTGCAGTTCCCTGCGACCGTTGCAGTGACCATCTCCTTCGAGCCTCCCATCGTGCTTGTTAATGGGCAAACCAACACTAACACCAGGCGGCTGGTCTGCGCCATATAGAAAATTCTTACAGAAAGAGATGCACTCTTGTGCCAAATAGCCCTGGACGATGCTTCCATCCGGACGGGACATGTTACGAACGAATCCTTTGATGATCCCATTCAGCCTCTCAAACGGCATCATGTTGTGCAGGAATGACGGCCCCAGGTCTATTATGTCATCCACAATATGGACACACAGATGAACCATCACATCAAAGAATGCGGGCGGGAAGTACATCTCAAGCTCATTCAGTATCACAACGATCTCTTCCTGTAGCCTTTGGACCTGCTTCACACTGATCGACTTTTGAGAGATGACATCGAAAAAGTTGCAGAGACCAATAAGCGTGTCACGGATGTGCTTGTCCATTATCCCTCTAAGGGCAACAGGTAGTATCTGCGTCATCATCACATGACAGTCATGAGACTTCATCCTGCTGAACCTTTTCTTGTCTGTGTCTAGATATCTGCTTATCTTGCCACAGTAACCGGAACTAACTTTGACTCCGGTAAGGCACTTAAAGAATTGATTGATCTCAGCCTGACTTAAGGTCAAGCAAAAAGGGGGGCAATAATCCTCTTTCTTTATTTTCTAGCCCTTCTTCTCCTGTGCCTCTGTCTCCGTCTTTGTCTCGTCTAACATTTTATGGGGCGGCATGTGCAGATCTTCCCTGATTTTCAAATCTTGCAAGTCTTTTCTTGCCTTCGGCCCATCCTTGGTCTTATTCGGCATGTTCATCAGTGTTGCGAGCAAGCTCTCAAGGACATTCTTACAGATATGCATTTGATCAAGGCAATGAGGTGTATCGAGTTTGTGCCAGTACTCCAAGTCCCAGAACACAGACCTTGTCTTCCATACCTTCAGCAGCGACTCCGGCACCTTTCTCATCGTCTTTCCCGGCGCGGGGCACTCCTTCCAGTTTTTCAACAGCTCATCGATTTCGGCACCACTCCGCTTACGTGGAGGTCCTCGATGCTCAACATGACCATTGAATAGATCTCCACGGTTTCTCCACGGGTCGTCCTGTTCAAGCCATCTTCGATGCCCCATGTACACGATTTTCCCAGACCCGCCATCTTTCCTTGATGTTAGCTGCTGAGACGTTGTATCATCCATGCACCGCGCGCATCCGCAATATTCATGGCACACCTGCCCTGCCACATATCTGTAACCGAGATAGTCCTGCACTGTCGTGATCAGCGCGACTCTCATGTTGAAATACTCACCTTTGATGGCATCCCATGTCTTGGCCGGTGTTTTCCATAACGTGTCTAACTCCTCTTGAAGTAGCCCCAGATACAAATTAATATTATTTCCTGCTTGTTTCGGCCCTTGAATAAGCATGCTCATGTGAATGTACTTCGATTTCATGCACAACCAGGGGGGAGGTTGTACATCCATACAAACACGGGCCATGTGCTATGGTTGGTGTTCTGGTTGCCAAACGGATTCATGCCATCAGTACACGCGCCAAGCACGATGTTCCTTGCATCTCATTCAAAATACCGATAGAAGTTGTTCAACGCTCTCCACTGGGTTCCATCCTTCACGTGTCTCAGCTTCGGATCATCTCCATCGTCGGGCTTCTTCCTCTCCGCGTGCCAGCGCATTAGCTTTGCTTCCTTGGGATCTGCAAAATACCTCTGGAGACGGGGAGTGATCGGTAAGTACCATACAACTTTCTGGGGACATTTCTTCCCGGCCTTCTTGTATCGAGAAGCATTGCACACTGGATAGCTTGTTTTTTCTGCGTGCTCCTTCCGATAAATTATGCAATTGTTGATGCATGCATGGTATCTAACATGCGGCAGATCAAGAGGGCACACGATCTTCTTGGCCTCATCAACACTAGTAGGCCATAGATTACTCCCTGGAAGAACATCCTTTAGGTACTTGAGATGCTCATCGAGGCTAGTGTTGGTACATTTGTTTTTAGCCTTTGCCTTCAGGAGTTGGAGTGTGAAACTCAAGCGGGTCACCTCAGGATTGCAACCATCATACAATGGAGTGTTCGATTCTACCACCAGTTGCTCCAGCTTAGCCTCCTCTCTAGAAGAAGCTCTCTCAGTACTCGTCTCCTTGCGAAGCAATGCTTGAACATGAGGGTCCCGCATGATTGAACTTAGTACCGACGAACTCTGCTACGTGGAGTCCATGTCATTCTCTCCGCCGCCATGTCTGGCCCCTTCTCCTCCGCCATGTCCGGTCCCTTCTCCGCTGCCATGTCCGACCTCTTCCCCGCCGCCATTATCGATCATCTCTTCGTCTTGCCCCGTGTCATCATTGCCTGCCCCGTCGGCATCCTCAACATCGTCATCCTTATCTTCAATTATCCACCGAGTATAGCCATCCATGAAACCAGTCATGAACAGGTGCGCTTCGACACGACCATCGTCATGGGGGTCGAGCCAAACTATTCCTTTGCATTTTTGACACGGACATAAAACCTCTGTCCGGTTATTTTCTTTCATGTACTGCACTGCCGACCGCAACCACCTGTCCACCATCGTTCCACTGACCATCGTCTACTCTGCACGGTAATAATAAACAAATTGATTATAAAAATGCATGCATGCATCAAAGTCATACAAAAATTGGGCATGATCTTCCCTAAAAATAGGACATATATGGATCTAGAGTTTGCCCGGAATTCGCCGAAACGGAAATAAATCGATATTTCGGCAAAACATAGGCAACTCAAAAGCACAATTTGGTGTCAACTCATGCCACACACACAATTTCCACAAACATATCACACACACATAAACATATTTCCATTTTGCAAAAGCATGAAATTTTCATCACCTCTATCTCGATCGAGATCGAGCACATGGTGGAGATGATGTTGTAGGGAGATCAAAAGTGCACAAAGCTCTTATTGACAAAGATAGATCTAGTTAGGGGGCAAATAGGTCACTTGACTAAAACCTACATCTACTTAGCTACCTAATTTGGGAGGAGACAACTTCAACTAGTGGAGGGGAAAGGAAAAAGAGAAAGGAGATGCATTAATGCAGGTGGTGTAGTTAGGTAGGAGTAATGAAGAGAGAGAAAGGTGGATAGAAGAGAGAGAGAAATGGGGGAGAAGTATTGAGGAAGAAGAAGAGTGAGAGTGGGAGCATGTGGGGGAGGTAGGAGGAAGGGAAGAGAGGAGGGGGAGGGGAGGGACGGGTGGGGAAAAGGTGGTGGGTTGGTGCGGGTTAGCAGTAGCGCGGAAGCTAAAACGCGCTACTGCTAAGGAATTAGCAGCAGCGCGCTTTGGGCGATGGCGCTACTGCTAATAGGGACAAAAAAGTGTGCCAATTTGAAATTTAGCAGCAGCGATCTCAGTAAAAGCGCGCTACTACTACATCTGTAGCAGTAGCGCGGTTCGCGCCACCGCGCTACTGCTAAATGGAGTTAGGTGAACACCGCCGGTCGATATTTGTAGCAGCGCGATTTACACAGAGCGCGCTACTGCTAAAAACTTATCAGTAGCGAGTTTCCCGCACACGCGCTACTACTAATTAGCAGCAGCGCTCCTTTTTGAGCCACGCTGCTGCTAAGATTCTGTGTATAGGCTTTTCCCTAGTAGTGAAATAGCATCATCACAATCTTCATACTTTTCAAACAAAGATTCAATTTCATAAGCACCCTTAAACGCAACAAATTCATCTATTCGTTCCACATCATAGTAATCATACCATTAGCATAAGAAGCCAAGGTTTCATTATCACTAAATTCACGTGAAAAGGGAAGGTGTGGAGCCTTCATCGTAGACCAACAAGTATAATCATATCTCGAGCATAAATTCCAAGCATATCATTTCAAATAATCAATTTGATCCCATAAGAGTTTTCCTTTTTGAGTTAACTGGTAATCCCTAAAGTATTCACGTTGATCCAACATGTCAGGATTATCAACATAGTGTTTAATATTTTTCACATAACGAGCATCGAGGGTTTTACTAGGTTCCCCATCTCCATGAGTTCAAGTACAACTATTTTTTGGTATTTCATGTTCCATATCCATAACCAAAGATAGAGAATAACTTAGCACAGAAAATAAAACTACTTAATTATAAAGCAAACAAGCACACACGAGAATATTCACCCCACGCAATTTCTCCCCGACAACGGCGCAAGAAAAAGCTCTTGATAACCCACAAGTATAGGGGATTGCTTGTAGCCTTTTTTTATAAATAATAGTGTCGACCCCAATGAGGAACTAAAGGTAGAACAAATATTCCCTCAAGTTCTATTGACCACCGATACAACTCTATGCACACTTAACGTTTGCTTTACCTATAACAAGTGTGACACTATTTTGTAGGTGTGATGTTAGAACTACTTTGAAAGAATAATACTATGAGTACTTTGCGAGATAATAAAAGTTAGTTGTTTAGTAAATAGTTTTTTTGTCACACAAGAAAGTTATTTGTCCATAGGGCAATCGATAACTAGACCCGTGATCATTATTGCAATTTTATATGAGGGAGAGGCATGAGCTAACATATTTTCTGTACTTGGATCATATTCACTTATAATTGGAACTCTAGCAAGCATCCGCAACTACAAAAGATCATTAAGGTAAAACCCAACCATAGCATTAAGTAGCAAGTCTTCTTTACTCCCATACACAACAACCCCCTTACTCGGGCGTAAGCTTCTATCACTCTAGCTACCCACCTTAAGCGAATCATGAACGCATTGCAACACCCTACAGCGGGGATCCCTCACGTTTGCGAGACACAGAGGGCACCATAGGACAACGCCAAAATAAAATATACAACTCAAACCAATCATCATCAATTAACCCATAGGACAAAACATATGTACTCAAACATCATAGGATAACCACATATCATAGGATAATAATATATAGTGTTGGTGTTGATGGTAGCAAGGTTACACCACTGCATAGAGGGGGAGGAAGTTGGTGTTGATGGTAGCAAGGTTGTTGATGTAGATTGTTCTCACGATCCTTGCTCCGCCGGCACTCCGGCGCCAGCGGGAGAGAGGGGGAGAGAGCCCCCCCTCCTTATTCTTCTTTATTGACCTCTGAAACCACAAGTGCTCCCTAAGTGGTTTTGGTAATTAATGTCAACATATCTCTTGTTGGACTAACACTTTTATCTAGTATATTTCAGATAAGTTCAACAATGGAGTGGCATGGACTAAAGGATATGGGAACTCCTTCAAGATGCTAAGGACAAAGGATTGGCTCAAGCTTCAAGCTCAAGACTCTTCTTTTTACATTTTAGTGGTCCAAGATCACATTGAGTCTATAGGAAAAGCCAATACTATCAACGAGGGATGAGGTGTTGCTTAATGAGCCTCTTGCTTCATGTGCTTAGTGATATGCTCCAAAACCCTCAGCTACTTTCCCACTTCCACAAATGACCTAAACCCAAAGCCAAAATCGATCACACCGATTCTTTCTATCCGGCGCCACCGATTCCAAAAGTCATAGCCACTGCCACAAACCCTAAGCAAATCGGTCTTACCGATAGGGATCTCGGTCTCACCGAGATGGGATTGTAATCTCTCTGTGTGTGTCCATTATCAAAATCGGTCTCACCGAGTTTGAGCAATCTGCACTACCGAGATTACAATGCAAACTATCTGGTTAACTTATTACCAAAATCGGTCCCACCGAGTTTGTGTAATCGGTCAAACCGATTTTGCCTGACCAACTCTCTGGAAAGCTTATTACCAAAATCGGTCTCACCGAGTTTGTGTAATCGGTCTAACCGAGATTACGTTATGCCCTAACCCTAACCAAATCGGTCTCACCGAGTTGCATTTCGGTCCCACCGAAAATCCTAACGGTCACATTATTTGCTAAATCGGTCAGACCGAGTTTAACGAATCGGTCCCACCGAGTTTGGTATATTGTGTGTAATGGTTAGATTTTGTGTGGAGGCTATATATACCCCTCCACCTCCTCTTCATTCGTGGAGAGAGCCATCAGACTGAACCTACACTTCCAGCATACATTTTTTGAGAGAGAACTACCTACTCATGTGTTGAGGTCAAGATATTCCATTCCTACCATATGAATCTTGATCTCTAGCCTTCCCCAAGTTGCTTTCCACTAGATAAAAAACCTATGAGAGAGAGTTGAGTGTTGGGGAGACTATCATTTGAAGCACAAGAGCAAGGAGTTCATCATCAACACACCATTTGTTACTTCTTGGAAAGTGGTGTCTCCTAGATTGGCTAGGTGTCACTTGGGAGCCTCCGACAAGATTGTGGAGTTGAACCAAGGAGTTTGTAAGGGCAAGGAGATCGCCTACTTCGTGAAGATCTACCGCTAGTGAGGCAAGTCCTTTGTGGGCGACGACCATGGTGGGATAGACAAGGTTGCTTCTTCGTGGACCCTTCGTGGGTGGAGCCCTCCGTGGACTCGCGCAACCGTTACCCTTCGTGGGTTGAAGTCTCCATCAACGTGGATGTACGATAGCACCACCTACCGGAACCACGCCAAAAACATCCGTGTCTCCAATTGCGTTTGAATCCTCCAAACCCTTCCCTTTACTTTCTTGCAAATTGCATGCTTTACTTTCCGCTGCTCATATGCTCTTTGCATGCTTGCTTCATATGTATTGTGAATGTTAAACTTGTGCCTAAACTCCACTTAAACTTAAGAAATCTTAAAAACTGCAACTTTGGTACTTAGTGTCTAATCCCCCCCCCCCTCTAGACACCTCTTCTCAAGGTCCTACAACCTCCCCCTAGATGGGAGGAGGAATTCCCCTTGGTTCCGTGGCCTCCATGGCGGTGGAGGGCAGGTGCCCCTTCGAGATTGGATCTCCCTCTCTGTTCTCTTCTGTTTCGCGTTCCTCTTTTACAGCCCTTCACTGTTTCTTAAATTCCTGGAGATCCGTAACCCCGATCAGGCTGAAATTTGTACACGATTTTTTTGATAAGTTATCTTTCTTGCACCCGAAGAAGAGCCCCAACCGACTTATGGGGTGCCCACTAGGCACCACCGCTTGCTTGGGGTGCTGGCGTGCCCTGGTGGTTAGTCGAATCCGTGGGCCTCCGTCTGCGTTGATTCCACCTTCCAAATTTCACATATATTCCAAAATAATTCTTCGTAATTTTTTACCACGTTTGGACGTCGTTTAACATGGATATTCTGCGACACAAAAAATATGCAATAGACAGGAATTGGCACTGTGCACTGGATCAATATGTTAGTCCCAAAAAATATATAAAATGTTGCCAAAAGTATATAAAAGTTGTATAATATTGGCATGGAACAATAAAAAATTATAAATATGATGGAGACGTATAACCGTTCTTCGGGTGAACATGGGTTGGGTCGTTGGGAGCTTTGTACAGCCACATGGGGTCGGCCCGCTGCTGAAGAGGCTGGATTCGTTGTCGAAGGAAAACATCCAGTAGGTCCAGGCCCATCACTCCGCCCTGAATGAGACCAAACACGATGGCCACCAGGATCCCCACATCTGTCTTTTCTTCCTTGTCCACCGCCAGTGACGAAGGAAGCCTAACTGTATCAGTCGTGTAAGGAGGAAGACCAGTCAATGAGCCAGCAGAACGGATATCATTGCAGTAGAACCATGTCAACTGCCAACCTTTGACAGACTCAGGGAAGGTCATCGTCGGTAAAGCGCTCCTACCACTCACCTGGATTACTAATCCACTTCAGAGTTGGGTCACATGGGTTCTGTCTCCTTTAGGGGAAGCCTTTTTCACCGACTGAGAGCGGCATGTAAAGATATGCTTAAACAGCCCCCAATGCAGCTGGCAACCCAAGAAGTTTTCACACATGGAAAAGAATGTGACAAGGTATGTTATGGCGTTCGGTGGAAGGTGATGGAGTTGAGAACCAAAATAATTTAAGAAACCACGAAAAAAGGGTGGGGAGGCATAAATAAACCTCCCTCCACATGGGTGATGAGGAGCACAAGTTCCCCCGGCCACGGCGCGTGCTCGATCTCTGCCTCCTTCGGCAACCTCCATCTTCCCTCTAGTAGCAATGAATCAATAACGAGCCCGCCGAGGTCTTCTACTATGGCGTTCGGCGGGAGCCAATCGCCCTGGATCCGTCCCCGCGGGAGCGTTACCTTGGAGATCGACACCTTCTTCCCCTTGTTTGCCTTCTCCAGCTTCGCCGTCTTGTCCTTCGCCATTGAGTGGACGACTCCGGCGCCATGCAAGTTCGACCAGAGTGGAGAAGAGGAGAAGACGGGAAGACTAAGGACTAGAGGAGAAAGGGGATATGGTGCCCTCCCCTCTGACGCAGGAGCCCTCTTATACCATCGTCACTCTGCCCGCTAATCCCCACCGTTGGCTTTTGGGCCTTCAGATCTCCTTGAATCCCGCTAGCGGAGATTTTGCGATACATGGCGAAAAGTGGGGTGAAAATCGAGGCGTAACGCCCCACTTTCCCCACTCATCACACTACAACCGCTCGCGTGCGTGCACATCTCCAATGTCGAATCCCGCAAAATTCGGGATCCGGCAATCTAATTGCCCGTCATTTAAAGTCCTTCCAAAAACGCTTAGGTTTGGTCCACCACTCGACGTGTGAAGGCCCGTTTCACTCGGATGATGACACTCCTCCATCGGCCCAGCTCCAGAGCAGATTTCTCACTCAGGCGCCGCGTGATTCAGAATCCCTTGAGGCAGCGTGCAAGATCGAGACTGTTGAATGACCAGCAGGAGCCTTCGAGCGCTTCCGCAACACTCGCCTCAGTGAAGAAATCACTCTGACATAACCCTCCTAGCCCCGACCGATTCGGGGGCTAATGATAGGGTCATGTAAAAGGGTAGGGTAATGGACCTGACGTACATGCCCTACCCTAGGATACCTTACATCTTATACTGGGCCCATGGACCATTGTAGCATTCAGATGTCTATCAGTCGGAACATTCACTCGGACTGAAATGTTCCACTCGACCGGACCTACTTCACTCGACCAAATCCATCGGAACTCGGACGAAGATGGTAAGAAGACTCCCAGGAATTACAACCGTCAGGACGTGCGTCCACCCTCATCAAGAGTAGTTATTGAGCCCGTTATCAGTAAAAGTCGTCCTTAAACTCACCCTTAAACCCTTATTAACAACGGCATTCATGGGGTGGAGGCCCACTCTATAAAGCCTCCCCCCAGCTTTGCCGTAGGGGTTCGCACTCTTTTGTAATCTATACACTCTAATCAATCGGCTCTTGAGCACCAAGACATAGTGTTGTTAGCTCCATCATGAGGGGACTGAACTCGTAAATCCGAGTGTAGAAACTGCGTTGTAGCTGGGCTCTGCCCTCCAATTCATACCCCCATACACTACTGTCAGAGTTGTACCCACGACGGCCTCCTCAATGGCCGCCGCAGCACCACACAACCAAATATGTATGCTCATACTATACATACTCTAATGTGTATCTTTCAAAAAGAATTCTCACAGAAAAGTATGAATGGTGGTGGGGATCGGATCTAATCGACGAGAAATCAAGCTAATTTAGAAAGCTAGTTGTCTAGCAAAAAATATTATGTAGGGGTTGGTTAATTTGATGGGCCTAGCTAGATCCACCTAGATTGGGAGGGATAGGATGGTTGATTAATGGAGGTGTTAATTAAGGTGGAGGAGAGAGGGGCAGTGGCCAGCTACATGAAAAATGGGTCCAATAAGATGGTGATGGTGAGAGTGTGGTTAGCATGGAAAAATGGTGGGAGGGGAGTAGGAGGGAGAAGAAGAAGAGCTTGGAGGAGGAGAAGTGCTTTGAGGAAGAAGAGTTGGTGTAAGGAAAGCTATGGTTCGAGCCACCTCACTTGTTGCGATCTCACCGCAGTGGCGGGCAGGAAAAGAACTCGTCACTAGTAAATTTGACCAACTTATGTCGTCAGCGCGAAATATACTTGTGGCCGTCGACTACATATGTCCGCCATTGGTATACTGAATACCTGTGACGGGCAGATATTGACTGCTCGACATTGATGCATTTAGCCTAAGGCTAATTTGGTAAACAAATTACAAGCGGTGGGTGCAAATTTGGCCCGCTAGTGATGTCTTGACAATAGTGGCGGATACTTTTTTTTATCCACCACTACTATAAGGCTGAAATACCAGTGACGAGGTTCTAAGTATGCCCGCTCCTAATGTGACCTCATCCATAAGCAATTTCCTAGTATTGAAAGATCTTGTTGTGTATTGTTGCATTGATATTATCAAAGTAGTGCTCAACTTACAGGTGGAGTGATTTACACATTTTCATGGTACTATTTAGTGTAAAGAGAAATTACATATTATATGACAAAATTGAATTACTCCCTCCAATCCATATTAAATTGTAGAAATTAATATGGATAAGAAGGAGTAGCAAATTCATGGGGCGTGACCTCGTCGTAAAATATGTTTGCCTCCTACTTATTCACTTGTGAATGTAAGTGAGCGAAGGTCGGGGGTGTAAAATATGAGGGAAGAGAGAGTGACGTGAGGAGATAGTGCATATGTGAGGATCGATCCTAATGTAGGTAGAATTAGTACAAAGTTGAGTAACTTATTTTGGGACGGAGTGACTACAACACTCAGTTTGTTAGTTGTTATCTTGTGATAGGTTCTCCGTGAGCTGCTTGATTTCCTTTTGGATACTACTGAAAGTCTCCTTCACCCGACAACAATCGCGCCCGAAAGGGATGCCAACTTGCGCTGTGTGTTGAGTTATGGTAAAATTTACCATGTAATCTATTTTGATTTTTGGTAGGGCTTTATAGTCTGATTAATTTTTTGGTTGCTAGCCCATCCTACACTTAAGGTAAATCAGACAACTGTGCAAAGCGTACAATAATTGTTTCTTAACACTGTTTTGATAAAATCACCTCGAGTAGTTTGGCAGCGATCAAATCGATGCCTTGGCGAACCAATACGTGGTTGGATGGTTAGACGGACTGTGGTATCCCCAGACCACCAGGGTTCAAATCCTGGTGCTCGCATTTATTCCTGAATTTATTCCAGGATTTTCGGCGATGCGCATTTAGTGGAAAGAGACGTTCCCGTCGACGACGAGGCGCCTACGATGACTTCGTAAATCTCAAGATGATATGCTGGCTCAGTCTTTAGGAGATGCTCATAGAATTAGGGTGTGCGTGTGTGCGTTCATAGGGGTGAGTGTATGCGCGTGTATATGAGCCTTGTGTCTGTACTGATGTTAAAAAAAAATCGATGCTTTGTATCTAGCAACAATATGTCATAGCAACACATGCTTGCACGTTGGATCGATCGGAGTCGGCCACAATGCATGTGGCCGCACAACTTCCAATACAGAAGACGACCTTGAAGTGTCAGTTCTTTCGAGTCAAATAAAGAAGTCAAAAACTGAACAAGATTCCGTTGACGTCCTTCGCTGTCCTCGTCACAAGTTAAATGTAGCTGTCCAAAAGCACCAACACGCAAGTTCCTCTACTGGGCTATCCAGTAGCACCTGCGAGAGGATGCCCAAGATGGTCTCCGCTCTTCCGAGTCTCACAGAAAACTAATAAAAACTGATCACCATGTTCACCCATTCAAATAGTTAAGCGTGGTCTACTGAACAACTATAATCGATCCCGGCCAGGGTGTACTTAGATTGCCCGTGGCCACGTGATCAACATCTGCATATTCATAAGTTAGTTATAAACGGGATGACATCGTCACTGAAAGATTAGGAGAGAGGGAATTATTACGTATACATGAGATGGTCAGACCCCAGGCAATTTGCAAAACTTTTTTTAACAACTGGTGGATTTTATAAACTCTTCTTTTTACGGAAGGGATTTTATTAACTTGAAATGAAGCATCAAGGAAATATGTGGAAATCGATTCCAATGTTGGTCCATATAGTCTAGTAAAATACCGGAAGTGTTGTTCTAATCCCAAGGTTATGTGAGCTCGGCTGAACAGTAAAATTAAAAGAAAATTCAAAGAAAAAGAGTTTTAATAGATTGCAAAATTTCAAAACCAAATGACATTCGAGGACAATTTGGCAAAAAAATAGCGATGCTCGAAAATGTTATTTTCAAATGTATTTTGGAGCATCGATTTTGTTATTTTTGCTCGGGTGGTGTTGAAATTTTGCAAGCTGTTAAAAGTTTTGTCAATGTTTCACAGAAAAAAATTAGACTTTTTGCAATTTTTTTATTTTGTTTTTATTTTACTGTTCATTCGAGCTCACGTGAGATCGGGATCAAAACAGTACAACACTCTTTTTGTTAGTTGTTGTCTTTTTCCTTCTGTCAGCTTCTCCATGAGCTGCTTGATTTCCTTTCAGACACTACTGAAAGTCTCCTTCACCAGACAACAATCACGCCCAGAAGGGACGCCAACTTGCGCTGTGTGTTGAGTAATGGTAAAATTTACCATGTAATTTATTTTGATTTTCGCTAGGATTTTATAGTCTGGCTAAATTTTTGGTTGCTAGCCCATCCTATATACCTCTAACATAATACAACAGACTCAAGTTAAGGTAAATCAGACTACTGTGTAAAGCGTATAATAATTGTGTCTTAACACTGTTTTGATAAAATCACCTCGACCAGCTAGGTATCGTTGACGAATAAGAACAACTAGTTTGGTAGGGATCAAATCGATGCCTTGCATCTAGCAACAATATGTCATAGCAACACATGCTTGGACGTTTGATCGATCGGAGTTGACCACGATTCATGTGCCCGTGCAAGTTCCTGTTAATTTGATCCAATAGAGAAGATGACCAAGAAGTGTCAATTCTTTCGAGTCAAATAAAGAAGTCAAAAACTGAACAAGACTCCATTGACGTCCTTCGCTGTCCTCGTCACAAGTTAAATGTAGCTGTCCAAAATCACCAACGCGCTAGTTCCTCTACTGGGCATTCAAGTAGCACCTGCGAGAGGATTTCAAAGATGGTCTCTGTCGGTGTACTAGAGTAGGGGTACCCTAGTATCCCGAACTTGTGCACGGGCAGTCGCAACACCCCGCGGCAAGGCTTGCCGGGTGACCGCCAAGGTCCTCCGTGGCTCCTTTGGAGCCATTCAAGAACAAAGTATTCAAGCCAAGGAGACAAGACCCCGGCAAGGCCAACCAAGGCATCTCAAGGAACTTGCCGCGACGCGCCACGCGTCCCGGCAAGGCCCGGTGACCGACAAGCTTCCGAATGCGACAAGACAACGACCGCGGCAAGGCGATTGCCGCGGCAGGCTACCACTCTGTACCCACGCTCCAGCACATCCACCAATGTGTCGCCCTGGGGCCTTTCCAGGCGCGTGTGGCAGGAGGCTGCGCAGCCAGCGGTGGGCGGTGGTGAGCGACGCTGACAAGATAGCCATCGTGGCAAGCGGTGGCGTCCCTGACGGTCCCTTTCTACACTGTTTGGGCGACGCAGACGGGCATTTAATGCCTTTGTCCCTTGCGGTCAGGGTTAGGTAGGATACACTGTACAGGTAGTTGTACCAACCACAACACCTTTCCATTTTTGCCCTTGCTGATGTTGCCACCTATCGGTGACCCCTTGAGCATATAAAAGGAGGCCCATGCGCAACGTAGAGGGGGGTTCGAAGCCAGAAAACACTCACGCTCGTTCTTGTTAGCAGCTCGTGTGTACTGTAGCACTCAGCGCTCCCGAGCAAGAACTCAATACAATCAGACAAGCAGCAGTAGGAGTATTATCTCTCCGGAGAGCTCCGAAGCTGGGTAAATTACTCGTGTGCTTCGCCTCGATCTGCTTTTCGTGCGATCTCCGCCCCCCGCCGAACCGAAAGGGGCTCGGTCCACCGGTCCCATAGGTGTTCGTGGATCAGCTTCCCCGACATCTTTGGCGCGCCAGGTAGGGGGCGTGGAGATTGTGTGAACCTGACCCGGCGTTCACACGAGCTAGATCTTCATTTTCTTCATCGACATGCCACCGAAGAAGAAGGCTTCGGAGGCGGCTGTTCCGTCCGCGTCGATCCCACCACCACCGGAGCAGGTGGGTGGTGGGGAAGACGCCGGCGGAAGAACGGGCGTCGACGAGGGAGCTCGCGGTGCTGCCAAGTCCAAGGACAAAGCTCCGCAGACCTCGACGTCGGCACGTGCATCGCGCCCGTCTCAGGAGGCGCAGGACCGACAGCGTCATGGTATTCGCAGTACCATGCGTTCGTTGGACCAAGATCCAGCTGGTGGATCTCGGGGTGCTCAAGACCAGCATGCACGCCAACATGCTGGCACGAGCGAGGCACGGGCGCCTGGACGGGATAGTGCTCCTTCTAACATAGTTAGAAGTTCGAGCATATCCCGCTCCTCGCACCGTTCGCCACTGCCGCCCACCACTCCAGCAGAAGCTTTGGTGCGAGCTCAACTACTCCTGGATTACCCTCCAACGGCAGACAAGGTCGACGAATGGAGGGCCACCATTCAGAGTCTCATCGGCTTCGCCAACGGCGACACTCCACGGCAGCTGAGTACATCGCTGCCGCGGCAGGACTGCCAGGCGCGAGCCGGAGGCAACAAAACCGGTGGGGGTGCAACCACCATGCACTCTCCACCCCGAAGGCCAAGATCGCCGACTCGCCGGATCCACCTCGACAGCGACTCCACCGCATCGTCAGATCCACGAGCTCGTCGCGATCAGCGCCAAGTTCTTCACGAACGACAGCAAGAAGACGCTCGTACTCGCATCGAGCGCAGAAAAGAAGCGCGGCGACAATCGGACCAGCGCGATGGGCCCTCTGTCGACATGCATGCGCCAGGGGAACCAGGCGACTTGCCGTACGCGGTAGGTTGCCCTGCGTTCACTCGTGAACAACGGCAAGTCCAGTGGCCCAGCAAGAAAAATTTCAAGCCAGTTGTACCAGAGAAGTACGACGGCAAGTCGCATCCGTCGGAGTTCCTCAGCATCTACACCATCGCGGTGCAAGCTGCCGGGGGGCGAGACGACAAGATCCTTGCCAACTACTTCCCGCTGGTGCTCCAGCCCAATGTCAGATCCTAGCTCATGCACTTGCCGGACAACTCCATATCCTCATGGGCAGACCTATGCCATCAGTTTGTCGGCGCCTTTACAGGCGGCCACAAGCCTCATGGCCAAGAGAGCGACCTTTATCTGCTCGCCCAGAAGGAAGGAGAGCCCCTGCGCAAGTACATTCAGAGATTCAGCCGTGTACAGCACAACATCCCAGACATCCACCCTGCCGCGGTCATCAGCGCGTTCCATCAGAACGTGCGAAACCGCAGGATGCGGGAGGAGATGGCAATGTGCAAGATCAGAGATGTCAGCGAACTATATGCCCTGGCCGACAAGTGTGCACGTGCCGAGGAAGGGAGGAAACTTCCCGGAGAGAATATAGAAGCAGCAGGATCTGATAGTGAGGATGCTGCCCCGGCAAAGAAAAACCAGCGGTGGAACAACAGTAAGAAGAAAGGCAAAGATGTGCTAGTTGTTGAGCAGTCCGGCAACGGAGGTGGCGCCAAGAAAGCCAAGGCTGGTAGCTCCGGCAAGGAGATTGCCGCAGGCACCAACTATCAGGCTGTGGCGGTCGCTGACAAGCAGGGCGGCACCAACAAGCAATACTGCAAGATCCACCGCACCAAGGGCCATGACCTCCAGAGTTGCAAGAAAGTCGAGCAGCTTGTTGAGCAGCAAAAGGCTGAATACGAGCGACGCGACAAGGAGAAGGCCCAGGAAGGTGCTGGAGGAGCAGGCAAGAAACGCCCCGGGTGAGGAGGACGCCGCGGCAAGGCCAAGCAGCGGCAAGGAGACAGACCTCCCCGCGGCCGCGACAAGGATGAAGATGACGACGACGACGAAGATATGGATGATGACGAGGCCAATGAGCAGGAGTTCCAGAAAGCCATAGAGGTCCTGTGCGTTGATGGCGGTGCTTCTCTGCATACTTCACACCGCTAGCTCAAGCAGTGGGTGCGGGAAGTCAATGCGGCAGAACCACCCGTCGTATCACGCAGGCCTCTGAAATGGTCCTGCACGCCTATCATCTTCGATATTGAGGACCACCCTGATCGCATAACTGCGGTCGGGTGCCTGCCGATGTTGGTTTCACCAACTATCCGCAACCTCAAGGTCACTAAGATGCTAGTTGACGGCGGGGCCGACTTGAACCTGATCTCCTCCGCGGTACTCCAGAAACTCCAGATCCCTGACAGCGAGCTCGAAGAGACCGGCACATTCCAAGGAATCAATCCGGGAAGGAGCAAGCCGAAGGGAAAGATCACTCTGCCGGTGACATTTGGCAGCGAGTTGAACTTCAGGACTGAGAGGGTCACTTTTGACGTTGCTGACTTTCCCTTGCCTTACAATGGGATACTCGGCCGTCCAGCACTCGCCAAATTCATGGCAGCCTCTCACTATGCATACAACATGCTGAAGATGCCAGGCCCGATAAGTGTCATCTCTGTCCCTGGCGACAAGAAGGATGCTCTTATCTGCGCCGACAAGATCTACCGGGAAGTAGCAGCCGCAACAGATCGCAAGTCACTTGCCGTTGAAGCTCCCGGGGGGAAGAAGAAGACCAAGTCCGGCAAGAGTTCTGATGCCCACTCTTGCAAGCGCACCTCTTCGGAGTGCTGCGCTACCGGCGAGGACGCACCATCGAGCTCCGCCGGCAAGTGTAAGAAGACAATGGCAGCTCCATCAGAGACCAAGAAGGTGTCCTCCAAGGAGGACGGCACTGGTGGTACCTTCACCATCAGTGCCACTCTCGACCCTAAATAGGAAAGCGCGCTCGTTGCTTTCCTGCGGGCGAATGTCGACGTGTTCGCGTGGCAACCGTCTGACATCCCCGGTGTTCCCAGGAAAGTAATCGAGCACCACCTTGCCGTCTGTCCTCATGCGCGGCCCGTCAAGCAGAAAGTCAGGAAACAAGCAGTGGAGCGCCAAGAAATCATCGCAGAAGAAATCAAGAAATTGGAAGCAGCAGGCCTTGTCAGAGGAGTGCTCCATCCTACGTGGTTGGCCAATCCTGTAGTCGTGCGCAAGGCAAACGGGAAATGGAGGCTTTGAATCGACTTTACCGATGTCAATAAAGCTTGTCCCAAAGATCCATTTCCCTTGCCGCACATTGACCAGATTGTTGACTCCACAGCCGGATGTGACTTGCTTTCATTTCTTGACGCATACTCAGGATACCATCAGATCTTCATGGCAGAAGAAGATGAGGAGAAGACCGCATTCATCACCCCATGTGGCACATACTGTTTCATACGGATGCCTTTCGGTTTAAGGAATGCTGGTTCAACATTTGCAAGGGTATTCCATGTCGCTTTTGAGCCGCAAATACACAGAAATGTGGAAGCCTACATGGATGACATAGTGGTCAAGAGCAAGGACAAGGCAACTCTGATTCAAGATTTAGACGAAACCTTTGCAAATCTGCTCAAGATCAACCTCAAGCTTAACCCCGAGAAGTGTGTGTTTGGAGTCCCCTCCGGCAAGCTTCTCGGGTTCTTCGTGTCTCAGCAGGGAATTGAAGCCAATCTCGACAAGATCAAGGCCATTGAGCAGATTGAAGCACCAAAGCACGTCAAGGATGTACGAAGACTTGCCGGTTGTGTGGCTGCTCTCAACAGGTTTATCTCTAGGTCTGCTGAGCGTGCCCTGCCTTTTTCAAAATATTGAAAAAGGCAGGTCCAATGAAATGGACTCCGGAGGTGGAGGCTGCGCTGCAGGACTTAAAGAGATACCTGTCCTCCACTCCAACACTTGTCGCACCTAAGCCACAAGAGAAGTTGCTACTGTATATAGCGGCAACCAATCAAGTGGTTAGTGCTGCGCTAGTGGCGGAGAGGGAGGTGGATGATGAGCCAGCAACCACGGCAGATGCATCCAGCGACAAGCAGGCAGCTTCACCGACAAGCTCTGGTCCCGACAAAGATGGATCTGCGCAGGCGCATGAGGAGATGCAGAAGAGAATGGTGCAGCGCCCAGTTTACTTTGTCAGTTCCCTTCTGCAGGGGGCTAGGTCAAGGTACTCTGGTGTGCAGAAATTGCTTTTTGGCCTTCTCATGGCCTCGAGAAAGCTGTGCCGTTACTTCCAAGCACATGAGATCACAATCGTCACTCGTTTTCTGCTGAAGAGGATACTGCAGAATCGAGAAGCAACAGGCAGGATTGTCGAGTGGGCACTGGAACTGTCAAGCTTTGGCCTCAAATTTGAGAGCACTTCAACTATCCAAAGCAGAGCATTGGCAGAGTTCATAGCAGAGTGGACGCCAACACCAGATGAAGAAATTCCAGAAACAAGCATCCCAGTCAAGGAAGCAAGCAAAGAGTGGCTGATGTACTTTGATGGTGCCTTCTCGCTGCAAGGCGCCGGTGCGGGCGTGCTACTTGTTGCACCCACCGGAGAGCACCTCAAGTACGTAGTCCAGATCCACTTTCCCAAGGAGCAAGCAACGAACAATACCGCAAAGTATGAAGGTTTGCTTGCCGATCTCAGAATCGCAGAAGACCTTGGGATCAAGAAGCTCATTGTCAGGGGTGACTCACAGCTTGTCGTCCGCCAAGTGAACAAGAATTATCAGAGTCCGTTGATGGAAGCTTACGTTGATGAAGTGAGAAACCTAGAAGAGCACTTTGACGGCCTACAGATGGAACATGTTCCAAGAGCTCAGAACGACATTGCTGACGGCCTGTCGAAGTGCGCTGCACTTAAGTTACCTGTGGAACCAGGGATCTTTGTGCTCAAGCTGACTCAACTGTCTGTAACACCATCAACTGGACAGAGCAAGAAGAGGAAGTTGATTTCTGGTGACTATTTTCCGGCAGAGCTCCCCGAAGCCGCCGCCAAGAAGGTCCCCAAGATCAACACCAAGAGTGTTGAGGAGCAGTCTGCTCCGGCAAGCCCTAGGGTTTGTTCCGTTGAAGCAGACGCTCCAGACAAGTTTTGCTCCGGCAAGCTTGCCAGGGAACGTGAAGCTCCGGCTGAGCCACAGGTTCTTGCCGTAGAAGCGGATGTTCCCACAGCAGCAAATGTGCCTTTAGTCCTTGTTGTCGAGCCGCAAGCTCCGGCATGGGCACAACAGATTGTCCATTTCCTTCAGACGGGAGAACTTCCCGAAGAGAAAGAAGAAGCGGAAAGAGTAGCGCGGCAGTCAAGTATGTACCAGTTTGTCGACAACATACTGTACAGAACAAGACTCAACGGTGTGAAATTGAAGTGTATTCACCGGGAAGACGGACAAAAGCTGTTGGCAGAGATACATGGAGGCATATGTGGTCACCACATTGGAGCAAGAGCACTTGCCGGCAAAGCGTTCCGGCAAGGTTTCTTTTGGTCGACACCCCTCCAGGATGCAACTGCACAAGTAACCAAGTGTGAAGCGTGCCAGTTCCATTCCAAACAGATACACTAGCCAGCTCAAGCTCTCCAAACGATCCCTTTATCCTGGCCATTTTCGGTCTGGGGGCTCGACATCCTCGGCCCCTTTCCCCGAGCTGTCGGGGGCTTTGAGTACTTGTACGTTGCAATCGACAAGTTCACAAAGTGGCCGGAAGTGGAACCAGTGAGGAAGGTGACAGCACAGTCAGTAGTCAAGTTCTTCAGGTCGATTGTTTGCCGTTTTGGGATCCCTAACAGGATCATCACCGACAATGGCACGCAATTCACGAGCCGCACCTTCATGCAGTACGTCCAAGATCTTGGCTCCGAGGTCTGCTTCGCTTCTGTTGCTCATTCGAGAAGCAACGGTCTAGCAGAGAGGGCAAATGCTGAAGTGCTGCGCGGGCTCAAGACCAGGACTTTCGACAGGCTGCACAAGTGCGGAAAGAACTGGATTGAGGAGCTGCCGGTGGTTCTTTGGTCGATCAGGACGACGCCAAATCGAGCCACTGGCCAGACACCTTTCGCTCTAGTCTATGGAGCAGAGGCAGTTCTCCCCACGGAACTCGTATACGGGTCACCTCGAGTGCTCGCTTATGATGAGCTTGAGCAAGAGCAGCTGCGACAAGATGACGCGCTGCTCCTTGAGGAGGACCGTCTTCAGGCTGCTGTACGAGCTGCTTGATACCAGCAAGCTTTGCGCCGCTACCATAGCCGCAAAGTTAATGCCAGAAGTTTCGAGGAAGGCGACCTTGTTCTTCGGCGCGTTCAGTCCGCCAAGAATTCCAACAAGTTGACGCCAAAGTGGGAAGGCCCTTACCGGGTGAAACGAGTCACTAGGCCTGGCACTGTCCGCCTTGAGACCGAAGATGGCAATCCGGTGAGCAACTCCTGGATCATTGAACATCTTCGTAAGTTTTACCCGTAGGGCGCAGTTGCCGGAACCTGTTCCGGCAACCACCTTTTGTACATGTCTTGGCGATGTTGCATATAATCCTTTGTACAAAGCCGGGCGCAGACCCCGTGCATAAATAAAGCTCATGTGCTCTGCACATCCTGTCAATTTCATGCTTTATTCTTTTTTGCATGTGTTATCTGACACTTTGTGCAGCACCAACCCCCGGTAAGCAATAACGAGCCACAAGGCTCCATATCTTTATTTTCTCTTCTTTCTCTTTCTCAAAGGAAGGAAGGTTCCCTCGCCCACAAGTTTGCCGGGGGGAAAGGAGAAGATAATGGTGTGGACCAGGTGTCGTTCAAGAAAGTTTCGCCTTACCGGGAAGCAAACGACAGAAAAGCTAAGTTGCCAAAGTTTGAACGATCAGTTTTAAAATTTTTAAGTTATCTTCCTTGAACGACCGTGCTTTGTATGGAAAACCTGTGCGCGGAGGAACCAACTCGTATCTTGTTGCGCCCTTACTTTGTTTCGAGTCCGCTCAACAACTTAAGTGAGCTGCGACTAGTTGCGACAAGGTTTCTTGTCGGTAGCGGCACCGCCAGCAGGCTGCTGACGTCCCGCACTCAGCACTCGCGGCAAGGGTGCCTGCGCCGACAAGTTCCCTAAAAGCGTAGGGCAAAAACATACAAAAGAAGGAATCAAGTAAAGGAAATAACATAGCAATCGCTACCCAAAATAGAGTTATATTACAAGATAGCTTGTCGCAACTCTAACAGATTGTTTTCATAACATGACCAGCAGCGGCAAGAAAAAGAGAAAACGGGCGGCCTAATCTACGCGATCGCCCTCAACCCTCTTGATCCCGCTCACCTTGTCCATAATGGGTGCGACAAGGGCCTTGAGCGCTTCCAGATCAGCATCCGGCGGCAAAGACCTGAGGACGTTGGTGAGGTTGAGGCCTGGGTTGCGGAAGGCCACCTTCACCAGCACCTTCTGAAGATCCCCCGCGCAGATCTTGCGCGACTCGTCGGCTAGCTGCTTTGGGATCCTCTCCCGGAGCCGCTGGAGGGCCGTCGCCATGCCTTTGAAGAACAAGCTGAGCTTGGCGCTGGGTTAGAGGCGCTCATCGGAGGAGTACCCAAGATCCTCCATCCCCAGCTGTGCCAGCTCCCCGTCGATAGCGGCGGCAACATCCACAAGACCCTCCGTCCAGTGCTCCACATTCTCCCTGAAGGTGTTCTGGGCGGCAGCAGCACTCGCCAGCAGCGCCTCGTCGGCCTTGATCTTCTCCGTCAAGGCCACCTCCCGCTCCCTGGCGCCATCCAGCGTCTGGGTCAAGGTGGCCAGCTTCAGCTCAAGATCAGCGTTGGAGTCCTTGGCGGCGCTTAGCTCCTTGCTCCTCTCAGCGAGACGACCCTGCAGCTCGCCATGAGCGGTGGCGTCCTTCTCGCGCTCACGCTTGAGCGCAGCAAGCTCCTCGCCGCTCGCCTTGAGATCGGCTTCCAGCTGCGCCACCTTCATCTCCATCTCCTTCTTGGCGGCCTCGGCAGCTGCGGCAACATCCTTTGCTTCCTTAAGAGCCACGCATTTGTTTGCTCGCACGCGGCAAGCTCCTCCTCGTGGCTGTCAAGGTTGACCTTGCGCTGCGCCAACTCGCCTTCCTGCGCAAATAGCTTCTCGGCAGCAAGCCGCTGTTGCTCCTCGGCTTCAGCCTTCTCGAGGAGGAAGGCTTTCCGCTCCTCGGCGAGTTGCTCCAGCTCCTCTGCCAGGGACCGGAGAGCTTCCTGGCGAAGACCCCGGAGCTCCTCCGCACGCTTCTCGATGTCCACTCCCGCCTTCACGACAAGGGGACCCCGGATTCTAGCTTGGCCTGTCGGGCGCGGTAGAGCGACATCAGCCTCCGCAGCAGCCGCTCCTCCTCAGGCTCGCCGCTGCTGCTCCTCGGCGCGTCGACCAGTGTCAGTCCAGCAGAGGCGAGCACCTCTCCATCCAAAGTTTCTCCTTCGACCGGCGCCCTGGAGCTTGACGCCCAGGGGAGCTTGATGAAGATGCCATCGCTGGCCTTCAGATAAGCACCGGGCTGGGGCTCTTCGGAGCCTGACGCTGCAGCAGCGGCGGAGGGATCAGCGGTCGGCGTAGCGCCGGGCGCTCCTGCGGCCTTAGGGCCGTCAGTACGATCGCCGGACCCCTCGCCAGCTTCTGCGGCGGCAGCCTTGGCGGCCTCTTCGCCGGCGGGATCATCGGCGCCAGTTTCTTCTTCGGTGGCAATGGCGTCGTCAGTATTGCCACACGCGTTCTCCTCGCCGGCGACCTCGGTTTCCATTGCCTCCGTGGCAGATGGATCTGAAGACCGGAGAAGGGAGAAAAGTCAAGCAAATATTCAAAAAGAAAATCAGAAGAAGAAGAACCCAAGGGAAGTTTTCAAGCAAGAGGATTACCTGTACCAGGATCTACGGTCGTGGTCTCAACCACCGGAGGGTCGCTGGTGCCGTCCCTTGCCAGAGAACTGTCCCTTGCCGGAGACTTCTCCCTTGCCCGAGAACGCTCCCTTGCCGTGGAATCCTCCCTTGGCGGTGTAGTCGAAGCAGATGGCACGTTGGGGGCGGCTTCCGGGCACTCCTGGTGAGGCTGCTCTGCTCCTACACAAACCAAGAATTAGATGTCAGCAAATAAAGAGCATCCATGCGCACCTAACAGCAGCAAGTAGACCATATACTTACGCTGGGGGCTGTGCTGGGGGCTGCTTTGGGGAATGATTGCCGGGTCCGGCAAGGTGGTCTCGGACACGTCCCCTGTTGACGCGGTGGGTTCGTCCTCAATGACAATCACCGGGGCCTTGTCTCTCTTCGCCGCTCTCTGGACCAGAGTCCTGAAAAGGAATGGATTCGGAGTAAAAGCAAATCAGATACAAGACAAAACAGCAAGAATTGAAGAACTACAAGTGCAGGAAAGAATCTTACTCTTCTTCTTCCTCGTCGGAGCTGAGCGCGGAGAGATCGAAGTCCGGCTCGCCTCCGGTGCGTCGAGGCGGAGGAGTAGGTTCCCTTGTCCGCTTGGCGGGGGCAGTGGCGGTGGTGCGAGAGGACCCCGCTCCGGTTGTCGCAGCGGCGTGAGGCGCTCCCGCGGGAACAGTGCTTGCCGCGGTAGAGCGTGTCGCGCGGTGCGGCGGCTGTTGACTCGTCTGCCGCCCCGCTACATCCCCGGCCTTGCGGAGACGCCTTCTTGGTGGAGCTGGGGGCTCTGCTTGCGGCGAGCTGGCTGAAGGTGGGGAGGAGGAGGAGCCGATCTGCAACGAGTCGCTCGCGCCCTGGGCGGGCTCGCTCGACTCAGCTTCAGGCCCGGCAAGCTCTTCTTCGCTGGCAAGCTCCTCTCGCTCGACAAGGCTTGCCGCCTCTGCTGCCTCTGCCTCCTCCACGGTGAATCCAAACGCGCCCGTGGCAGCGGCTGCCGCCGCCTCTTCCAGCCTAGTGGCGATGCGCTGCATCTCATCGTCGGTGGTGCCGCGAGTGAGGTTCTTCTGTTCGTCGGCGCGGACCAGCACTTCTACCAAGCTATCGAAGAACTCCTGCACGACATCATCGGCAGGCTCTTGCCAAGTTGGAACAATTCCATGCGACTCGCACAGCGGCATCATTGCACGGATGCGGTCGAGCGAGGAATTGTTGCACAGCGGAACGACACTCCTCGGCAACCTGAATGCTCCGGGATGCTCGGGATCGTGCTTGAACAGCTCCAAGAGCATTGCATCCAGTTCCAGGACGGTGAAATTAAAGTTGAGGCCCGGGCGCAGCCTCATGATATCCGCCGCATTTTGGAACTGCCAGGTGGGTCTCCTCCTATCCTGTAGAGGGGCGATGCGGCGGCGGAGAAAATCTGCGCCAACGGCGCCTACAGTGAGCCCGGCAAGCCTAAGGCGCAGGATCCAGGTGACGGCAATCTTCAGCCTAGCATCTTCCGGGGCCACGTTGCTCCAATCATTGCCGCGCACTACTGGTACTTGGCGCTGGGCGGTAAATGGCTGCGGGTTCTCCTCGACAATCTAGCACCAGTCTGCTCTCCACTCATCCCATTTGCTGCGGAGCTCTCCCTCCAGGTAAGCGTCCTTCTTGCCGGTTCTCGAGATCCAGGCGATCCCGCCAGATAGAGGCTCCCCTCTCTCAACTCGAGACATGAAGAAGTGCCAGAAAAGAGCTATGTTTGGGTGGACTCCGACAAAGTTTTCGCAGAGATGTGCGAAAACTGCCATGGTCAGAACAACATTGGGGGTGAAGTCAAGGAGGCGGAACCCGTAGGTATTCATGATATCGCAGAAGAATTCAGAGAAAGGCGGGCAGAGCCCGCAATAGAAGAACAGCGTGAAGAAAGGGTATCCATTCGGAGCCAGTTCTGAAGCGGCGGCTGGGAATACCTTCGTGCGTGGATGCGCTCGCGTCTCCGTCGACCAAAAGAGGTAGTAGTACTCCCTCAGCTCCTTCGCGGCGAGCTGGGGGGGAGAGATTGCCCGCTCGTTTCGCTGCGCCACGAGCCGCTGCGCCTCGGCCGACTTCACGCCCTTCCCCTTGTCGGCTTTCGGAGCCATGGCGGAGGTGGTGGGGGAGATCGACGGCGTCGGTGGTGCTGGTGGCGATGGGGGGCGGAACGCTGCTCTCTTTCAGCTTTGAGAAGAAGGGGGAGCGGCGGAGATTTCGGAGACTGGAGTAGCAACCGGCGAGGTGGGCGAACTGCCCCTGTTTCCCCTGCTTATAAAGAGGGAGGGGGTGGACGTTCCGCCTTTCTGAATAAAGAAACCACCCACGATCTCTCCCATGATGCCGCATTCAACGCGTGCCGTTCGGGGAGGGCGCGGTGGATACGGAGTGAGATACGGCGTAACCCAGGCCGCGCGTGCCCGTGCCCTGTTTTGGGCCTGGCCCAACAGCGCTCGGCACCGTGTGTGGCCCAGGCCCGGGGGCTCCTGTCGGTGTACTAGAGTAGGGGTACCCTAGTATACCGAACTTGTGCATGGGAAGTTGCAGCACCCCGCGGCAAGGCTTGCCGGGTGACCGCCAAGGTCCTCCGTGGCTCCTTTGGAGCCATTCAAGAACAAAGTATTCAAGCCAAGGAGACAAGACCCAGGCAAGAGGAGCTTGCCGGGAAGGCCAACCAAGGCATCTCAAGGAACTTGCCGCGACGCGCCACGCGTCCCGGCAAGGCCCGGTGAGCGACAAGCTTCCGGACGCGACAAGACAACGACCGCGGCAAGGCGCTTGCCGCGGCAGGCTACCACTCTGTACCTACGCTCCAGCACATCCACCAACGTGTCGCCCTAGGGCCTTTCCAGGCGCGCGTGGTAGGAGGCTATGCAGCCAGCGGTGCGCGGTGGTGAGCGGCGCTGACAAGATAGCCATCGTGGCAAGCGGTGGCGTCCCTAACGGTCCCTTTCTACACTGTTTGAGCGACGCAGACGGGCATTTAACGCCTTTGTCCCCTGTCGTCAGGGTTAGGTAGGATACACTGTACAGGTAGTTGTACCAACCGCAACACCTTTCCATTTTTGCCCTTGCCTATGTTGCCACCTGTCGGTGACCCCTTGAGCATATAAAAGGAGGCCCATGTGCAACGTAGAGGGGGGTTCGAAGCCAGAAAACACTCACGCTCGTTCTCATTAGCAGCTCGTTTGTACTGTAGCACTCAGCGCTCCCGAGCAAGAACTCAATACAATCAGACAAGCAGCAGTAGGAGTATTATCTCTCCGGAGAGCTCCGAAGCTAGGTAAACTGCTCGTGTGCTTCGCCTCGATCTGCTCTTCATGCGATCTCCGCCCCCCGCCGAACTGAAAGGGGCTCGGTCCGCCGGTCCCATAGGTGTTCGTGGATCAGCTTCTCCGTTAGTCTCCGCTCTTCCGAGTCTGACAGAAAAACTAATAAAAACTGATCACTATGTTCGCCCATTCAAATAGTTAAGCGTCGTCTAGTGAACAACTATTATGGATCCTGGCCAGGGTGTACTTAGATTGTTCGTGGCCACGTGATGAACATCTGCATATTCATAAGTTAGTTATAAAGGGGATCACGTCGTCACTGAAAGATTAGGAGAGTGGGAATTACTACGTATACATGAGATGGACGGACTCCCGGTAATTTGCAATTTTTTTATACAATGGTTGATTTTATAAACTCTTTTTTTGCGAAAGGGATTTTACTAACTCGAAATAAAGCATCAAGGGAATATAAACACAATGAATGCTCACTTGGCCTCTATATAGTTAGAATACACACAACCAACAACAACACACACAAAATCATACCGAGAATTAGCAAAGTCATACAAGACCGCAGATATAAACCATGGTGGAGTAAAAAAACTCTTAAATTATCAAAACTATTATCTACAAGCCACGACAGTAACCATATATACAACACCCATCTCTTGATATCACTACAATGAGAAGGGTCCTCCAAGAACACGCTACAGGAAATATATGCCAACGGAAAAAGATATGTCGGCGGCTTTCTATCGGGGCCATCCGCATACCTACGCGTAAACTTATGGCCAGAGTAATGCTGTCGGAAAAACCTCGGCCGTTGGCAAAGCTTAGGATATGCCGACGACTGTCGTCGTCATACAAGTGGTCGTTGGCAAAGCTCCATATAGGCCGAGGGTGGCCGTCGGCATAGGTCCTAACACGTGGCTCTACGGGGCCATTGGCTGACGGGCTACTGATGAGGTCCCAGACACGGGTACCTATCGTAAAGGAGCCCGGCCTCGACCTTGAACAGGGCCCACCAGGCCCAAAGGGAATCATGGAACACTAGGGGGCGAAGGCAATGAGCGTTTTCCCCAAGGCAGTGGGTGGCAGCCGAGTTGATCTGATCTCCCCCTTGTGTAAACCCTAGGCCTCTCCTGTCTATATAAAGGTAGGCCTAGGTCCTCATTAGCAATCCAATCTAGAACTCAACTCTTGGTAGACATATCAAACACCATTGTAATCCTCTGCATGAGGTATCCCCTCACCATGTATACCAAGACAAAGCAGGATATAGGTATTACTGTTCGGAGGCTTGAACCTAGGTAAACTATGTGTGCAGAATCCGTTCGGGTACTTTTGGTCTCGTCATGAACCCTACCGAGGGATTTGATGGGCATTTGATCCATCACATGTGGCCGCGTCTCGACTGGTTGCTTCCCAAGCGATCGTGCCTCAGCGTCAGCGTCTCAGCCGGAGGGACATCGGTCGCCTTCCACAGCCGCATCCTGGCGCTGGAGTCGGCGCTGGCTGACACACATAGATGAGCTACAACATTCGCATCGGTAAAATCATCCAGGTCATCATCAAACGAGTCTCGGATAGTGCAGAAGGGAAGGGACTCACCGGCTAGGTCGGACCCGCCGGCTCTGGTGTCCTACACGTCCTCCTTTGTGGTGGCGGTAGGGCCATCATCCGTATCGCTCTTCTTGTTGTCCTCCCAATGGGAATCACCATTGTCCAGCATCAACCTCAGCGGGTTCGGCCCATCGCCCGTCTGCTGGCTAGGAAACAGCTGCAGCCGGATCTGGCATTAGGCCAGGAAGAAAAGAAAATAGAACTAAAGAAAGGGGCCGCCTGGCGGGAGCATACCACCGACGTTGGGAAGTTCCGGTGGTGGGTCTCCATGCCCCAAAACCAGTCCTCTTTGTCGAGCTTGGTGGTGGTGATGTTGTTGACACAGGAGGCGATCTCGGTCGACCGCTCATGTCGTAGATCCAGTGTGGCTGACGTTGTAGCGGCTGCACCTGCGTTTGATGAACGTCTTGCCAAATCTCTTCATGACGAGATGGTTTTAGCCATCATTTTCTTCAGCCGGTCGCAGATGGCATTTATCTCCGGCATCGACTGCTACGGGTCATGGCCCCAGTTCAGCTTTGCAGCTGGCGGGGCATTGTTGAAGAAAGGATGGTTGATGCATTCCACTGCTGAGTTGACATTCTTCACGAAGAAGAAGGTTTGTTGCAACTTCTTGGCCGACTCGACGAGGGGGAGACGAGGGAAGTTGTCGGCTCTCCGGACATACACAACAGCCGCCCTGTAGGCAACCGTATCACCGCCAACCGTTTGGGGCCGGAGGTAGAACATCCGGCCCCAAAGGTCCATCATTTGCAGAATACCAGTGTACCCCTCGCAGAATGCAACAAAGCTTGAGAGCTCCAACATTCACTAAAAAATACACTTCCGTGATGATACGTGTTTGTGACAGTAGGTCACGTTTTCTGTCATGCATGTACATCCATCACGATTTTATGACAGAATCAAGATATTCATATCTGTGTTGTCGTAGAAGTGTTCCATTACATTACCAAAATTATCATCACAGAAGTGTCCACTTCCATGATGATAAATGGCGCATCATGGAAGTGTTTTCGTCAAGGGTAGACGACACGTGGCAGCCACCATAACAGGTCGCCGTTAAGCTATCGGGTCCGGTTTTGGATTCGATAACCAATTAACAGCCCGAACCAATGGGGATTTTCCACGTGTAAAATTCTCATTGGCCGGAGGAAACATGTGTTGGCTCACTGTTGGGACAGATGTCATCCACTCATTGGACAGGAGGTGCCTATGATACGTCGACATGTGCCACGGCCCAATAGAGGCCCACTCCGGTGAAAAGGCCAGCCCGTTTGACTTGGTCAAAAGATAACGGGCCGGCCCAAGGAAAGCCTCTTAACGGCCTGCTGGTATATAGCCTATTTACGACCCGCTAACTACCGGCCCGTTACGGCCTATCGAAATTAAGCCCAGTAGCTTCCTCTGGGCCGTCCAATATGGTTTCAGCCCGTTGTAACTTCTGGCCCATGATATCTTTCGGCCCATATGAGGCCCTTTGTAACTTTGGGCCCATGAAAGGCCCTAGATGAAACTGGCCCATACTGAATAGTGTATCTCTTTATACCCATTAACGACCCATTATTCCGTCGGCCGTTCCCAGCCCGTGTTAACTTTCGGCCTTCTAAGGGCCCATTTATTCTTGGGCTCATTTCCAGAATTTGTTTAGTTATGGTCCGTTACTGGCCTGTTCTGTTTGTGGGCCAAATTCAGCCCGTGGTTACTACATTCGGCCCGTTTCTGGCATGTTAACCCGTTGGGCTGTTATCATAGCATTATCAAATACGACCTATTAATGGCTCGTTATGGTCCACGAATAGTACAACCCATGTTTGGCGAAATGATTATATGCCCCATAGAAGGCCCATTTATCCTACGACCCGTAGAAGACCAATGGATCCTACAGCCCGTAGAAGGCCCATGGATCATACGACCCATAGAAAGTCCATAGATCCTACGGACCGTAGAAGGCCCATGGATCCTATGGCCCGCAGGAGGCCCATGCATGGTTACAACCGTCCGTGTGTTGCCATGGTTATTATGGCCTAGTTACCAAAAATAGGTTATTGTGGCCACTAGAAAAAAGCGGAAAAAGAACTGCAGTGACTACAAGTAAATAACTAAACAAGACAATAAGGAAATAAATAAGCAAGCCACTAACGCTAGCCTACTACATCTACTATACATATTACATCCACTGGGCATCAAAGTTCGCCACCAGTGCAAATATAGGGAACAAAGTAGCATATTACATACACTGGCCGACTAAATTGGCCACCAGTGCAAATAAATGCGCTAGCAAAACAAGTCCATAACTGAAACAACTTCAGAAGAGCTCAAGAAATGTTATCCTAGGTATCCACCATGCTGGCAATAAGCTTAGCAAGCTTATTAGTCCTGTTTGGTGCTAAAATCCTCCTACGCTTGTTGTTGCACCAGAAAGTACGCATCTGGATGATCCAGAGACTTCCGCAGTCCTTCCTCTTCTTGTCACTTCACAACTAATCGATGTCTTTCAGCTTGTAGTTGTGACTCAAGAAACTAAACTGATTTAGACACACCGAGTTTGAATAGCTTGTGCAAGCGGTAGTGGCCAGTAACTCGAACAGTAAACCAAGATAGGACTTTGGGGTTGTCTCACTATTTTCAAGATAGTTTTCCTTAGTTGTTTTATCAGCTTTGTTGGATACCAACAAGGATGTCTCACTATCCTAAACCTTATCTACACTACTAGGGAAAAGCCTATACACAGAATCTTACCAGCAGCGCGCTTTAAAATAAGGCGCTGCTACTACCTAGCAGTAGCGCGCTCAAACTTAACACGCTGCTGAAATAAATATAGTAGTAGCGCACCCGCTCAAAGATGCGCTACTGATATAATTCCCACGAGGCCGCCGCGAGGCTAGTTCTAGCAGCAGCGTGTTACCACGAAGAGCGCTACTGCTACTTAGCATAGTAGTAGTGCAATTCACCAATAAGCGCTACTGCTAAGTTTACTACAAAAATTTAGTCCCACCTCGCTCCATGAAGAGAGTTTCTACCACCTTAAATATGTTACTTCTCAAACTTTGACAAGCACTTGGTCTTCATTGAACTCTATGTGTAGAATTTGTGGCCGCAATATGAGTCTTCACCGGTTCCTAAACCGGTGAGGACTCATATTGACAAATCAGATTGTACACAAAAAGATCGTTGATGATCAATGTATTTTTGATACATTGAAGTCTATTTTTACATGCTGACACATAGCAGTAGCGCTTTCATTTTGAAAGGGGCTGCTGCTAGGTAGTTTAGCAGTAGCGGCTTTCTATATAGCGCGCTACTGCTAAGCCATTCCATCTCCCACCCCTTCTCTCTCCTCTATCCGATCCACTCACAATCACACACTCACTGGACTCGGTACCGGTCCTCCCCCGTCGCCCCTCCTCCCTCTGCGCCGCCGTCACCTCCTCCTCCTTGTTGGACTCGGTACCGGCCTCCTCCTCTGTCCCCCCTCCACTCGCCGCTGGCCGGCCCCTCCTCGCTCCGCCCTCCTCCTCCGTCCTCCCTCCACTGGCCGCCGGCCGGCCCCTCCTTGCTCCGCCTTCCTCCTCCGTCCTACTCTCTTCTCCCTCCTCGAGTCGTCCCTCCTTCTCCCTCCTCCCTACTACATTTTGATTTAGTAGGCTAGTTCATATGCAACATTTTGATTTAGTTGATATGATTTAGTTGATTTAGTAGGCTAGTTGATTTAGAACATTTTGATTTAGTTGATTTAGTAGGCTAGTTGATTTAGTTGATTTAGTATGCACCATTTTATTGTTATATTTTCTGTACCTGGATAGGTAGATGCTTTTATTTTTTTGTAATAAGTTACTTTTTGACAAAATGTAGGTGGTACCTTGTCATTTAATATGTTACTAGATCTTAGGATTATAATTGTCCATCAAATTTCTTCTCGCGGAAGAACCAAAAGTATCACATGCTACTGTTTTTCTTTCCCGTGAAGTGGATCGTTAATCCTTTGCTCATATTGCTTTAGGAAAAATGGCGCCACCACCACCACCACTATGTCGACTGTGCAAGTCAAGGTGCGCCTGCAGCCTTGCAACTGGCAAGCTGTTCGACATCTACTTCCAGCCGAGTTTTTGTCATGCGGCGGTAAGAAATTAGATGAAATGTAATAAATATTTTATTTTTAGTGTTGGCATTACTGCATTGTGTCATTTTTGCTTATTTTTCACAGATTGTTCCATGCAATGTGAGGTTGAAATTCAACAAGCTGACAGGAGACACTGTAACATTTGAGGCTCCTGGGGGGCCGTACACTATGGAGGTCGAGAAAGGACGCAATATGCCGCAGATTGGAGGAGATGGATGGGCCCGTTTCGTTGCCCGCATGCATCTTACTGGTGGTGAGTTGATCAGCTTCTCCTTGAGAGCAGAAAGACCCAAGTTGGCTGTCATTTATCTCAACCTGGTGGAAGATGATGAAGATGACGAGGATGATGAAGATGATGAAGATAATGAGGACCCACTCGATGAAGATGATGAGGACCCACTTCATGAAGCCATCGTAGCTCAAAGAACAAGGCTGAGCAAGGAGGAGGTGTCCAACCTGTGGGACATAATTCTGCAACGTGCTGACTTTGTCGGGGTGCCATTCGTGACCTGCCTGACAAATACCATGGTTGATCGACATGATATGGTATGTTATACTTACAAATGCAAATTATCCGATGAAATACTTAGTGTACAGTCCAATGATATGGTATGTTGTGTGGAATCTAGTCGATGATATGTTTTAGTGTATAGTTTGATCACATGCTTATTAGTGTAGAATCTAAGGAACTATTAATAGTGTAGATAATCCATATGTATTTATTTGCGAGGCTATTTATTAATTGATATGTTTTTCTTTTTTCAGAAATTAGCAAAGAGCCTATCTGTGAGTTATGGTATCGAGCCTAATGAAGAAGGCTCAACTGGACTACGCCTTACTGCAAAGGGCTCCGTCACAACCTATACTTACGGCGTGGACGCGAACGGTCGCGCACACTTAAACTCGGTTGGGTGGAAGAAATTCCTCAATGGCAAGAATCTTCGTGTTGGACAGGCCATCCTAATTACTATCAGGAACACCAACCGTCCAGGCTTGAGGATGATGATTGTCTTCGATATCATCTAGAACTACATATGTGTGTGTGGCTATATCATCTAGAACTACATATGATGATTGTCGTCGATATCATCTAGAACTACATATGATGATCATCGTCGATATCATCTAGAACTACCTATGATGATTGCCGCCGATATGACCTTGTACTGCTTGAGGATGCATGTTGACTATGCATGAAATTGTTATCTAGTACTCCCTTCGTTCCAAATTACTCGTCGTGGTTTGAACTAAAACCACGATGAGTAATTTCGAACGAAGGGAGTACTACCTAGTACTTATAATGGTTTATGAATTTGATATCTAGTAGTAGTACCTAGTATCTAGTATCTGAAAGGGAAAGGGGTACGGGGGGGAAATGATGAAAGATATAGCAGTAGCAAGGGACTGCGAAATCGCTACAGCTAACTAGTAGTAGTGCATTCGGCAAAAGCGCTGCTGATATCGTCAACAGTACTAGCGCGGGTAGGGACCCTGCTACTACAATAAGTTAGCTGTAGCGCCTTATTAGTAGCGCGGCTACCCGCGCTGCTGCTAGCCTCAAAACCCGCGCTACTACTAGGGTTTTCCCTAGTAGTGCTACATTACTTCCTTTACCATTGCTTAATAAGGCACTCTTCCCCAATATTCTGTTAGGATTCTAAAAGAAGAAACAAGCAGACACATAACAGGTTTGGCATGTACTAGTATATGAAACTCATTTCGGTGAACCAGTTCATTAGTAAGGTGGACAAGATTAAACTACAAAGTCTTCTATTGCCAAGTAGTACATTATAAAAGCATCAAACAAACATATATCTGTGGAACCCCGGCTCAGAGCAACCGGTTTACCTTGCATTGCCAGCCCAGACATCAAGTCTTCTGGCAATACACAACAACATGGTACAGAAACAAATGCTTTATTGATGCTAGCGGATTACATAGGTCTGACCATTACATCGATATTCGAGGCTGAACGGCACACATGGTGCTGCTGGATGGTATATACATTATTTAATGAATATGACGGGGCCTCGATCGCACAAGCTACGCGGCAGCGGAAGAATGACGTAGGGGAACTCCATAGCACAGGGACACCAACGTGAACACGGCCTAGACAAGAGAGGCGCTCCGATGCGAACTGACTTGCCTGAAAGCTGGCATAACACGCCAGGTCAGTACATTAAACGTACATGCAAGCTCACAACAAACATAAGCATGATGACAAACAATATCATGATATTTAATAAGATTAATTCAATGCAAAGCTACTACTACCAAAAGAAACATTTCATGCAATGAGTCCCACGGACTCGCTTACCAGACGGTTACCTCGTAACCAAGTAGTGACCATACCCGGGTCACAACTGAAACCAATCACTCATTAACACCTCATGTGTTCATGCTTTCATCACGAACCAATGCATCACATCACTTACTTAGTTTGCAAGATTATTAGAAAAGTTGATCCATGGTGTGACTTACTTCTGAATTTTCCCATAACCGAGGACGTGGCTATCGATAGATTAATTACACTATGTAGAGATAGCGCACTTTACCAACACTACGGAACACTAGCCTCGCACTCCCATACGTGCGGACCAAAGCATTTCGTCGAAACCCTCCCTTTGTCATGCACACTCCTCGGCCACTCCGACCAACACCCTCTCAAGGCTAGGTCTTGGGTGGCCCCGTGTCTACCAAAGACACCAACGGCCACCGTGATGGCAAAACGGTCCCAAATGGGGACAAGGTACCATAAAAACAAAATGAGCACACAAGGTTATGTCTTCCTACCGGGCCAGGGTATGCACGCCCGTAACCTTCCCTCGCGGGAGGCACCGGTGAGAGCCACAACAAAGGACCGAATCAAGACCTTCCCATAAGGTAAATGTGGTCGCACTGAATTAAAAACCCGATTCAGTGGCACCATGATGTGATCAACATCATATTCACGTTGAACTTAATCAAGTTTAGCTTTGATAAAAACTTTTTATCATCTACATGATATAATCAAAATAATCATGCAACTACTCGTCATGCAAAGCAAAACAACTCATGCTCATGGATCAAACTTAACAACATATGCATCTTGCAAGAATCAAACTTCTCTGGTTATAACTCATTTTTATAACCAATCAATATTTTTATTAGCTCATTATTTAAATAAAACCATTACTAGCAAAATAACTATCATTAATGTCCATAGCAATTTTCATAGTGTAAAATATTACTCTACTTAGCCAAACAAGTTCATGCATTCAACCAGAAGCTAAAGCAAGCATATCAAGCATGGTAAAGTAACTAGAAATTAACCAAAGTTATTTATCAAATTTTAAATGCAAATAATGACTCATATTCAAGTAGAAAATCATAGATATTGAAATAACACCATCCAAATGCTGGTGTGGCTTGCCTTAGTGTAGAGGTGGATCACACTCCTCTTGGTTGGCTTCATGATACGCTTCTCCTTCTGAAAAATAATTTAAACCACAAAAATAATTATCAAAACACATTCTGAAAATTACCAGAAATTCTTGGCAGCAAGGAACAATCCACCTTCTGGTGTGCTGCTAGATCTTTCTGTAACAAAGACAATGCAAAAAGAATCAAATCATTGGGACTTGTGGTTTAGAAATGTTGGCTCGTCAAAGTTTGGTCAAAATTCTAAATAGATTTGAATCATAC
>LT934112.1:96202430-96227374 GCA_900231445.1 Triticum turgidum subsp. durum
TAAATCGGAGCAGAGCATCAACACGAGTGAGGGGGAAAGCAGTAGCAGCAGCGCGAGCGAGCGAGAGACGGAGCAGCAACAGCAGCGCGAGCGAGCGAGCAACAGCCGGAGCAGCAGCAACAGATCCAACTCGTATGGCCGCCGCCGCCGAAGGGGCCTCGCACTGGGGGAGTGCCGCCGTGGAGATGTCGCCCGTGGCACCGGCTCAAGGTAGCTGCGCCATGGGGGTGCGGGATGGAGCACCGTCGGTACTGGGAGGTCGAGTTAAGGAGAAGGTGTGTTGCGATGAGTGTACAACCTCTTTGGTGGCGCTGAGTAGGCCTCGGCTTTGTCTAGGAGTCGGTGAGGATGCTGCGGTTCTGGTGGAGCAGGTTAAGGCGGTGCTGTGGGGATGGAGCAGCCACGACAGATGAGGCGATCCTCGGAGCAGCTCCTTGGAGGTGGAGGACAGGGCGGCTCAACCGGCGGGACGACGAGATGGACGATGGATCCTCATCCGGGGAGCTGGATGAGGGACATCGAGCTGTTGCAGTGGACGATGCCGTCGGGGATGAGGCTCTGGCTGGGCAGCGGTGAAGTGGTGGACGGAGGAGGGTGGGGTTTCGTGGTTAGAGCGGAGATTTTATGGCGGCCTGGGATTTATAATGGCGAAAAGGAGGCGATAGAAGGGGGGAACCATGACTTAGGGACACACTTGTCCAAAATGTAGGGTGTGTTACAAAAGTACCCCCATCGATTTGAACTAGCGATCCTTTCAGCTCAGGGTTAGAAGGGGGATTTTGCGTGTCGGGATTTGGCAGCTGGAGGGAGTTTTCGCGCGCGTTGTAATTTCGGGATAACAAGGCGCGGGTTGTGAAGGCGCGAGTTTTGGGAGCACGATATCTGAATTTTCGGGATATAACAAGGCGTGGGTTGAATTTTAGGGACAAGCCTAACGTGTAATATTGTACTTGTACGTACCAAATCAATTCGCACTTCCCTCAACGAAAAAAATAAAACTATTCACACCACACAAAGAGAGAGTCTTGTCCCATTTCACTATACAAATGCTATTCAAAGCTATGAATCCATGTTATGTCCAATTAAAAATTTCCGCTGGTTGGATAATGCATGTAACCTACTCATACCAACATTTTAGTGCATTCCAAATGTCTATACTACCTCTACAATTCGAACTAAATTTGAATTTGTTTCTCTATTTGAATAAGAATCTACAATCATCATTGTTGCCAACTTCAACCATTATTCGTGTATTACCTTAACAACACACCACATGATTACTATAGAGATAGATATGAACTATGTGTACTATATGAACTCGAATTCAATTTTTTGAATACACTTGATGTTGATTCCAAATAATAGTACATTTGATGTACTAACTAGATATTCATAATCTAAACCATGTTCCATTCGTACACCGTGTTTATCACACAAAGTATAGTGCCCTGCCCCCTACATTATGACATGTATTTAGCCCTGAGCTGCAAAAGCCACACATTATCCCAAATTATAATCAATGTTCTATATATTATATGTAGTACTAGCAAGAGGCTCATGCGTTCCACCGAACATCAAGATGATCGAGGGGAGGCCTTATTTGCAATTGTGGAGAGAGGTGTGTGTATCTTTTTTCAAAACTGCCATAGTTTCCTTTCTATCCATTAGATATTAATCGGACGGCCTATATTGCAGGATGGCAGGCACACCATCATCAACAACTCTGTATTTTATAAGAGTAGAGATAAAATATATTACATGTAGTATAAAATGTTCATAACCACACCATGTGTATCACAGTTATATATATTCACTCATGCGTCAGTTTAAAACACTATGATAAATTCTTCAAATATTCGAATTCACTTTTTATAATGAATTATGATCTCTATTCTTCTTTTACACCCACACAATCCTCTTATCTTTGTAGCTAGCGCTAACTTTCTCTCGTGCATGCACACGCCCGCATCCCTCTCACCCTCCCTCAGCATTCTCTAGCTCCATCGTGCAAATTTGTCTTTTCACTTTAGGTCGTTCACCCACGGTGTGTGTAGGCCCCCCATCTTCTTCTTTACGGCACACATCGATCAATATGCCTCTGTAGCCAGGTGTGCGTACTACAAACACAAGTTTCCCCTCTTCTCTTCTCACCATCCATGCCTCACTCCCACCCCTCATTTCACCGATCTCGTACTCGCACACTCCTTCCCCCTCGATATAGTATGCCTCTCGCACCACCTCCTACCTACATCACTCTCTCTCTATCCTTCTCCCCAGGCCTTATTTGCTTCTAACACATACATGCATGTATACCGATCGATCTCCCTACATATACCTAGGCCGACTTTAACTATTTTCCCCCACCCGTCGATCGACGTACCACACAAGTTATGTCTCTCCTTTCACTGACAAAGGACGATTGATCTTCCTATGTAGTTACATCTGCTTACCACAGCCATATCGTCCCCCTCATCATTCGTGCATGCCTCCTGACCCGTCTCTCACACGCACGTGCACAGACAGGCAACAATCCCCTCTCTTATTGATATTGCAGGTGTGCCCTCCGTTTGTCTAGCAAGCCTCTCCCACCATTTGTTAGAAGCTACTCCACCACCAACCCCTCGGACAGTCTAGCTCTATCTCTCTCCCAACCTTATTCCTCTCGTACACATATGCATAGATGCCGATCGATCTCCCTCAATACATAAGGTAGGTCTCTCTCCTCCTCCACACATATACCATCCATTGTACCTCTATAGTTAATTAGGTCTCCCCCCACCACACACCAATGGTCGAGCGCTATAGGTAGGTATCCATGCCACAGAGACAAACTGCACCTGTCCCCTCTCATGTTCTAGTAGGCCAGCAACCATATATATTTGACGTGGGCACACACAAATTCGATGGCACTCTCTATCGATCGCGCCCGCGCGCGCACACACACACATCATCATCCCTCTCTTTGATTCTATGGATACCTCAAGCCGATGATACCTCCACTCTCTTCTCGTGGATCGCCCCCTCTATATATATGATATATCCAGGACTCTATTTCACACACATTGCATATGTTACATTTTTTATTGAAATATCATCCACACATATTGCTTGTCTATTTCGCAACTCCCTTCCCCCCTAAAAAAACACTCACAAACCCATAAACTATATCTCTCTACGTTTGTAACTCTCTCAGACAACCCCACGTAGGTGGTGTACGTACTTGAAGAGAATAGGTGCACGTACTCACGCTTCATGCCCATCCACACCCGCGCGGGTACACAGTGGAGCTCATTTCTGTATGAAATGGCAGACCACGTGCTAATTTGAGCACGTGTAGCGGTTGTTTACCTATGGAGGTCGTGTACCACACGTGCACAAAACAAAGTTTGACGTGATGCATTGGCGCGTTATTTTTAAATAAAGTTATATTGCTCAATGGCATTGATAACCCACAAGTATAGGGGATCGCAACAATTTTGGAGGGTAGAGTAATCAACCCAAATTTATTGATTCGACACAAGGGGATCCAATGAATATTCTCAAGAATTAGCAGCTGAGTTGTCAATTCAACCACACCCAAAATACTTAATATCTGCAGCAAAGTATTAAATATCAAAGTAGTATGGGGGGACGGTAACGGTGGCAATAGTAACAGTAGCAGTTTTGTAGTAATCGTAACAGTGGCAACGGAGATGTAACTTAGCAAAGAACAATATGTGAAAAGCTTGTAGGCAATGGATCAGTGATGGATAATTATGTCGGATGCGATTCCTCATGCAACAGTTATAACATAGGGTGACACTGAACTAGCTCTAGTTCATCAATGTAATGTAGGCATGTATTCCGAATATAGTCATACATGCTTATGGAAAATAACTTGCATGCCATCTTTTGTACTACCCTCCCATGGCAGCGGGGTCCTATTTGAAACTATTGCATATTAAGGCCTCCTTTTAATAGAGTACCGGACCAAAGCATTAACACTTAGTGAATACATGAACTCCTCAAACTACGATCATCACCTGGAGTGATCCCGATTATTGTCTCTTCGGGGTTGCCAGATCATAACACATAGGAGGTGACTATTGACTTGCAAGATAGGATCAAGAACTCACATATATTCATGAAAACATAATAGGTTCAGATCTGAAATCATGGCACTCAGGCCCTAGTGACAAGCATTAAGCACGGCAAAGTCATAGGAACATCAATCTTAGAACATAATGGATACTAGGGATCAAACTCTAACAAATCTAACTCGATTACATGGTAAATCTTATCCAACTCATCACCGTCCAGCAAGCCTACGATGGGATTACTCACGCACGGCGGTGAGCATCATGAAATTTGTGATGGACGATGGTTGATGATGACGATGGCGATGGATTCCCCTCTCCGGAGCCCCGAACGAACTCCAAATCAGCCCTCCTGAGGAAGATTAGGGCTTGGTGGCGGCTCCGTATCATAAGATGCGACGAACCCTTCTCTCTGATTTTTTTTCTCCTCGAAAGTGAATATATGGAGTTGGGGTTGAGGTCGGTGGAGTCCCAGGGGGCCCACGAGGCAGGGGCGCGCCCCAGGGGGGTGGGCGCGCCCTACACCCTCGTGGACAGGGTGTGGCCCCCCTGACGTTGATTCTTTCGCCAATATTTTTTATTAATTCCAAAATGTGTCTCCGTGGATTTTCAGGTCATTCCGAGAACTTTTATTTCTGCACAAAAATAACACCATGTCAGTTCTGCTAAAAACAGCGTCAGTCCAGGTTAGTTCCATTCAAATCATGCAAGTTAGAGTCCAAAACAAGGGCAAAAGTGTTTGGAAAAGTAGATACGTTGGAGACGTATCAGGCACGCACACAAAATATAAAATGATTTTTATGGAGAAAAAGGTAGTCCACTCCACTATATAGAATGGAGCCTGCCTGCCGGGGTTTGTCTCTCTTCAGAGTATCTCACACAAGGCAGCGGTGGCCTCTCTCTCTCTCACCGTTGGTCACTGAACCGGCCGCATCCCGTCCATTGGCGGAAAGGGAGGATGTGCATCGTTTCTCCATTCGACGGTGCCGAGGCAACACGTCCCGATCTGCGGTACCCGCTATTCTCTCTAACCAAGCTTCGGCGCGGTAGGGCCTACGCCACCTGCTCGCTACCACAGTATGGGCAGATCTTGCCGGCCGCCACTCTCCTAGTTACATCCCGACGACCCCCAGGTATCCTCTCCGGCCTTGCTCCACTACCCATCTTCCCACATCGATGCATGTGTAAAATCTTGCATGTGGATCTTCCATAGTTATTTGCCCAAAATGTAGCTCGTCCAATGTACTTTCCATATTGCAATCTGATATGTCTCCAACGTATCTATATGTTTTGATTGTTCCATGCTATTTTATTACCCATTTTGGATGTTTATGGGCTTTAATATACAATTTTATATCATTTTTGGGACTAACCTATTAACCGGAGGCCCAGCCCAAATTGCTGATTTTTTTGCCTATTTCAGTGTTTCGACGAAAAGGAATATCAAACGGAGTCCAAACGGAATTAATCCTTCGGGAAAGTTATTTTTGGAATGGAACCAATCCAGGACACTTGGAGTAGACGTCAGGGAAGCTTCGAGGAAGCCACGAGGCAGGGAGGTGCGCCCTACCCCCTGGGCGCGCCCCCCACCCTCGTGGGCCCCTTGTGGCTCCCCTGACCGACTTCTTTCGCCTATATATGTCCATATACCCTAAAAACATCGGGGAGCAAAAATAGATCGGGAGTTCCGCTGCCGCAAGCCTCTGTAGCCACCAAAAACCAATTGGGACCCTGTTCCGGCACCCTGCCGGAGGGTGGATCTCTCACCGTTGGCCCTCTTCATCATCCCGGCGCTTTCCATGACGAGGAGGGAGTAGTTCACCCTCGGGGCTGCGGGTATGTACCAGTAGCTATGTGTTTGATCTCTCTCTCTCCCTCTCTCTCTTGTGTTCTTGAGGTGATATGATATTGATGTATCGCGAGCTCTGCTATTATAGTTGGATCTTATGATGTTTCTCCCCCTCTACTCTCTTGTGATGAGTTGAGTTATCCCCTTGAAGTTGTCTTGTCGGATTGAGTCTTTAAGTATTTGAGAAAACTTGATGTATGTCTTGCCATGCTTATCTGTGGTGACAATGGATATTCATGTGATCTACTTGATGTATGTTTTGGTGATCAACTTGCGGGTTCAATGAAGTTATGCATAGGGGTTGGCACACGTTTTCGTCTTGACTCTCCGGTAGAAACTTTGGGCCACTCTTTGAAGTACTTTGTGTTGGTTGAATAGATGAATCTGAGATTGTGTGATGCATATCGTATAATCATGCCCACGGATACTTGAGGTGACATTGGAGTATCTAGGTGACATTATGATTTTGGTTGATTTGTGTCTTAAGGTGTTATTCTAGTACGAACCCTATGATAGATCAAACGGAAAGAATAGCTTCGTGTTATTTTACTACGGACTCTTGAATAGATCGATCAGAAAGGATAACTTTGAGGTGGTTTCGTACCCTACAATAATCTCTTCGTTTGTTCTCCGCTATTAGTGACTTTGGAGTGACTCTTTGTTGCATGTTGAGGGATAGTTATATGATCCAGTTATGTTATTATTGTTGAGAGAACTTGCACTAGTGAAAGTATGAACCCTAGGCCTTGTTTCCTAGCATTGCAATACCGTTTACGCTCACTTTTATCATTAGTTACCTTGCTATTTTTATAATTTCAGATTACAAAAACCTATATCTATCATCCATATTGCACTTGTATCACCATCTCTTCGCCGAACTAGTGCACCTATACAATTTACCATTGTATTGGGTGTGTTAGGGACACAAGAGACTCTTTGTTATTTGGTTGCAGGGTTGTTTGAGAGAGACCATCTTCATCCTATGCCTCCCACGGATTGATAAACCTTAGGTCATCCACTTGAGGGAAATTTGCTACTTTCCTACAAACCTCTGCACTTGGAGTCCCAACAACGTCTACAAGAAGAAGCTTGTGTAGTAGACATCACAATCTCATCCTCACACCGTTTTAGAAAAACACAACCATGTTGTTATCTTCCACTAGGACAAGGAATATGCTTCTTTTTTGTCATCGTATGTGTCATCAACTATTATTGGCCAGTAACTGTGTCCTTTCTACATCTTTTTTGCAAACATGGCTATCCATTTCACCTCGTTGCTATTGCAACCTTGTGGTGAACTGCACAAATAATTTTTTTAAGATTGTTTTGTGAAGTTGTCCTAAAATGTCACATGGGCAACGCCTCTACATTTCAGTGCCACTACACAAGGGGAGATTGGTTTTGCTCTATTCTCCTCATCGAACTCCGAGCCTAATCTTCTCAAACTATTTTCTTAATCTTCTCCAACTTGTTAGTGTTAAGAGAGACTGCAAAGGTAACCGGCTTCTATTTGTGTGCTTATTATTTCATCAACAGTCCTGTATTATTGTAATCACACTTAATATCTTTGGAATAGGGACGCTCAGCTCTATTTTAGTGGAACTGCACAAAATGATCGGAATGTTGCATGCTCTAGACAGGTACCTTTTTTCCCAACATGCCTTGTTGATTTAGACAGAGCTGGGGGGAAGTTGCTGCCAATGAAAGCATGAATCAGTTTTAATTTAACACCTTCTCACAACTTTGTCCTAAGTTGTGATGTAAATATTAGCTCTGATCTGCTAATCATTGAGATGCATCTGCTAATTATTGTTTCCGAAAGAGCATGCATGGCAAGACACATGAAACAAAAGCTAAAAGCTCAAAGCATTGTACAATTTCATGTCGCTGGAAAAATTATTTGTATAGTACGTCAATTATGTAAACAAATGTTGGATGCTTGATAGCATTGCCAAAAGCCTCTTCAGCATCTGGGTCCATGTGCGATGCACAAAATTATACTTCCTCCGTTCCTAAATATTTATCTTTTTACAAATTTTAAATGGAGATATTTTAGAGTGTAGATTCACTCATTTTGCTTCATATGTAGTCACTCTTTGAAATCTCTAGAAAGACAAAGTAGTACTCCGTTGTATATTTAAGAACGAAGGGAGTGGTGCACAACCGCATGAGAGACTCAGCCCGGTCGTTGCGCCTCACAAATAGTGAGTAATGAGCAGTCAAATCATAAGCCCCACCTTCCCACTATAAGTTGCTCGGAAGAAGCAACCATCAATACGCTCTTCTTTGAATCCGCTCATACTACTCCCTCCATCACTATTTATAGAGCGCGCTTCATATAAAAAATAATCTCTGGGACCAAGGCGAATAGCGATCGGACTGAAAATAGCATTGGTAGTTATAGCACGATGTCTATTACTAGAGGAAATTATGCGTATACACATGCATGCAGTGCTTCCACCCCGGGTACACACATGCATGCACTTACTCCACTCTGCGTACACACGTAGTACATCAAGAGAAAATTGTGGACTTGATTGCGGTTACCACGCCCTAATTTATTGAGCATGAAACCAAACGCGTCTAAAGTCTCTCTGGTGGTGGAAATGCATGGAGAGAAATGCATCAGAATGAAGCGCGCCCTATAAACTGTGATGGAGGGAGCAGTAGTATGAAGGTGCAAAACCAAGTACGCGTATGGCCAGTTGGTCAACGCACTTCCTCTTGGCATATCAGTGACATGTGGGACCGGAGTGTGAGCAAACAGATCTCAATTGATGGCAAAATGGCCAACCCATCGTTCCTTGAGAGAGACGAGGAGCGAGAACAGACATCCGTGCTCGCATCGAGGCCAAGATATATTCGAGCATGGTTGATTGATATCATCATCACATGTTTGATGTTTTTTAATACTACTATTGGGCTGCCGTTTTCAGCACTTCTCCCGAATTAATGTGTACTTTATCAAAGATTAAAATAAAATAAGAGTACAGACGCTCCACCATGCGGTTCTAGTAGTAGTAGTACTACTTGTACTACTAAACCTTGCGCTTGGCTCTTCGCCTCTTCGTGAAGTCGAACAATGATGGTACTACAGTGTATGCCTCTAGCAATTTGACACCGAATGAACTGCTGCATGTCCACCGCATGGGCGAGGGTAGGTTGCATTCTTGGGACGATCAGCCAAGAGACTGGTCACTAGGAAGCGAGGTACCCCACAAAAAAAGAAGGAAAGTGAGGTGTTTCATCAGGCCAGCTCTCGGTCACATTCAAAGTGCAGCAAGCACAATTCGCACAAAGATGCGCCGCAAGGATTGTTGACCTGCTTAGATGCTGAATAACAAAAAAAGAAAAAATATTATCGAGCGCTACTCCATCCGGTTGAAGATTGCTTTATCACATTTTTTAAAATAAAATAAGAGTGCAGGCGCTCCTCCATCTGGTTCCTAGTTGTAGTACATACCTCTATAGTAGTAGTACTAGTACTAATAAACTTTGCGCTTGGATGTTCGCCTCTTCGAGAAGTCGAACAATAATGGTACTAGTACTACAAAAAAAGACACATCCGTGACATTTTGGGTCGAACGAATTTTTTTTCTGTCATACATATGACACTTCTATGACGATAATTGTGACAAAACCCGGTATCATCATAGATGTGGTGGGTTCCTACTTCTATGACAAAAAATCATGACAGAAAATGGGATTTTCGTCCTGGGCGGGCCGAAGACGCAGCTGCATGACATTATTTGGGCCGTCCATGATGGAAAAAACCGTGGTAGAAGCAAGGGGGAGGAAAATTTTGGGGAGTTGCCGGCTACGGTGGGAGGTCAGGGGCCGAGCGATGCGCGTTTCTCTCGTACACGTACGTGCATGTGTGCGAGGCGTTGGCTCTAACTGAACCCGAGTGAGGCGTTGGGCTCTAACTGAATTAGAGCAATTGCACTGCAGTCTACGCGTTACTGAACCCGAGAGATCGATTGATGGCTGTTAACTGAACCCGATCGAGCGGTTCCTTCGCTACTACTGCTAACTGAAGTCGATCGATTGGATGAACAGTGAGTGTTGCAGGGGAGGGGGTTGGATGAACAGTGAGCGGTGGCGTTGCCTCTGGATGAACAGGACCCCGTGGTGTGGAGGGCTAGATGAACAGTAGACGGTGGAGGGGTGGTTGAACAGGACCCCGTGGTGTGGAGGGCTGGATGAACAGTAGACGGTGGAGGGGTGCCCGTGGAGGGGTGGTTGAATAGTAGCCGGTGGAGTAGCGCGCGGTGGAGGCTGGATGAACAGGAGCCCGTGGAGGCTGGAGGAGGTCGACGGTAGCCCGTGGAGGCTGGAGGAGGTTGACGGGGAGATGAACAGTATCCCGCGGAGTCCAGTTTTGCGGTACGCCACACCCCTCCCGATGAACAGGACCCCCATTTCCACCGTAGTGCTTCAACACAAGTCCGTTTCGTCCGTTTTGCGGTACACCACACCCCTCCCGATCAACAGGACCCCTGTTTCGACCGTAGGAGGTCAGTTTCCTCCGTTTTGCGGTATGCCACACCCCTCCCGATCAACAGGCCCCGTTCCGAACATGGCCGGTCAAACACAAGACCGATTCCTCTGTTCTGCGGTACGCCAGGCCTCGTTTCCATTGCCTGTTCCATCCAAGCCGGTTGGCACCCACGCGTTCCATTGCCTCCCGATGAACACGACGCATTCCGTTGCCTCCCGATGAACACGACGCATTCTGTTGCACTAGTAGAAAAACACCTATTAGTACGAGTTCGTAAGGGCCTTTAGTCCCAGTTCATGAACCGGGACTAATGGGTCGTTACTAATACCTCCACCCATTAGTCCCGGTTCAAACACAAATCGGGACAGATGTGCCTCCACGTGGCTGGTCCGCCGAGCCCAGTCAGGGGGGCCTTTGGTCCCGGTTGGTGCCACCAACCGGGACCAAAAGTCCATGTTTTTTTAGAAAAGTGGCTTCTTTAGGGGATTTGGGGGTTATTTTTAGGTTGTTATTAGCTAGCTAATAGAGAGAAGCGTCCTCCCTTATATCTTCGTCCTTGGTTTACCAACGCTGCTGCTATGTTCATTTCACCCGCTGATATAACAACTCATGCATGCTCGCATCATACGTCATCATATATAATAGCAAGTCCTACTAATCAATGCATCATCATACAACTTCTACTCGTTATTAATAATAAGTCATACGTTCATCATCCTCATAGTCATCGAACCCAACCCTACATAATTGTTCTTAGCACATGATCATTAGTATCAGGTAGGACCCAAACACCCTTAAGGTAAAATAGCATAAAACAATATAGACCCTGACTCTCCATTATGAAGAATGGCGATCATCCTGTCTCCAACTCTTGCCCTTCGCTGCTTTTTGCTTCCAAGAAGCTCCTTACGACTGTCCATACATTTTTTTCCATTCTTTGATTGTCATGTCTCCACTTCTTTTAGAAACCCAGTATGGATAGTTGAGATTCGTAGGAAGACCTGGTTGTATGTTCAAAACATGACACTACTAGGAAAAGGCCTACTAATGGCGCACCGGTTTTGCCTACTAATGGCGCACTACCGGTGCGCCATTAGTAGCACGCCACTAGAATTTTTTACTAATGGCACACCACTGGTGCGCCTTTAGTATCTGGTAAACTAATGGTGCACCAAGCAGTGCGCCATTAGTATGTTACTACAGGCGCCATTAGTATGCCTCACGGGGGGCCATATGTAGTCATGTGCTTTGTCATACTAATGGCGCACTCTGCCTTGATGCGCCATTAGTATCCTTTGGCATACTAATGGCGCACTCTGCCTTGATGCGCCATTAGTATGAATATTTGTTTTTTTTTGCTTTTCTGATTTTTGCACAGGTTACAAAATATATTATTGGACAGAATATAGACAGCAGCACATAGCAACGGTAGATTCATCGAATAAAATAGAAGATTAGTCTCCGAATACAATTCATCATATTAGTCTCCGAATTCAAAAGACCGAACAAAGATAAAACATTACAAGTCTCAAGCCCGCGAGTATCGAGTTTGTCTTCACATTACAAGTCGATATCGATCATCTAAACTACCATCACATAAAAGAGAGCTGCGGTCATCACGATGAGCATCATCGCGATCATACTGGTCTTCATCCGGTTCCTCCAACGCTCCCTCCTCTCTCTCGCTAGATAGCGGGCGTATCTAGATTCGGCCTCCGCCCTAGTGGTGTACCCTTTGTAACTGTTACCGCTGAAATGGTGAACCTGTCTCCGACACTCCTCCCAGTCGTCATAGACTCCGGGAACCTTACCCTTGTACACGACATACGACGACATCTCTATGCACAAGCCAAACAACAAACAACACATAAGCAATATGTAAGTATGCAACAAAAGGATCGGAAGAGAAAAGCAAGACATTAATAGCACGATTCGTTCCTACTAATAAATAGCATCGATTACATCTAAGTTGAATGACTATCCAAACCAAAGAGACATATGAATTCATTAAAGTTTAATTATAACATGAGCCAATCAATGTTTAAGAACTACATATCACTACTTTCGACTTGACTCATCGGACATGAGCGTGGATGAAGCCGCCGTCTGTCGTGATGGTCATGAAATCGCGGTCGTTGTCACCCTGCATTTGTAGCGTTTCATCTATCTCATTGTTGGACGGTTGATATCTGAGGTAGAACTGCCCCGAGGTATGAAGGACATCTTGATGGATGATGTCCGCAAACTCCGACTAGATGCGAAAGAATTCTTGTCTGAGGTCCGCGTCCTGGGTTGCCAACAACCTCGCGGCCCAATCTTTGAGACTATCTGGTAGCAAAAGTTGATGATAGTCCCTTACGATCGCCCGCATGTGATGGAGGGCGTAGTAGGCATCCTTCTGACTGCCAGGCGGCTGCTTGACGCAGCAGAAATTCGTATTGTGTGAGAAGGTGCGCTTGCCGTACTTACGAACTGCCCTGGTGAAGGTGCCTCCAGATTTGGCGTAGGCGGGGTGAATATCATCAAGAAGTTTCTTGACATTTTTGTAGTCTATCTTAGAGTTACGGTTCGGGTTGAAATACGTGGCCATGGAATATTTCGGGCTTAAGAGGATGAGTGTGCAATGTGTGTCACTGCACATAACACATAATGTTAGACAAAAAAGAACGATCGAAATCTAAGAAATCATATGTTAGGGGGCGGTTAAGGGATGACTTACTCGGGAAAGTAAGCTACAAGGAAGTTATCCTTATATGGGTTTGCCAGAATGACGCCTTCGAGGCGTGAACTCGCAACTTGGCGGTCCCCAGTGCTGCTCAAGTGCTTGGCACGCATGTAGAAGGGGTCGACTATCACGATGTCCGGGCTCTTGTCTCTAATGATCTGCATCTCCATACTCAGCAAAAATAGACGAACGAAGGTGTAGTGCAGCGGATGAAGGTTAAACATAGCAAAGATGTCATCAAACCGCAGGACGATCGTACCCCCAATGTCGCCATCCACAAAGGCCTTGCCCTCTGGCACCTTGGCCACGAAAACCGGGTATGCCACATCCTTCTCTATGAGACGCCGCTTCTCCAAAGAAAGAACACTGTCGTGCAGACTCCGCATAGCACCGGTTGCAGCATTCAGCATATTTGGCGGTAGCATCGCCCTACCCGCCACATGCACCCTCCTCGAGATATCCTTAGGTGAAGGTGGCCCGTCCTGAGCAAGGATCAAACTCGGTGCCGGCTGGCTCGCACCGGCGCCCTTGTTAGTCTTTCGTTTCCATCCCTTCTTCTTGATCTCCTGTAATGGGACCGAGTTCTGCTCACAGACCGCCTTCTTGAGCGTGTTGGGGCTGATAATATTTCGCACCTCAGCTATCTGAGGCTCGGTGAAGGCGGGAGCTGGAGGCGTCTCCTAAGAACTGAACGCCAGACCAGCTAGATTGCGGTCGTCTTGGTTGGGTTCTTGAGAAAGAGGCCCACAGAACTCGTCAGCGTACCCATGTTCGGCAAAGTACTTATCGACTTTGGTAAATGTACCGTTGTCGTTGTCGTTGTCGTCCGGATCCTGTGCCATAGGGCTGTCCGGATCCTGTGCCATAGGGATGTCCGACATAGGGATGTCCGGCAGGTCCGGTAGCGTTGTGGCGTTCTTTCCATGGCTTGGCGCCGGCACGACTGGCGGGCTTGTCTGTGGGGTGGTGTCCCCTGCCCCCAAACGAATCTGGGTCTTCGGCCAAAGCAGCGGCCAGTTTACGCAGGCGCTGAGGGTCATCTCATCTTCTTCGTCGGCCCCAGCGGGTCGAACCGGAGGTAACAGCTCATCGCAGCCTGGCAGCACCCGAACCACTTCAACCCTATACACTGTGGGTGGCATCGGATTACCGCGGATACTGCGGTTGCCCGGTTGAACGATTCTGCCCTTGGCGACATCGACCAACTCGGCGCCCACGAAGTGCAGAAGAGTGCAAGGAACATCGGCGGTACCCTACGAAAACATGTATAGGGCGTCAGGGATGCCCAGTCAAAGGCAAGGAGATGAAGTCATCGGCCGAGAGGCTTAGTTACCGTGATGCCGTCGAGCTCGGCTAATGTCGAGGCACCGCCAACGGCGGGCGTGCAACTGACGGAGGGGGCGCTTGCTGGCGAGGTGCCGGCCGGCGTACACCCGGGTGCATTAAGCTCCAATGCCCGTGCCGGCGCCGGAGACACGAATACCGCCTCCGTCGGAGACACCAATGGCGCCGTCGCCGGAGACACCAATGGCGCCGCTGGAGACACCAATGGAGCCGCCTGCGTGCTATGCGAGTTGCTGGCCGTGAAGCTGGGAACCAGGGGAGGCCCCTGTTGGCCGCTCATAATCCACGTCGTCAGCCCATGAATCAACGTAGGCACCATGGCGTTGAGCTTCGTTACCAGTTGTTGTTCCACTTGCTCTTGGACAAGATTCGAAATCCGCGCCACTTGTGCCTTGAGTGCTTCAACCTCGCGCGTCTGGCTTTCCGAGCTGGCCTTTTTCTCCTTCCGCACACCAGCGGTATAGTATGACCCCCATTTTGTGGACAAGCCTTTGTCGGCCACACGACCAGCTGACGTCGGCTTAGTGAGCTTATCCTTGCTTTTCATTATGTTCAACGCCCTATTTAAAGGGGTGTCGAAAGGGGAGCTCTGAGACGACCCCGCGCTACTGCTTTCAGTTTCCAGCGAAAGGAACGTGAACCATTTAGAAGTATTGGGGATTAATTAGAGTGCAACCATATCTAGCTAATTACGCGGGGGTGTATTCCTTACCAGAACAAGCTCAAGCGCCCTGGTCTTCGGATCCGTGGTAAGCTCCTTTGTTATCGGGTCCTCCTTGTACCGGGCCCTGACATAGTTCCAGGTCTGCTTGTTACCGCTATATTTCTCGAAGCGGGGCGGTAGGCCTTGCTCGGCACGCTCCGCGTCCTCCTTGTCCCATATAGGCTCCGCCACTCTGTAACCGCCGGGACCGAGTTTGTGTTCCCCTAAGTTCAACTCCCGCATTTCTTTCCCCCACTGACTTGATTCGGAGGTTGCACTGCTGGAGCACTTGATCTTGAAGTCCTTGTACTCATCGTCGCTCATCAAAGGATATTTCGCCTTGATCTTCTCATAACTATCACCTTTATCAATCATTTTCTTCACCGCGCTACTCCAAGTAGACAGGGTCGTGCTCATCTTCGTGAGGGGCACTGTTCACTTTATTCCCTGAGAGGCGTGTGTTTTCAAATTCGGCGGGGACCTTGTATCCTTCGTGCAGCTTCGTGAAGAAGAGGTTGCGCAAATTCCCTCGGTCCTTATGCCTAAGGTTCTCGGTGTTGATCGAGACGGTGCTCCGGAGAATGCACCCGAGCTGAACCGAGTACCGCTTGACTATATGTTTGGGATCCGTTGGATTCCCGTCGGAGTCCACTTGAGTGAATTCCTCCTTGACGGTGCGGAGCGCATTCGGATGCCGGTCCTTCCTTTGCTTCTTCGATTGCCTGCCATCTGTGTGTGCGCCGCCATCATCAGTGGTGGCATCCTCGGCGGCACCATCAGTGGTGTCATCCCCGACGCCACTAGGGGTTGTGTAATCAGGATCGGTGTCTTCCGCGGTGTCCTCATATCGGTGAGGTTGTTCCTCCATCTCCTGGGACAGCTCCCAGAATTGCTTGCCGCCCGAACCACCGGCCTCATCGTTATGGGCCATGTTTCGCTCTAAATAGGAAAAAAGTTTGGTCAAAAAGTTCGTTATTGTCAAGGAACAAGATCATGGTCTCATCATTTAGGGTTTGTCGACACCGAGGCACCCTAAAAGCCTAAGCTTTCATCATTTAGGGTTTGTCGATGCCGAGGCACCCTAAAAGCCTAAGCGTACATCATTTAGGTTCTCATCGACACCGAGGCATCCGGGGCAGCCAAGTTAAGTTTTCATCATTTAGGGTTTATCGATGCCGAGGCACCCTAGGTTGGGCCTAATAACTTGGCACTAATCACTTGGCTCTATTGCCACCTATGGTTTAATACAGCAAGAATAAAGGGGCATTTTATCCTACTTAATTAAGTACTAAGATACCCCGGCCCATGCATTAGCAGCAAGTACCTCATATGTCCGATTTTTAGCAAAGTCATGCTAAAATTCACGGAAAAATTCAGCATGACCTTTGCTGAAAATAGGACATATGGAGTACCCGAATTTGCCGGAACAGAAGTATATCGACATTCCGGCAAACTCAAGGGCCTCTCGGGGTACCTGCAAAATCATCACGACACGAAGGGCCTCTCAAGGGCCTCAAGCAGCAGCGGCGTCTCCCAGGACCCCATTTTTTTGCTAAATTTCTTTGAGCAACAACCAGAGCAGAAAATTCAGCATATTTATATACAACAGCACTGTAAAGATGAAGAACAGTTCTACATCAGCCCATTTATATATAATAGCATCTTTGGTCATACCAATTTCTAAAACAATTCAAAGATGAAGAAATTAACTATGTATAGTTTATTCTTTTGTACTAGGAACTATTTTAGTTTATTATTTATTGTACAAGGGAGGAATATAACAATCTTTTTTGGTATATATCCTAGTTATACTACTGCAGGAAAGGAGGATCATCATACACATATATATGTGCATAAAAATCATAAAAATTCAAAATCACTTGAAACCTGATCAATCGGACCACACCACATGCCACAACATACATAGTACATAGAGTTGACAATTCAGTTGCAATCATGTAGTAATGGATTGTTCTACCTAGCAGGTTGTGGGAAATGGATTGTTCTACCTAGCAGGTTGTTGGAAATTCAGTTGCTTTTTTCATTAGGGCTGGCAACAAGACATGGTCAAATTTCAATTAAGATTATCTATTGGTTCAAGACTGGCAGCAAGACTTGTTCTACAAAATCAATTATCTATTGAGTAGTTCTTGTGCTCATCCAGTAGCAACATCTTTCATACATGATCAGTAGTCATGTACCAAATTTTTATTTAAACTGAATTTGCAAATCACCAAGAGCTCTACTAGTTTCAGACCAGATTTACACTAAATACACTAGAGTATTTGACCAGTAGTCAGTTACATTTACACTAGACTGAAGAAATTGCTGCATCACTAGACTGAAAAAATTGTGTTGTCAGTTAGGGACTAAAGAAAATGTGTTGCAGATTTTGATTTGCTTGCTGATCTTCGGTTAACTCCATAGAAGAGTTTTGTACTGATTCAGTTAACTGACAGCAAGTAACAGCATGTTCTAACAGCAACAGTTTCAGAGTACTAATCCAAAATCCTCCTAGTTGTAGCTCACCTAAATGGTTGAATTCAAAGAACTACAGTGGCCTTCAGTGATTGAGAGCTTAAAATTTCAAACAATCTGAACAAACAAAGTAAAAAAGGATCAGTATCTCATTTCAGCTGATTTATTCTTCATAAGCATAGGCTTTTTTTGTTGGAAACTAGCCTGTGAAACTGAAATTTAATAGTAAACTGAATTACTGTCATTTAACAGTAAACTGAATTTTAAACTGAGTACTGGATTAAACTTGCTGGAGTACAAATTTATGCATTACTCCATATATTTTGAAATACCTACTGCTATGAGCTATGTCAACAGGGCTACTCCAGTGCACATCACTGCCCAGAGCAAACTAAAACTCACTCTTCTCTCTCTACCCAACAGGCTAATCTATATGAATGCAATTTTATCAACGGGCCATATATCGATAAGAATGACTGTTGCTGCCTATGAAGCACAACACAGATGTATGGCATGAACAAATTCAATCTACAATGAGACTGAAGCATCTAGAAGATCAAAGTAATCATGTCAAATTGCAAAAAAAATCATTTGTTTAAGAAGGTTTGGCACTTTAACTAGAATCATGCATTGGTGCAAAGTTGCTCCTGTACACTATAACATCTGAAAGATGGAGAGCACAGAGTTGCATCTGAAAGATGGGGGAGAGGGGGAAGATGGAATCGGGGGCTCTGTACCTGCGGCGGCTGCGGCTGGAGGATGGCGCCGTCGACGAACTCGAGGGCGGGGGCACCGGATGCTCCTCTCGTTGATGGGGGAGGGGAGAGTCTCGAGGCAAACCCTAGCCTCCAAGCGCATGAGTGCAGCAGCTAGGTGGAGTAATCTTTGCCAGAGACGACGGAGCAGGTGGCCGACGTCGTGGTTGGTGAGGAGCAGGTGGCCGGTGTCGTGGTTGGTGAGGAGAGCGCGAGGAAGAGCGCCCCATCCGACGAGGTGGTTGGTGCCTTGGCGGCCGGCGGCGGCGGAGGCCTGGAGGATGTGGAAGAAGGCGCAGACGGCGAGGAGGAGTTCGGCGAGGGTCGGGGCGGCGGGGGTGGGGGCGCGGGGGCGGCGGGGGTGGAGTCCGGTGAGGGTCGGGGCGGCGGCATCGTGGGTCGGGGCAGCACGCTGGTGGATCTGGTGGCGAGGGAGAGAGGGTCGAAGGGGATCTGGCGAGAGAGAGGGAGGATAGCTAGGGGGAGGGTTCTAATGGCACACCGTCCAGTCGTGCGCCATAAGTATGACTATTCTAATGGCGCACCTCCCCTCGGTTCGCCATTAGAATTTTGTTTTAATCTAGCCCACTAACCATATCTACAACCTAACCCTATCTACAACAGAACCCACCCACTAGCTCGACTGTTCAGCACGTAGCACACACACCAGGAGGTCCTGGGTTCGATTCCCAGGCTCCCCAATATTTTTTATGCATTTTAAATGCTGTTTTTTATATTTATTTGTGTTTAAATATGTTCAAACTTGTTTAAATCATAACAGTAACATTTTTTTATAAAAACAATAATAATTTTTTTTAAAATATGTTCAAATTTGTTACTTGAAAATATCATCGGCGGCGGCAGTGGAGCGGGGGAGGGTGCGGGGATCGAGATTGAGATGGAGGGGGAATCGAGGTCGAGATGGAGGGGGATCGAGATCAAGTGTCCTCATGAATTCAAAAAAGTGCCCATGAAATTTAAAAATATTCATGATATCAAAAAGTGCCCATGTAATACAATCGAGAAATGAAGACTACAATTTAAATACAATCGATCTTAGCTAGCTATCTGTTCACAATCTTCTTGTCCTTCTTTTTCGCAAATGGAGTTCTTCTGTGGAACGGACGTCCTTTAGGTAGGGTGGTCCTGCTTCTTCTTGTGGTGTGTGCTGCTACTTCATCGTCGTCGTCATGTTCGATCTTCGGGTCACCGTACTTGTCGAAGTCTTGCTCATTGGCTACTCCATCCATTCCGATGATCTTCCTTTTGCCTCTCCTCACGACAACACGGCTGGGCTTTGACGGGTCGGTAATGAAGAAGCATTGGTGCACTTGGGAAGCCAGTACCCATGGCTCATTTTTCGTGGTGACGTTTGCGCTCGCGGTCTTGGATTTGGCTTCGGGTATAACCATGGTGGTGAAATATTGGTCTTCTTTTAGGACGCTCTTGGCCCATCTGACATGGAACATTGGCACCTTCTCTCCAGCGTAGCTCAGCTCCCAGATCTCCTCGATCCTTCCGTAGTATCTGTCCTTGTCCTTATCGGTGTAGGATTCCATCATTACCCCAGAGTTCTGATAACCATTGCTCTTCATGCCCTTGTCCTCGGTGTAGAATGTGTAGCCATTGATATCGTACGCCTCATAGGTCATCAGGTTGTGCTCGGCGCCCTGTGACAAGGCGAATATGAGTTGTTCTTCCACGGAAGAATCTTCATGTAAAGGGTACGACAGAAGCTTCTGCTTGAACCAACGCGTGAAACATGAGTTGTGCTCTTTGAGTATATCTCCGTCCATCCTCTGTTGGCCTCGGTCATTGTACAGCTTCTCAATAAAGGTTTTGTGCTCTACCACCCAAGGATCGACCACGTCTATGTGTTGTAGTGCGACTAGGTTTGCTCTTTCAAAGTCGGCGAGTCGACCCTCGAAGTTGACGTGCATTTCGCGGCGTCCCTCATGGTGACCCCATCCAGCGAGCCTGCCGAGGTGCCTGTTGACGGGCAGACCAACGGGGTTCTTGATGCCTAGATAATTCGTGCAGTAGGAGATGCACTCTTCGGTCAGAAAGCCCCTGGCTATACTTCCCTCTAGACGTGACATGTTGCGAACGTATCCTTTGATGACACCATTCATCCTTTCGAATGGCATCATGCTGTGTAGGAACGTCGGCCCGAGTTGGATGATATCCTCCACGGTATGGACCAGCAGATGCACCATAACGTCAAAGAATGCGGGCGGGAAGTACATCTCAAGCTCGCATAGTATCACCATGATCTCTTCTTGTAGCCTTTTGAGTTGCCTCACGCCAATCGATTTCCGAGAGATGACGTCGAAAAAGTTGCATAGGCCAAATAGCATTTCACGGACGTGCACGTCCATGATCCCACGGATTGCAACTGGAAGTATCTGCGTCATCAGCATGTGACAGTCGTGAGACTTCATCCTGCTGAACTTCTGCTTCGCTGGGTCTAGGTATCTGCTTATCTTCCCTGCGTAACCGTAAGGAAGTTTTACTCCTAGGAGGCAGGTGAAAAACTGCTCGATCTCCTCCTGACTTAGAGTGAAGCACGCGGGAGGGTAGTCATTTATGATCTTCTTGGCCTTTTTGCCTTTGCGACGATTTTCTGTGTCCTGCTTCGCCTCATCATCATCATCATGGTATTTCACGTGTGGTAAATCCAGAGGACACACGATTTTCTTCGCCTCCTCGAAACTGGTCAGGCACTTGTTCCCCTTGGGAAGATGTTCGTGCCAGAATGACATGTTCTCGTCGAAGCATGCGTCGGTCATTTTGTGTTTTACCTTCATCTCCAGATCCATGAGCGTTACTTTCAGGCGGGTATCCTCAGGCCTGCATCCTTCATACAATGGAGTAACCGCGTCTATATCCAGTTGATCCAGCTTGGCCTTCTCTCGGGCGGCAACTCTTGTGTTATCCGTCTGGTTGAGAAGCAGCTCTTGAATATGAGGGTCCTGCAACCAGCCTCCATCGTCATCTCCTCCGGCATCTTCATCTTCATGATCATGACCTTCGTCTTGATCTTCCTCATCATCATGTACGACATCTTCTACATGATGATTGTGTACATCATCACTGTCGTGATAGTGTCCTGGAGATTCTTCGTCTTCTCGCCCGCCCTCGCCGCGGTGGTTGTCTTGTTGCCCTTCCTCATTTCTTGCCCGCCCCCATGGACGACTTCATAGTCATCTTCATCACCTTGCCACCGATAGCCATCCATGAAACCACGCAAGAGTAGGTGGTCCCGCACCTGCCCGGAATCCGGGTCCGCAATAAGGCTCTTCAGCTTGCATCTTCAACACGGACATATTATCTCCATCTCGTTCTTTTGAAGCATCTCGGTCTTCGCGGAGCTCAAAAACCTATTCACGATGCCTTCGGTCATCGTGCGGACCATAGTCGCCTGCGGGGTAGAGCAAAACGATATTTTAGAACCAAGAAAAAATTTGGCATGACCTTCCATAAAAATAGGACCAAGAAGAATGCATAGTGCCAAAATTCTCGCCGAAATGAAAATGAATCAACATTCCGGCAAAATATTGGCAACTATCGCATTTCAAATACCGGTACCTGCAAACACAAACATATATGCAACACCACAAACACAAGCAACACCACAAACATACATAGATCTAGCTAGGCCATAAAAAGTGCATGTGCACGTTGTTGGAGCGAGCTAGGGAGAAAAAAAGTAGATCTACATCATGAAGATAGCTTTCCCCTTACTTACCTATCAAAAAAAGGTAATTTCACCACTTAATTTTGATGAATATATGGTGGAAATGAGGTGAGGAGGAGGAGGCAGCCGAGACAAGCTTGGAGGAGGAGGTGGAGAGAATGAAGTGGGGAAAGTGAGTGGGTAGGTGGGCTGTCCAAAATATCTTGTTGGTCCCAGGTTACAAATGGCGCACCACCACAAAATGCGCCATTAGTAACCCTGGTTACTAATGGCGCACCTGCAGGTGGTGCGCCATTAGTATTTTTTGCAGAAAAGTAAAAAAAACATATGTATACTAATGGTGCACTGTGGAAAAGTGCGCCATTAGTAGTTTAAACTAGTAATGGCGCACTTTGGCATAGTGCGCCATTAGTAGGTTTGCAAAAAAGTAAAAAATATATATATATATATATACTAATGGCGCACTGTCTTGGTCGTGCGCCATTACTAGTTCTAACTAGTAATGGCGCACTTTGTCATCCTGCGCCATTAGTTTGTATGGATAGATGGGAAAAAATCAATAGTAGTGGCGCACCGTGAGTACGGTGCGCCATTAGTGTCTTCCACACTAATGGCGCACGAGCAACCGATGCGCCATTAGTATATAGTAGTGGCGCACTATTTACCTGGTGCGCCATTAGAATCAGTCCTATCTATAGTCCTTTTCCTAGTAGTGTGAAGGGTACTGTGCGTATACATCAGATGAGGCACACAATCATTCGGGATTATCTGTTGAAAAACATAGTAATAACTTTGTAGTTAGCAATGATGTACTAGTTTTAGAAGTGTGCAAAAAGATGCACGGATGTTGTAATAGTAAAAAATCTTACCAGGGTATCTCCATGGTAGTTACCATAGTTCAACACGTGCACTAGTGGCACGTATTGACCATAATGTTGAGGAGTTTAATTGTAGATATCGTAATTCTCAAGATTAGTACAAAATGCGACCAGATGATTTTTCTCCTGATAAGTTAATTCGGAGCCTTCGGTGTAGTAGGTTCTGTCTACCATCTTCCGCACATTCTTTGAAGAATGAAAATAAGCTGTCAATGGAAATAAGTTGTCAATTATTTTGAAATAAATAATATAAATTACTTAATAACTATGTTAAGCTCACATGGGGGAAGAATTGGAGGTGTATCCACAAGGACCCAAATCGAAGGTCTCTCTTGCTCGATTGTAGGATCACCAAGATCCATGGTGACAAGCATACCCTCATCAAGACCATACATCTTTTAAAGTGCTTCTCAATTTTTGCAACCAAAATGGGTTACACTCTGAGCATTGTACAACTTTACTTGAAAATCCACACCATGATGGGTACTTAGGATAATTTTTTGGTTTCAAAACTTTCATGGTCTTCAAAACCCATCCTCTCCAAGACATAGCGTCTTCCAAAGCATGGGATAATCTAGTCGAATTGGAAAAGATGAAAAATACACGTTAAAATAGTTGAAGTCATGCTTAATTACGAAAAAACTATTGTCGTCGTTGCGTACCGTATGGACATCGAAGGTCTCCTCGAGCTTAATGCTGAAGCGCCGATCTTCGTCCAGCTCAATGAACCTGTCGCACATACCTCGGTCGTCGTGGCACCAGTCGCACTCCCCCGGGCGGTTTTCGTTGTTCGAGTACGATATTTCTGGCCTATGTTCATAATTCAAATATTAAACTAGATTATTAATCACGGGTTGACTATCGGTGATGTACGTAGCTTCTCCTTTCATTCCCGAGTGCATTATTACACCAAATTGTCTAGCACACGGGAATGAAGGAGAACTTATCCAATATGAGCATTCAATAAGCAAAACCAAATCATAAAATAAGCAAAACCAAATCATAAAATAAAGTAGTATTCAAATTAGCATGCATTCAATAATTATAAGCAAAAGTACATCATCTCTTGGTGTCGTACATCGTCGAATATTATCACTAATATAGCATCACTAATACAATTAGAACTGTAGCGCCCGACGGGTATCGATGCGGGCGGTGGACACCCAAAGATAAGGAACCATCACAGGATCATAGCCCAGTGAGATCCCTGAAGAACCTGCCAGGTATTATCGAACCTGCCCTCCAATGCAACCATGTAGCGACGGACGTGCTCGTCCTCCTCGCTGACACGGTGACGTACCACCTCTGCGGTATCCGGAAGCCTCAGCACCGTAACTGGCCCACGCGACCGCCACCAAACAAGGATCGGGTCAACAACGGGCTGCCTCCTCACTAACCTACGTCCCCCAGAAGGTAGCACCTCCCAATACCAGCCCGGCGGAGCCCAGTCCCGAACATGGCCCCGATCAAGCAGGCCTCCACCGCCGAGTCGATGACGACGAGGATGCGGGATAGGCATCGCCGACGTCGATGCGGGGACTACTTCTATATATAGTTAAATAAAGTAGTTTTATTAATTAAATCAACTATCTAGTTCAACTACTAAGCACTTACTATAAATAAATAAAGTAGTACTTACTAAAAACAAACTACTTCTATATATAGTAAAATAAATTAGTTTATTAAATCAACTAGCTAGTTCAACTATATATGAAGCACTTACTATAAATAAAATAAAATAGTACTTACTAAAAATGAACAAATTAATTACACAATCTAAATTACACAATATGAACTACATATCTAAATTACTACACATCTAATCTAACAAAAAGATCTATTAACAATAATATCACCAAACATGCATATTCAACAATAATATCACCCAAAAAAATCTATTAACAGAAAAAATATCTAACATAATATGAACAAATTAAT
>LT934112.1:96228620-96241316 GCA_900231445.1 Triticum turgidum subsp. durum
AAAAAATGAGCATACATGCTTATTTTTAATGACTTACTACAACTCAGAAATAAAAAGAAAAAAATAAATATAGCAGAAAAGAAAAAAAACTATGTAAAAAACTACTCAGAAATAAATAGAAAATATAGTTGTGATTAACTTTACTAAAAAATGAGCATAGATGCTTAGTTTTAATGACTTATTACAACTCAGAAATAAAAAGAAAAAAATAAATATAGCAGAAAAGAAAAAAACTATGTAAAAAACTACTCAGAAATAAATAGAAGAAAAAATAGTTGTGATTAACTTTACTAAAAAAATGAGCATAGATGCTTATTTTTAATGACTTATTACAATTCGGAAAAAATAGAAGAAAAAATAGTTGTGATTAACTTTACTAAAAAATGAGCATAGATGCTTATTTTTAATGACTTATTACAACTCAGAAATAAAAAGAATAAAATAAATATAGAAGAAAAGAAAAAAAAACTTCTCAGAATTGAGCATAGATGCGCTTATAGACAAAATTCAACCTAAATTCATAATAAGTTTCTACTAACTTCAGAGAAATTCAGTATGAATTTAGGTTAAATTTCCTGTATAAGGGTATCTATTTTGAGAGGAGATCAACAAGGAAGAGAGGGAGGGGCTTATAAACCGGTCTGAGCCCCCTTCGGTTGGCGAGGTGGGACTAAACTCTGGCCGCAACGAGAACCAATCCTTTAGTCCCGGTTGGTGGCGTGAACCAGGACTAATGGGCAGCCTTTGGTCCCGGTTCATGCCACCATCCAGGACCAATAGTGGTGGACCAGGAGCGAGGCCCATTGGTCCCGGTTCGTCCCACCAACCGGGACCAAAAGGTCCAGACGAACCGGGACCAATGGTCCACGTGGCCCGGCCGGCCCCCGGGGATCACGAACCGCGTCCAATGCCCCCATTGGTCCCGGTTCTGGATTGAACCGGGACTAATGGGCTGACCTGGCCTGGACCGTTGCCCCCTTTTCTACTAGTGTTGCCTCCCCATGAACACGACGCATTCCGTTGTCTCCCCATGAACATGACGCATTCCGTTACCTCCCCATGAACATGACGACGACGTTGTTTCTCCGTTCTGACCCAGCCATGTACACGAGCCCTGGCCGTACGTATGCGCGAGTAGGCGTTCAAGACCCCGCCCATATGTACGTATGTGGCCGTATTTTCTTTTTTGCACCCTGGCCGCTATACGTACGTGTACATGCTACGTGCGCGCCTCTACTACGACACGTACGTGCCTCTAATACGACACGTGCGCGCCTCTACATCGACCAGTATATATGTACGTACACGTTCGTGACCAGAATGACAAAGCTACGTACGCTTCGACCAGGTGGGTCCCGACTGTCAGGCACTTCCTTGCGTGCGAAAATGTAGCTGGTGAGTCCCAGCAGTCAGAGGGGCGAGTCATTTTTTTTCCCGGACGCACTTCCTTTGCGTGTGAAGATGTAGCTGGTGGGTCCCAGCAGTCAAGGGGGTGAATCGGTTTTTTTTTGCCCGGACGCACTTCCTTGCGTGCGAAGATGTAGCTGGTGGGTCCCAGCAGTCAGGTGGGCGAATTGTTTTTTTTTGCCCGGATGCACTTCCTTGCGTGCGAAGATGTAGCTGGTGGGTCCCAGAAGTCAGGGGGAAACTTCTTTTCATGAAATACAGTGGCCCGTCCGGCGGGTCCCCGCTGTCAGGTGGATGAATCATTATTTAGCGCGTAATAAGGAGGCACTTCCTTGCAGCGGCCGTGGACCCAGCTGCCAGCCTCTCCACGTACAGTCCACGTCCGATGGAAGTCGTTCATTGACCAAGTTGACCACGCCACGCTGAGAGCACCACGGCGGTGGACGACGGCAAGGCCTAGGAAGGGGACGACTCGGAGCCGGGGAAGACGCAGCAGTGGATGCCCATGCGAAGAGGAGAACGAGGGTTCACTGGTTCAGCTGCGATGTGAGGCTGTTGTCGCCACAGAATAACAGGGGGTGTGGGTGAGTAGAGGGATGGACTAGCCAGCGGTGGGAGTAATAGGGGGCGGTGAGGCCTCCGCGCATCACAGCTGGCCACGGGAGGCAGGAGCACGCGGCACGACCGGTGCTGGTTTGGGCGGCTGGAGCAAGAAGACCAGAGGTTGAAAAAGCACTACAACCGTTGGATGAACATCGTACGGTAACAGGAGCTAGAATCGTTCATATTGACTAAGTTGACAAAGCCCTCCGTCCCCGTCAACTTGGTAGGCCCACAAGTCAGCCTCCCAGTATGCTGGGTTCCAGCTGGCAGGGGGAGTATTCATTTTTTGTGCGTAATAAGGAGGCACTTCCTTGCGTGAGAAGATAGCTGGTGGGTCCGACAAGTCAGCAGGGGCACTTTTTTTGTGAAATACAGAGGCCCTTCCGGTGGGTCCCAGATGTCAGGTGGAGGAATCATTATTTTGTGCGTAATAAGGAGGCATTTACTTGTGTGCGGCCATGCACAGTCTACTTCCGATGGTGTCGTTTGTTGACCACGTTGACCGCGCCGTGCCGAGCGCATCCAAGGTGGTGGACGACGGCGAGGCCCCGGACAGCAACGACGCGGATATGGGAAGACACGGGAGTAGAGTCGCAGACGGAGAGGTGTACGAGGGTTAACTGGTTCTAGTGCGGTGTGGTTTGGCAGTCGGTGGAGAAGAATAGGAGGTGTGGAGGGGTGGAGGGATGGCCTGGCCAACGGTGGAGTAGCGCTTCATAGCGAAGTGTGCTAAGCAGAGCTGCTAGCAGCAGGAGGCGGGAGGTGGTCCCAGCGGCGCTAGAGGAACAAGACGAGAGATTTAAGATGGATGCCGGTCGTTGGATGTAAATCCAACGGCTAACATGTCAGAATCATTTGTTGACAAAATTGACAACGACTTTCCTTGGCTTTGACCTATTGGCCCACATTGCCTCGAAAAATGTGGCACGTATTCAACCCATCTTTTCAGAATTTACAGTCTTTTTTTGCGCGGTAGAATTTACAGCCAATTTGATCTCTTTTTTTGAATTACAGCCATTAGCCGGGCTGAGTGAACAATTAATGTAGCGTCCATGTGGCCCATTTATTTTATTTCCTAAAAAGTTACAGGCCATTTGCACTTTCTCGAAATACACGATTTTGCTGGGCTGATTCTAATTATAATGTTGGGTTGGGCTAGCAATGTTATCAAAAAATAAAAAGGGGCCGAGCATTTTGTTACAAATATATTTAAATAATAAGTGATATTATTACATTCATCCTTAAATCTTACCAAGCTTTTGTACACAATCACTAGGATTTTCGTGCCAAAACAATCCAGCATTTTATTTGTTAAGAAATTATTTTTATAAGTTAATAAGATGTATGGATATTGTTTTCTTACATATGTAAGTATTTGTTAAATATATGATGACAATAAAAATAATATATAATAACATATAAAATAGTTTAAATATATATAATATAGTTAGAAGGGAAACAGACATATGTAAGTATTTGTTAAATATATGATGACAATAAAAATATGTAAATTGGGCTGCCAAAAATAAAACCTCGGATGGGAGGTCCATAGGCCGGTCGATACATGACGACCCTAAGGAAATACAAACAGGCCCTCCCATCCAAGGTTGTGGGCTGCCCAAAACCACGTCCAACACTTGCCAAAACTTTGTCCCTCATTTTCTCTGTGTTTCGCATACTCGACATTGTGTGGGCATTTTGACTGTGCATCATATGAAGATGTGCTATGCATGAATGTTGATCAACATTATGTTAACTGGCTGGTAGTTCCATTTTCGACCATGAATAAAACTTCCAACATGGTGTTAACCCTGTTTGAAAAGGCCGTGTTAATATAAATGTTTTGCCTCTGAAAGTTGCAGTTTCTTATCTGAAACTGAACTTGCAGTTTCTTATCTGAAACTGAAACTTGCAGTTTCTTCTCGTCAACACTTTTATACTCCTATGAAACTATGTTTTTTTAAGTGCTAAAAATATATCTCTAGAATTTGTAAAATTCTTCATATGCTCAATAATGCAAATCTAAAATTCAAAAGACATTCATATCTAAAAGTACTCTCAAAATACACAACACAAATTCACAACCTGCAAATACTGACAACCCTAAGCTCCTCCTGACAATTCACAACCAGCCCGACTATTGGGCTAGGGGGGGGGCAGCCCCCTCCTATTCCTCGGCGGCAGACAGCCGCCCTGTGAGATGATGTGAACGGCGAGGGAGACGATGGCTGGGAAGCGTCATCGGGCCAACTGCTTTTTTCCTCTTGCAGTTGGATTTGGTCAACGAAGACTCCACCGGATCGCTCTGGCAGGACACCCTCACAAACGGCACCCTGTAGATGCTCGATCCTTCAATCTCTTGTGGATGCTCCATCTGGGATCGATACTCCCACCACCGCTCCCTCACGATCGGATTCGGTGAATCTGTTTGCTCCATGGCCTAGAGGAGCAGCTCTATGTACTCCGGCGCGACTCCCTCCGGGAGTATCGCCGCCTTTTCGCTCTATTGCAGATATTTGGCCATGGATGTCGCCGTCGCCGCTAGTTGGTCCTTGTTGTCAAACCAAGACTGTATCTCCAACATCCTAGGTAGCTTCACAGGGTCACCGTCTGTGATCCTCATGTATCGGTTGTACTCCTCCATCTATCTACTTCTCCACAGCACCTTCACTCGTCGGCGGTGGTTTTTGAATGGAAGAGGAGAGGAGCAGCGCTGGTTTTGGATTAGAACGGGAGAGGAGCAACGCTGGTTTTGGACTGGAACAAGAGAGGAGGGGCGGTGGTTTTGAAATGGAAGAGGAGAGGAGCGGAGCTGGATTTAGATTGGAACAGGAGAGGAGCGGCGCTGGTTTAAGAGGAGAAGAGCGGAAGAGCAGCGCTGGTCTTGGAAGTATATTTTTGTTGTTTTGCATATTTTGGGTGAAAGTTTGACCACGTACTGTATTTGACAAGCAAAATGTGAATGCATGTCACCAAAAATTGTATCGTTTGGTTCGTATATGAATGTACTTTCAAATTATATTATTTTTGCAACATATAACATATATTTTATGTGCGGAAATCATGGTCAATTATGACCCAGAATAAAAGGGAGACTAGTTAATGTGGGGTCGCTTTCTTAATTGAAGGGTAAATTGATTTTGATTTTGATCTAGTCACAGCGCGGGCCCTCTTGCCCAATCCTAAATCACTACCGCACGCTCCTCTCCCTCTTCTCCATTGCAGAACCACCTCCTCTCCTCTCCATCATCTCCATTCCAAAACCACCGTCTCGCTTCTCCCTCTTCTGATCTTCTCCATTGCAAAACCACCTCCTCTCCTCTCCATCATCTCCATTCCAAAACCACCTCCTCTCCTCTCCATCATCTCCATTCCAAAACCACCGTCTCGCCTCTCCCTCTTCTGATATTCTCCATTGCAAAACCACCTCCTCTCCTCTCCACCATCTCCATTCCAAAACCACCGTCTCGCCTCTCCCTCTTCTCTATTGAAAGACCACCGTCTCTCCTCCCATCTTCCAAAGCTAGCACCAGACCACTCAGAAGGACATCTATGGAGAGGATGCAGCAGCGAATCAGGCAGATCGCCGGTGGCGACCAGGCAAAGTTAGCCAGGTTGAAGGAGATCCTTAGTTGGTTTGACAATGAGTGGGAGATTTCGAGGACGGTGCGGGCCATGTGGCAATGTATGCGAAAGAGCGAGACGGCGGCGATGAGGGTGGTGATGTACATGTACTCCTCGGCGGCAGTCATGCCGCAGTCCTCTAAGTTCATCGAGTATCTTCTATGGGAGATGGAGCAGACAGATTCGCCCGAGGCGACAGTCAGGTGTAGGTGGTGGGCGTACAGGTCGAAGGTCGAGCACCCAGAGGATAACAAATCGATAGAGTATGGTGTGCCATTCGTGAGGGTGCAGAGCCAGCCGGAGCCACAGGAGTATTCGTTCTCCCACCGCAAGAGGAGGCCGGATGGCGCGGTGTCGCTTCCCCGCCGTTCTCCACGGTTCCCTCGACGCTCGCCTCATTTCAATGACGGCGGTAGGGTTTAAAGTAAGCTTCGCACTAACCTAATCTTCCACCTGCTCATGCTTACAATCAGTGTGACAGCTAATGAAAATCATGCTTACAATCAGTGTCTGAGTACTTCGCCAATCACCCTAAAATGGCTTTGGACCTTTGGGTCAAAGTTGTGACATCGTGTACAAATAAAGAAAAATAGATTGGTGCTTCTTTCAGAAAAGAGTACTCCCTAGAAAACTGCCAATATAAGCTACTAGTATTTGGTTAGAGGATTTGATGCCGAGAAAGATCCATCCACAGAGAGCGCCACACATCCCACTGGTGGTGGTGGATGCCAATGCGTGCATGCAACATCGTTGGTGTCGTTAATTTTTACTTGGCACACCTCGCACTCTGCATATATGCCGGTTCCATATGTACATTTGTGCAGTTCCACCAAAATGCAGTTGAATAACCCTGTTTGCACAGATAATGAAAAAACGTGATTACATTATAGTGGCACTAGTTGATGAAACACACAAAATAAATAGAAGAAAATATTGCGATAGTATCATAGTATGCCATGCTGCGACGGTGAGATGGGCCCTGCGACGCCTCATACGATACGCCTCATACTGGACATCGTCCCAAGTCTGCCAGATACACCTTCTGTCAGTGATGAACATCTGTGTATAGCGGTAGTACAAGGAGGCGCCTTGAGACATTCAAATCTCCATTTTTGTACATATCAACTAAAATTAAGCACCCAGTTTGCAGAAACGCTTAAACATTAACAATGGGACTAGTTGATGAAGCATACTTTAACAAAGAGAAGCACTTTCTTTATCTACATTGGAAATGAAATGATAGAGATGACACTCTCTCTATTTTAACTGTATTATTACTTCATTTTATCAGTGACACTAGGGTCGAGCAGGTGGCAAACGAGGTGTACCATGCGTCGCAAGGATGGAGGCCGGGGGTGCTTAGACTGGGATGCTGAAGGTGGCTCTTTCAGTCACCAACATGGATGATTCAATTCATGGGACCTTTTGGTGCAGTTCACCTAAAATGAAGCAATGTCCCGTGAGCTAGCAGCTTCTTCTTCAATTTTTTTAAAAAGGCTCCAGCCCCGGTTCCATTTCCATCAGAAAACGAAACCCACAGAGCTTCTTCTTCATTAGTTGCAATAAAATTGAGCAACATCAAGGTTGGTTGTGAAGCTGCTGGAATGCTCAACTAGAATTTGGATATCATTTGTGCAGTTCAACTAAGATCGACCGTGAAATGTATATCTCTATTTGCACAAAAAAGGTGGAAAGGAGGGTGACTAACAAGTGATGAAACATGCATCAAACGAAAAGAAGCATGTTCCTTATCTGAATGGCAATCCTACAAGGACAGTAGCAATTTCTAAAGTAGTGGCATTGCTAGATATTAGTGTGGGCATTAGGATTAACTATGACAACCGGTAAATACGACATTACTTTGGGCACGGGAGAGTAGGCAGACCAGGACAGTTGCATTTATAACGAAAAGAACCAACTTATCTTAATGGGAAATTTTAGCAGGACATGTAAAGAAGTGCCATTGATTCATATTACTGGAGGCATTACATTGAAAATAACATTGGTTTAACGTGCCCTTACTTTTAACAGTGCGACTGCTACATTTTACCGGTGACATTACATAAGAGTGGCTCAGGGCAACAAACATCAGAACGGGATGTCTGGGTTGGTCCCATTTTTGTTCGGTATAGCCACCTTATAATGTGTGAGGCTAGCAAATCTAGTGCTGGACTTACTATGTTGACTTGTCCCCCAGTCCCCACTTTATTTCCTTTTTCAACCAATATCAGGTTTATATTGAGTTTGTACTGCGTTTCCCTTTATTTCCCAATTAGACCTAGAGACCAGTTGGATAGCCAGTCTCTGCTACTTTTCGCCCCCATTATTTCCTCTTTCGACCAAGTCCTAGATTTAGGTAACAAATCCTCCCCCACCCCCACACCCTTTCTTCCTTGTTTGAACCAAGTAGTACTAGATTCGAGTGCATGAACTAGTTTTACCTCTTAAACGTAAAAAAATTTAGGTGGTTTTCGAAGAGCCGATCGATCCTATCTACGAGGGGGCCTGAGAAATAGTAAAAGATACAAATGCAGCGACGTCAGGAGCTCGGGAAGTAGAGAAAGGCCGGTTTCGAAGGAAGTTATACCTGATGGTCGCCGGGATGTCGCTAGGTGGGTGGCGGGAGGCCGGATCTGCCCACACTACGGCAGCGAGGAAGAAGGGGTCGAAGGCCCTCCCTCACCAGCGGTGCTTGGGAGAGAAGGTCAAGGCAGGCTGATCGGGACGCGCCCAGCAGTGGGTAAGAGCCATCGCCGAGGACGACCGCGTGAACGTTGCACCTTCTCACCTTCCCCGGCAGAGAGGATCCGGCTGGATCTGTGACCAATGGTGAGCAGAGAGAGAGAGAGAGAGAGAGAGTGGCCACTCTGTCGTGTTTAGATCTGGAGAGGCCGAGACAGTGTGAATAGAGCAACACTAGAAAGCAAGCGCGGAGGCTCCTGCCTATATAGTGGGGTAGTACTTAGTTTTCTTTTGTCTACCGGAGCCGGCTTGACCTCGTCAATGAATGTCGAGAAGTCTTCGTGCACGTGGCCCGGAGGCGCAGTTGTCGTCATTTTGATTTGAAGCGCCGGATTATAACATATAACACGAAAAAATGCCACATGACAAGAAATCATAACCTCACTGCCCAAAGGAGACAACATGAATCCCGACGGACAAACTAGACGAGGAACAAAGCTCAAATTAAAGATAAACTCATAGAAAAGGGGTCCGTCGATAGATGTACTAATTAACATAGCCGGCTTGACCTAGATGGCAGCCGAGTAGTCACTCTTCGTGCATGTGCCCCCAATGACTAGCCCAACTCAGTTATCGTTGTTTAACCCTCGCAGTGATCCGAAGCACATGACACCTAATTTTGCGAGATGACAAGAAACCTTTTTTTAGATTTCTCACCACAACTACAGCCATGTACAACACAACATGCACGATATGTAGACGATAGGCAATCCAGGCGTGTCTGCTAGAGTCTGGTCACATGCATGGACGAACTGATCTTCTGTGTCTTGCAGGGATTGTCCAAGCACCAACGTAGTACAACACTTCTCTAGTACTATTGCTTGTCTCCCTCTTCTATTAAGTCACACGACCTGCGGGGCTGGGGAGTGTGCCTATGGTCGGTTCTCAATTGTCGTCCCACATGTGTGTGCGAACGCAATATGATGCGCGTTCCATTCGGAGAGCAGCGTGCCAGACCGACCGACCATCTGGGGTGTGACGCGAACGCGACGTGCGTGCTGTATACTCCATACATGCCTACCGCCATTTTCTAGACGCTTTGCTCCATGGCATGGGCGCAATCCATGGATACAAAATTAGTATACTGTATACTATTTAAAAGTCGAGGGCGGGGCTATTCCTATGCGGTAGGCGGCGGGGCAGTTTCGCCTAGTCGGTTCGACAAAGACGCGAGATGACGAGGGAGTAGGCTGCTGCAAACGTAGGGCTGTGGGATTTGACAGCGAGTTACTACTGGACAGGTGGGGCCCCGTGATTTGACTTGCCATTATCATTTTCACTGCGGCGCTATGACCGGCATGAGTCTCCCCATTCCTGACCACCTCCATATAGGTGCCTCTCCCAATGCTCCACCATGTAGTAGAGGCTGGCTCTTGCATTAGAGCCCACTTCTCCACTTTTTCCTTGCCTCTCTTTCCTCCACATATGTAAAAATGCCATGTAAAGCGTACTATTGTACTTACTTGCTCCTATAGGTTCTTAATCTTGCCACATAGGCATAAAGTCTTATGTGGCAAGTTAATCAAGAAGAGAGAGACTAGTTTGGTGACCCAAGGATGAAACGGTGCTAAGCACGTGTACCTAGGTGAAAAGACAATTTTGAGTCTATAGCTAATTAAATGAAGCAAACTTAGCAACACCATTTCATTGGAAGAGGCACTAGTAGAAAACCAGCCATTAGTCCTGGTTCGTAAGGGCCTTTAGTCCCGGTTCATGAACCGGGACTAATGGGTCGTTACTAATACCTCCACCCATTAGTCCCGGTTCAAACCAGAACCGGGACCAATGTGCCTCCACGTGGCCCTGTGCGCCCACCCCAGTCAGGGGGCCTTTTGTCCCGGTTGGTGGCTCCAACCGGGACCAAAAGTCAATTTTTTTAAAAAAGTGGCTGCTTAATTTAGGGGTTATTTTTAGGTTGTTATTATAGCTAGCTAATAGAGAGAAGTGTCCTCTCTTATATCTTCGTCCTTGGTTTATCAACGCTGCTGCTATGTTCATTGCACCCGCAGATATAAAATGCTCATGCATGCTTGCATCATACATCATCATATATATATAATATCAAGTCCTACTAATCATGCATCATCATATACAACTTCTACTCATTATTAATAATAAGTCATACGATCATCATCCTCATAGTCAACGAACCCAACCCTACATAATTGTTCTTAGCACATGATCATCAGTATCAGGTAGGACCTAAACACCCATAAGGTAAAATAGCATAAAACAATATAGGCCCTGACTCTCCATTATGAAGAATGGCGATCATCCTGGCTCCAATTTTTGCCCTTCGCTGAATGTTGCTTCCAAGAAGCTCCTTACGACTGTCCATACATTTTTTCCATTCTTTGATTATCATGTCTCCACTTCTTTTAGAAACCCGGTATGGACAGTTGAGATTCGTAGGACGACCTGGGTGTATGTTCATAACATGAAGTCTACCCCGTGTATACATCAGATGAGGCACACAATCATTCGGGATTATCTGTTGAAAAACATAGTAATAACTTCGTAGTTAGCAGTGATATGATGTACTAGTTTTAGAAGTGTGCAAAAAAGATGCACGAATGTTGTAATAGTAAAAAATCATACCAGGGTATCTCCATGGTAGTTACCGTAGTTCAACACGTGCACTAGTGGCACATATTGACCATAATGTTGAGGAGCTCGATTGTAGACATTGTAATTCTCAAGATCAGTACAAAATCCGACCAGATGATTTTTCTCCTAATAAGTTAGTTCAGAGCCTTCGGTGTAGTAGGTTCTGTCTACCATCTTCCGCACATTCTTTGAAGAATGAAAATAAGCTCTCAATGGAGAATAAGTTGTCAACTATTTTCAAATAAACAATATAAATTACTTAATAACTATGTTAAGCTCACATGGGGGAAAAATGCATTATTATATCAAATTATCTGTTGACTATCGATGATCGATGTACGTAGCTCCTCCTTTCATTTCCGAATGCATTATTATATCAAATTGTCTAGCACACGGGAATGAAGGAGAACTTATCCAATATGAGCATTTAATAAGCAAAACCAAATCATAAAATAAGCAAAACCAAATCATAAAATAAAGTATAGTATTCAAATTAGCATGCATTCAATAATTATAAGCAAAAGTACATCATCTCTTGGTGTCCGTACATTGTCGAATATTATCACTAATACAACTAGAACCGTAGCGACCGACGGGTATCGACGCGAGCGGTGGACACCCAAAGATAAGGAACCATCACGGGATCATAGCTCCAGTGAGATCCTTGAAGAACCTACCAGGTATTGTCGAATCTGCCCTCCAATGCAACCATGTAGCGACGGACGTGCTCGTCCTCCTCGCTGACACGGTGACGTACCACCTCTGCGGTGTCCGGATGCCTCACCACCGTCACTGGCCCAGTCCCGAACATGGCCCTGATCAAGCAGGCCTCCACCGCCGAGTCGACGACGACGAGGATGCGGGATAGGCATCGCCAATGTCGATGCGGCAACTATTTCTATATATAGTTAAATAAAAGTAGTTTTATTAATTAAATCAACTATCTAGTTCAACTACCAAGCACTTACTATAAATAAATAATTAGTACTTGCTAAAAACAAACTACTTCTATATAAAGTAAAATAAATTAGTTTATTAAATCAACTAGCTAGTTCAACTATATATAAACTACTTCTTATTTTTTTCCTTTTTCTAAATACTATGAACAAAAAAATCATTAAAATTCTATGAACAAAATTAATTACTACACATCTAATCTAACAAAAAAAATCTAATCTAACAAAAAAAATCTATGAACTACATATCAAAATTACTAAACATCTAATCTAACAAAAAAATCTAATTAATCTGACAAAAAAATCTAACATAATATAAACAAATTAATTACTACACATCTAATCTAACAAAAAAATCTAATCCAACAAAAAAAATCTATGAACTACATATCTAAATTACTACACACATCTAATCTAACAAAAAAATCTAATTAATCAAACAAAAAAATCTAACATAATATAAACAAATTAATTACTACACATCTAATCTAACCAAAAAAATCTAATCTAACAAAAAAATCTATGAACTACATATCTAAATTACTACACACATCTAATCTAACACAAATTATCTAATTAATGTAACAAAAAAATTCTAAATTACTACATATCTAAATTACTACGTACGGCCGGCGACGGCGAAGGCGACGGCGAGGTGCGGAGCGGGGCGGCGACGGCGACGGCGAAGGCGACGGCGAGGTGCGGAGCGGGCCGGGGCGGCGACGGTGTCGAGGCGGCGCGGGCCGGGCGCGGCGCG
>LT934112.1:96241570-96252873 GCA_900231445.1 Triticum turgidum subsp. durum
TTTCAGCAGCCCAAAGGGCGGGAAATGTAGACCTTTGGTCCCGGTTGGTGGCTCCAACCGGGACTAACGGGGGGGCATTGGTACCGGTTGGTGCCACGAACTGGTACCAATGCACCCCTTTAGTTCCGGTTGGTTCCACCAACTAGGACTAAATGCCATGTGCTGCCCGCGTCGCGGCACGAAAGTTTAGTCCCACCTCGCTAGCTAAGGGAGCTCGAGAGTGGTTTATAAGCCCTAGTCCCGCTGCCCTCTCGACCTCCTCTCAAATGCAGGCTTACGGGCCTAAACGCACTATATGTGCCTGTGGGCCTATTGGGCCTATTGCGGGCCTGAATCCTGGCCCATTCTTTGGTTTCTAGTCGTATTCAGGCTGTGGTAGCCCTTTAGGTGGCACTTTATTTTATTTTATTTTGATTCTTCCTGCAGCTATTTTTTTAGTCCCACCTCGCCAAGCGAGAGGCACTCGCAGCTGTTTATAAGCCCTGAGTGCAGAGACGATGACGAAGAGGCTCAATGCTCCTGCACGTTGGTTAGCTTCAAGCCTTGAGGAATACGGTAGACTGCACAGAGCTATGTGCAGTACAGTTGACACTATTCCAAAAGGCTTGAAGCAAATTAACAAGCATTGCGCCTCTTTTTTATTTTTAATGACTTATTACAACTGAGGAATAAAAAGAAAAAAAATATAGTTGAAAATAAAAAAAACTATATAGAAAACTACTCAGAAATGGATTGAAGCAAAAACTAGTTGTGATTAAGTGTACTAAAAAAGGAGCATAGATGCTTATTTTTAATGACTTATTACAACTCAGAAATAAAAAAAAAATATAGCAGAAAAGAAAAAAAACTATATAAAAAGATATTCAGAAATGATTTGAAGCAAAAAATAGTTGTGATTAACTGTACTAAAAAAGGAGCATAGATGCTTATTTTTATTGACTTATTAAAACTCAGAAATAAAAAGAAGAAAAATAGTTGTGATTAACTTTACTAAAATATGAGCATAAATGCTTATTTTTAATGACTTATTACAATTCAAAAATAAATAGAAGAAAAAATAGTTATGATTAACTTTACTAAAAAATGAGCATAGATGCTTATTTTTAATGACTTATTACAACTCCAAAATAAAAAGAAAAAATAAATATAGCAGAAAAGAAAAGAAAACTATATAAAAAGCTACTCAGAAATGAGCATAGATGCGCTTATAGAGGAAATTCAAATTAAATTCATAACAAATTTCAAGAGAAATTCGTATGAATTTAGCCTAAATTCCCTATATAAGGCCATCTATTTTCATTTTCAGAGGAGCTCAATAAGGCAGAGAGGGGGGGGGGCTTATAAACCGGTCAGATTCCCCTCAGGTTGGCGAGGTGGGACTAAACTTTGGCCGCAACGAGGACCAACCGTTTAGTCCCGGTTGGTGGAATGGACCGGGACTAATGGTCGTCCTTTGGTCCCGGTTCAGCCCACCAACCGGGACCAATGGTGGTGGGCCAGGAGCGAGGGCCATTGGTCCCGGTTCGTCCCACCAACCGGAACCAATAGGTCCAGACGAACCGGGACCAATGGCCCACGTGGCCCGGCCGGTCCCTGGGGCTCACGAACCGGGTCCAATGCCCCCATTGGTCCCGGTTCTGGATTGAACCGGGACTAATGGGCTGGACCGGCCTGGACCATTGCCCCCTTTTATACTAGTGAGGTCAATCCTTGGCTAACGCAATAAATACTAGTACTCCCTGTGTCCCATTATATAAGAATGTCTTTGACATTACACTAGTGTCAAAAACATTCTTATATTATGGGACGGAGGGAGTACAAAGAAAGAGATAGAGAGGAGTAAAAAAAATACACTTAGAGCCAACCTTATAGCTAACCTTGTTGTAGTATGAGTGACTAAGTGATGACATGCCAACATCAGATAGCCTAACGCACCGTGTTAAATCTCCAAGGGCGCGACCGCGCGAGCGACGCGACGGTCGTGGTAGGCACGACCATGATACGGGCTGCTGGTAGCCCTTGGATCTGAGATCAATCGGTCGCATGCTAAGTTGCTGAAAATTTGCAGAATAACCCTCCAGGATAGGATATTCACCCATAGGTCTAGAATCACGCCATGCAACCGTTCGATCTCAGATCCAAGGGCTCTCGGAAGCCCGTATCATGGGAGAATGGAAAGACACTACCCTGCCGTTCGCACGCTGGTAGTTCGCTCCTACTCGTCCCCGCACGTCCTTTAATACTACGGCGGTTCGCTCCTCGTCGTCCCGTCCATTCACATTACGGTAGTTCCACTAATCCTAACCCTCCTCCCAAATACATGGCGTCCCAAATCTCCCCGATCGGTGGTGAGTACAACGTTAGAACCATCACCGGCAATGAGTTCGATGTCATCTACACCCTTACTTCCGCGACGGTGAAAGGATGCCTTTCTCGCTTCAGACGCATGTTCAAAAACTCAGATGATGAGTGGGTCGCTGGGCTAGATGTTGAGTACACCACAGTCATGGGACGAGAAAAGGATCTAAAGGACGAAGAGAGGAAGAAGCCCGCCGTGATCCAGGGTTGCGTACATAACGTTTGCCTTGTCTACCACATATTCCATGCCGACGTTGGGTGCCAGGATTTTAAGAACTTCCTCGAGGACAAAACAGCGAAATTCATTACTGTAGACTTTAAGAACGACAAAGAAGTCCTGGGTCGGATAGGCCTCGTTGTAGGCAACCCCTTCGACCAAAAGAATCGGCTGGTGCCCTCTCGTCAGCCCTCAATGCTGACCCTGGCAGGAGCCGTGGTTCATCCTTCGTGCCCTAAACTGGAGAAACCTCATTACACGTTTCATCGTCATGCATGGCAGCGGAATGTACTAGATATAGACCACATCCACTACGCTGCAATGGATGGCTACCTTTATTTCAATATCTACAAGGGTTGGATGAAGAGCAACAGCCAAGTTGGCGGATCAAGCAAAGAAGTATCGGCCAAGAGGAAGAGGCACAAGGACGAAGTCGAGGACGTGGACGAAGACTCCGAGTAAGGTGGCAGTGTCGTTGCTCATGGTGGTTCTAAACTTCTAATGCAGTGTCTACCGGATTAGTTGCATAGTTTAATTTCAGGTGTGCTTAGTTTAATTTGAGGGGTGTGTTGTGCTAAGCCCCCAGCAGAACTATGTTATGTTTCTTCTTGTTACATTAACTCTTCAGTATGTACATACTACTAGTATTTCTTTAATAGAATATTGCACCCCAATTAAGCACGTACTAGCTTTTTTAATAGTACTATATGCATAATTTGGCGACGAGCACTCTCTATATGTACCACCTTTTTTTTTAATTTCAATTTTTGCTCCATGGCGCAATCCATCGATAGTACTACTGTACAAAAGTATACATTTTTTAAAAGGCTAGCGTACTATTCATCACATATATATAGCCAGTTAAATTCTCAACCTAGAACGACGTGCATGCCATGTAGTAAACCGATAAGGAGGAAGTATAGTAAAAATGAGGTGATTTTACCGAGCGATCGGCGGGGGAGCATGGCCTGTCATGCGGTCCCACGTGTCATGATGTACCAGGGCGATGCGCATGTCCCTCTTGAGGCAGAAGCAATACTAGTACGTGGTTTGAGATGATGTCGAACCGAAGTGTGAAATAATGGTTGCTTCGTCCGGTTGGGAAGGTGCGCCATTGTGATTTGACGTCTCATTGCTCATTACTACTACTGGGCCGGTAAAGTGGGGTGCGTCCCCCTGCTGTTCCGCACTATTATTTGGTGCATGACACGTCGACCCGGTTGCTATATGTCCCACATGTCGGCGGAAGGAAGTACATAATTCATGAAAGGGAGCGTCGACGGAGGAGTGTACTACAGAATTCATGAAAGGGGGCGACTTAGTTTTGGAAAAATCTGTTTTTACGGAGTACGTACCCACTAGGGTTTATAGGGCTCATCTAAAAAACATTCATTTTTCCGTTTGATAAGTCTCCATTCTACTATACTAGTAGTAGTACGATTACATGTTGGATTTCGAGGTGCGTTAGATCACCCAACGCAAGCAGTGTCAAGAGGAAACTAACCAATGCATGTAAAAGTTCATGGAAATTTAGTGGTCATTCTTGCATTCGTTCTAATTAATGCCTCGGTAAACATAACTTCTTGAGAAAAATGAGCATACTGTGCAAACTACGAAATTAATTCGACCACTCACCGTCTACCTTGGTTGGAGAGATTTTGAAATTGAGCCATAAACTAGAAAGGAGGGAGTAGTAACTTTTGTCTCGATTATTATTTGTGGCCTTGTATAGATGCAAAATGTATTTTTTTATAGTGGCCTTGTATAAGTAAATGGAGGGAGTACTAACCAAATTACGTACGTAGTAGGGACGAGGAGTAAACGGAGGGAGTAGTAAAATTTTCTCCTAAGTGATGACTAACCTTATAGCTAACCTTGTTGTAGTATGAGAGACTAAGTGATGACTATGTATGACACGCCAACATCAGATAGCCTAACGCACCATGTTTAATCTCCAAGGGCGCGACCGCGCGTGTGACGTGATGGTCGTGGTAGGTGCGACCATGATATGGGTGCTGGCAGCCCTTGGATCTGAGATCAAACGGTCGCATGCTAAGTAACTGAAAATTTGCAGAACAACCCTCCAGGATAGGATATTCACCCATAGGTCTAGAATCACGCCATGCAACCATTTGATCTCAGGTCCAAGGGCTCTCGGAAGCCCATATCATGGGAGAATGGAAAGCCACTACCCTGCCGTTCGCACGCTGGCAGTTCGCTCCTACTCGTCCCCGCACGTCCTTTAATACTACGACGGTTCGCTCCTAGTCATCCCGTCCATTCACATTACGGCAGTTCCACTAATCCTAGCCCTCCTCCCAAATCCATGGTGTGCCAAATCTCCCCGATCGGCGGTGAGTACAAGGTTAGAACCATCACTGGCGATGAGTTCGACGTCATCTACACCCGTTCTTCTGCGACGGTGAAAGGATGCCTTTCTCGCTCTAGACGCATGTTCGAAGACTCAAACGATGAGAGGGTCACTGGGCTAGATGTTAAGTACACCACAGTTGTGGGACGAGAGAAGGATCTAAAGGACGAAGAGGGGAAGAAGCCCACCGTGATCCAGGTTTGCGTGCATGACTTATGCTTGGTCTACCACATATGCCATGCCGACGTTGAGTGCCAAGATTTTAAGGACTTCATCGAGAGCAACCTAGTCAAATTCGTTACTGTAGACTTTGGTAACGACAAAGAAGTCCTGCGTCGGATAGGCCTCGTTGTAGGCAACACCTCGTCAGCCTTCAATGCTGACCCTGGCAGGAGCCAGGGTTCATCCTTCATACGGTAAACTAGAGAAAGCTCCATACACGTTTCATCATCATGCATGGCAGCGGAATGTACTAGATATAGACCACATCCACTATGCTCCAATGGATGGCTACCTTTGTTTCAATATCTACAAGGGTTGGATGAAGAGCAACAGCCAAGTTGGCGGTTCAAGCAAAGAAGTATCGGCCAAGAGGAAGAGGGACAAGGACGAAGTCGAGGACGTGGACGAGGACTCCGAGTAAGGTGGCAGTGTTGTTGCTCATGGTGGTTCTAATGCAGTGTCTACCGCAATAGTTACAAAATTTAGTTTCAGATGTGCTTAATTTAATTTGAGGGGTGTGTTGTGATGAGCCCCTAGCTGAACTCTGTTATGTTTCTTCTTGTTACTTTAACTCTTCAGTACGTACATACTAGTATTTCTTACATTTCATCTTTTAGTTGGTATAGTACTACCACTCGTTTCTTCACATTATATACGTACAATATATATGGCCAACATCATATAGCCAGCAGTTTAGTTGTCAAAGAATTTCAGGGTGCTTAGTTTTGTCAAAGAATTCCACGGTGCTTAGTTTTATTTGAGGGGTGGGTTGTGTTGGACACCATTATTGTGACTAGCCTTTATAATAGTACTATATGCATAATTTGGCGAGGAGCGCTCTCTATATGTACCACCTTTTTTTAATTTCAAGTTTTGCTCCATGACACAATCCATCGATACTACTGTTGTACAAAAGTATACATTTTTTAAAAGGCTAGAGGGCGGGGCAGCTAGCTTGGTCGGTTTCACGAGAGGCAAGGGCCTTTGTGATTTGACGGCTCATTACTACTAGAAGGCGGGGCCTTGTGATTTGACTGCTCATATAAATGCGCTAACGACCTGATCGATGAGGAGCAAAGAACCGTGTGGTATACTCAAGTTTTCCACTGGAGTAGTACTGCGATGGAGGAGCACGAAACACGGCAGCCCAGTGCCATATGGCGATAAAAAATGATCTAATTTGCTAGTCATCTCATTGTTAGCATTGTTCTATTCATTTCCTCAAAAAACAAAAACCGTTGTTCTATTGATGCCTCGCAGAGAACGTGACACGTGCGGCGAAACACCCGAAGCAAAAGATGAAACACAGCAGCAAAACAAGAAGGAAAATTATCACCCCAAATGATCTAATTCGCCGCGGAGTCATAACTGCTTCTTCATCGCCTCCCCGACCTCCATCTCCTTGCGCGTCTCCTCCGCCATCTTCTTCATTCGGTCCATGACGCGGGATTTCTCATCGCGAGCCTTCATCATCTGTTCCACGGTCGCATTACGTACCTTGACAACAGCCGGGTGCTCGATGTGGAGCTTCGCCAACTCCTACTTCTGTTCCATGACGATCTCGTGCAGCTTCTTCTAGCCGGCGTTCTTCTCCTTCAACAGGTCGATCTCGGGGCAGAGCTTTGCCTTGTCCTCCTGAAGTCGTAGGATTTCGCCGGTCGCCTTCTTCTCCGAGGCAATGCTCTTCTTCAGAAGCATCACCAAGCCGGCGGTCAACTCCCCCTGCTGATTGAGCTCAGCGGGCATGTTGTCGAGGCTCTCCTTCAGCAACTCCATCAAGCCTTGGATGAACTCCTTCTGCTTATTAAGGTGCTTATTGAGCTGATCGGGCATGCCGTCGAGGGATGATGACTCCAGCTCCGCCGGCTCGGCATGTTCGCCTCCGCAGCTAGGGTGCTCCTAGGAGCCATCGCCTGCCCATGAGAGATCTTTCGAGGTCTCTGCGTGGTGGCAAGTCCTCTTTTTTCCGCAGCCTTGGTTGCCGCTCCCTTGTTACAAGGAGTTCTCGACCTAGAGCTCTGTTCACCGGCCATGGCAACGACGGACGAATAAGAAGCACTTATGAGGAGGAACGGTAGAGTAATTTTCGGTTAGGTAGTTCCCCTATTTATAACATAAGTACTAGCACTAGTACTAATACCTGCATAGTTGGAACACGTTCAGGTTTGGTACGTACTAGTAGGTGTGAGCAGGCTTTCGAATGTGATGGGAACAAGGTAAAGATTAATTGATGGTTTTGGTTTCGAGGCCCGAAACGGCTCCCGATGAGTTTAGCGGAACATAAATTTCAAGTACTACACTGCTCAAATGCGTAAATATTATGTTACTGTAAAAAATTGGCATAAAATATGAAGGAGACCAATGGAAGTACTACTAGCAACCCACGATTTAACTACTCGCATGCACGCAGTGGAGTAATAATGTCTTTCTTCCACCCTCACGTCCACTCAATTTGCATGCGCTGTATTAATTGACCATTAATGAAGTGAATGACTTTACACGCATCAAATTATCACATGAGGTGGATCTTGGTACAAAATTGCGTCTTCCCGTGTACCCTCATGTGCGTGCGAGGGAATGAGTGCGTGTGTGGCGTGCTTGCATATCTTTGCTTTGTGCATGTACCGCCAGTATGCCTCAGGGAGGACGAGTACATTCTTCTGGAACCAGCAGCACATCACTATGATCAATCTATGCAAGGAGGTCGCGACAACGCCTCCACATGTCTCACGCGGCTTCATGAACTGTAAGAGAGACACTGTGTAGCGTGCCATTGGTATTCTAATTTACGTGTTTTGCACATACTTGAAGTACTAGTAAGGTACACGTGCATTGCACGCATCAGATTTTGCAACCAAATTATGAATAAATACCACACTATTGCATGTAAGCTCTGAGTCGTATATGCGTGGTGTAGCCCTTCGTTTAATTCTTATAGTTCATCTCATTCAAAATCAATTAGTTTTTATAAAAAAGCTAAGAACGCGTGAATAGGAAAAACATGGGATTATAGTTGGATGTCGTCTTGAATCCTACAAGATTGTACGAGTGTTTGATTGTGCATAGAAAAAACGCAGAATTCTTTCAAAGAGGTTTGAGTGGATGGAATGTTTCCTATGAAATCTAGTGCAAATGAATCATATGGAAAATTTCCTATGGTTTACAATCCTACGAATCAAACAACCAAGATAGGAAAAATTCCTAATGATTAGAATCCTCCAAAATTACTTTGAGAATCCTTTGAATCAAAGAAGCCCTTAATCTATTTTATGATTCATCGAATTGTGCGTTGTAAAGCATAAAGTAAAAACAAATAATGGCAATTCAACTAGAAAAAAAGTTTGGGCAGTTATGATACGCAAGATTCTAGAACAAAAGAGAACCACTGTTGTTTTGAGGTTTGTGCATTATGCTTAAGTTCAACCATGGAGTCTGGTAGATTGTACATTTGGCAAAATCCAGTGGGGGGCTAGAAGATGGTGCGAGGGGCCGAGTGGAGGGAGACTATGAAGGAATGCACAAGTGCGAGATCGATATTTAGAGAGAGGGGGCGAACACGTGCACTGTTGCACGCAGTGGCGAGGCCATGAAAAATAAATGAGCTAGGGGGCCAAGCATTGCTAATCCTTTACGAGGAGGGTCAATTCATGAAATTAAACCTTTTTTAGCAGCAATTGTCTAATGATCACATTCATATTAGCCTCGATATATAGTGATGTTAGGGGGGAGGGGCAGGGCCCTTAGTGCCCCCTGTCTTCGCCATTGTGCACGCATCTGAGAGATGAAGCGGAAGACATGGATGATGAGAGGGGGACATTGGATATATAATTAATGTGGGTGTATTAGCTATATATGTTAATCCTATATAGAGAGGTATAAATTGATCGATGTGGACATGGGAAAGCGGGTGAGACCTCACTGGATATATCGATTGATCGATTTGTGTGGAAAACTATGAAATACCTAGCTATATACACACATACATAGAAGAACATCGATCATTGCGCATGCACGCGTGAGAGATAAAGAATGCCCGATATGATGGAGAGGGGGATGTGTGTGGGTGTATGCCTTCATGGGAGACCGACCTGAAGAAAAAGGTTGCATGCGTGCGATGGATAATGCCGACTGGTAGTGTGTGTGCATGCATGCACGAGAGAAAGTTAGTGGTACAATTATAAAGAGAAGACTACTGTGTGGGTGTAAAAGAATAGGTGAGGTCATAATTAATGTAAAGTTGAATTCAAATATTTGAATAAGATATCCTGATGTTTGAAACCCATGCATGCATGAATATAACGGAGATCTGCGCGGTGTGGTTTGGAAACGAGCATGTTGTAATGTATACACATTGAACAAGGTCAGACTGATTTGAATTTGAGATACCGATGGCAGACATCATTTGCCCACGTCGCATTACATATCTATATCTATACCCCTATCTATATATTATATATTTTTTATATTGTGTGCGGGTAACTTTAACTTTGAAAGATGGTTGTTGGATGAGGCGAATCCGATGGTCCAAAGATGGCATGTTTGAGCACTATTGGCCGTTGGATATCATCTAGATTCCACCAGATTTCGCCACATGTATAATCTAGAAGACTCCATGGTTGAACTTAAGCATAACGCACAAACATCAATATACAAGCACTTCTTATTTGTTCTAGAATCTTCCGTATCAGAATTGCCCAAATGTTTTTCTACATGATTTGCCATTATTTGTTTTTTACTTTATGTCTTACAACGCACAATTTCACAAATCTTAAAATAGATTAGCTGTCTTATAAAAACTAGATGATTTTGAATTAAATGAACTATAAGAATTAAACGAACATCTACATCATGCATATATGAGTCAAAGCTTGCAAGCTATAATGTGGTATTTGTTCATAATTTGGTTGCCAAATCTCATGTGTGCAATGCACGTGTACCTTACTCTAGTCTAAATGGTGTTTGTGTATGTGTTGAGCATGTTGAGGTGCAAATTTTTTTTGGGGTACACGTTAAGCTTGTTCTTTTGAAATTTCAAGCCGCGCCTTGTTATGCCGAAAATTGAAGCTAGAGTCTCTGTCTATCGTGCTGCGAAACTCCCGCCTCTTCAACCCGGGCCTTGTTAGCGCGAAATATTTAAGATATATCTTTGTCTCGTTGTGCTCCGACAACTCCCTCAATCTCAACCCGCGCCTTGCTATTCCGAAATTACAACGCGCGTGAAAACTCCAACCTCCTGTGAAATCCTGACACGCGAAATGCTCGTGGTACCCCTGAACCGAAAGAACCGCCTCAAATCGGTGAGGGGTACTTTCGTAACTTACCCCACATTTCGGACAAGCGCGTCTCTAAGCCATGGTTCCCCACTGCCATCCCGTCTGCCCACCCATTCGTACACCGAGGCCACGAAAACCCGTGACGAAACCACACAACCTGCTCTGTCCGCCACCCAGCCGGAGCCTCTTCCCCGACGACGTCGTCCACGGCAACAGCTCGACGTCCCTCATCCACCGTACTGGATGAGGATCCGTCATCAATCTCATCGTCCCGCCAGTTCAGCCATCCCATCCTCCACCTCCAAGGAGATGCCCCGATGTTCCCCTCGTCTTTCGCGCCACCTCCATTCCCACACCACCGTCTTCACCTGCACCACCGGAAGAGCATCATGACCACCGTTTCCTCGGATGAAGCTGCGGCCTAATCGGCGCCACCAAAGAGGTTGTACACTAATTGCCGCATTTTCTTCTTGATTCGATCTCATGGTGCTGCCGGCACTCGGTCCCGAGCCGACACGGCGCGGCTCCATCCACGGTGTTGCTCCCTCGGTGGTGACGTCCACATCAGTAGGAGCTGCTGCTGCTTTAGCTCTCGCTCGCGCTACTGCTCTGCTCTTGCTCTCGGTCCCCTGGCTGGTCTGCTCTTGCTATTGCTCTTGGTCGCGCTGCTGCTCTCGCTCTTGCTCTTGCTTGCGATGCTGCTCTGATTTGGCAACACTTCAGTCGGTTGAATCGACTTTTGGGTCAGTAGATTTTCAAGGGGTGGGCTTGCCTGGGTGAAGGAAGAACTAGCCGCAGCAGGAAGGGGAGCTCGCCGGAGAGGTACCCCACTATCTATCTTAGGGTTCGGGATGGGGGTGGT
>LT934112.1:96253493-96269066 GCA_900231445.1 Triticum turgidum subsp. durum
GGGGGGGGTAAGAGGGATGGCCGGGGCGAAGGCGGACCGGCGGTGGGGAGTGTTTTCGGGGCGGGCGGGGCGGCGCACCGCCGGCCGCGGGCGGCGGGGGGCTGCTGTTTGGCTGGTGGTGGCTGGCGGCTCAGGGGGGTGGAGGTTGAAGATGAACCGCAGGCCCTTGATTTCGTATCCAACGGCTGCAAAGTCGACTGACCAGAGATGAAAAAGTTAGTCGACCGACGTGTAGCCTCACCTTGCTAGTGCGTTCAGTTTCGACAGCAAAATTCAGTTTCGACAGCTAGGTTCAGTTTCGACAGTTAAGTTCAGTTTTGATAGTTAAATTCAGTTTTGACAGTTAAGTTCAGAGATGAGCAGCTGATGTATTTTACATATAGCACTTTGTGGTTATGTATTTTATGTCATGTATTGGAGATGCTATTAGAATTCCACTCAGGTTAACGTTGTTCGTTGTCTCTCTTGTCCTGCTTCAGCCTCGGCGGCGTACAACTCACCGGAGGTGATCCAACAATGAAACCCTCCATCACAGCGGACCAGTACATCGGGCTCCATCTCCAGACGCCTAAGATCTTCTTCCCCTCCTCGGACAGCAAAGTCAGCCGGAGCATCCTCACGGGCCAACCCAATCACGCTGAGATCGACATGGCTTCGCCAAAGAGGTTGTACACTTGCTGCATCTCTTTTTTACTCTACATGTTATATATATTGTCCACTGAGCACTCGTAGTAACAGGAAATACGATTATTTTATCCTACTATATGACAAGCAGTGAGGTACCAGGCAACTTAGCTATCCGTGATGGACTCTCTTGAATGCCATCATTATTTATCTCTGCGCGTTTGAGCTATGGATTTGTCGATGGGCCTGGGATTTGAGCTAGTATGGCAGTGGCCTGGGTCCAAAGTAATAGAAGTAGCACAAAAACATTTTTTAGTGTAGGATTTTCCTTGCTCAAGCCTGCCTACTAGAATCGCCAGTGCTTGAAAGGAAAAGTGAATGAAAAACATAGGAATTAGAAAGTTTCGTATGGTACTACTTTTCATGAACTTGGTGCAAAGGAATGGAGCAAAGGAAAACCGTAGGAATTCTAATTTCCACTTCTCCTCCTTTTCACATTCCTATTCATTAAGCACAAGACTAAGAGATAGTAGCATAATAGCATTATAACCGTACATTTTCTTGTGGTTTGACTTAATCTCACCATGCTTTTTTGCATCCTGTGATCTTCCAATTATTTTGAATCAAACACCCAGATTGGCAGAAATCCTGTGTTTTTAAATTCTCTGGTTTGCACGTGCATTCCTATCCTATTCCTGTCTATTTCCTATCCCTGCATTGTTAGAATCCTCAAATTCAAACAAGCCCTTACTCAATTACTTCTGTTACAGATATGTGTCAAAGAAAACCTTGTGTGGTTTGTCCTGCTCCTGCGGCGCTGTGTTTCATCCCAGCTCAGCTGCTCCAATGATGGAAGGGTTCACCACAGCAGGGATCCGCTCTCCAGACTGTCTTTCGCCGCCTCAAATCTTCTTCCCTGCCGCCGGCAGCCACGACAACTGCATTACCATCATCAACTGAGCAGATGACCTTGAGGACTACACGGGTCCGCAAGAGAGGTCGCACTCTTCCGTGTATGCTTACATTATGCGTCGCTTAATATGATGACATGCTACATTATCGTCGTGTTCACCTATTAGACTCCAAGTCAGGTCCAAACTAATGCTGAAACTTGAGTTTTTAAATGGTTCTGGGGTACATATTGGGGCAGCAATCAGTACTATCTGTCTACTATCTGGATAATCTCCGGTGTCTACTATGAGTTTCATGTTGGGTGCAAACAAAGATTAAAGGAGCCATTATCTGTATTTTTTAACTAAAGCTATTATCTGCCTGCTATCATTGGTTTTGGGTCTATCCACAATTTGCTACCATCACTCTGGAATCATATGGAAAATTTCCTATGGTTTACAATCCTATGAATCAAACAACCAAGATAGGAAAAATTCCTAATGATTAGAATCCTCCAAAATTCCTTTGAGAATCCTTTGAATCAAAGAAGCCCTTAATCTATTTTACGATTCATGGAATTGTGCGTTGTAAAGCATAAAGTAAAAACAAATAATGGCAATTCAACTAGAAAAAAAGTTTGGGCAGTTATGATACGGAAGATTCTAGAGCAAAAGAGAACCACTGTTGTTTTGAGGTTTGTGCATTATGCTTAAGTTCAACCATGGAGTCTGCTAGATTGTACATGTGGCAAAATCTGATGGGGGCTAGAAGATGGTGCGAGGGGCCGAGTGGAGGGAGACTATGAAGGATTGTACAAGTGCGAGATCGATATTTAGAGAGAGGGGGTGAACACGTGCGCTGTTGCACGCAGTGGCGGGGCCATGAAAAATAAATGAGCTAGGGGGCCAAGCATTGCTAATCCTTTACGAGAAGGGTCAATTCATGAAATTAAACCTTTTTTAGCAGCAATTGTCTAATGATCACATTCATATTAGCCTCGATATATAGTGATGTTAGGGGGGGCAGGTCCCTTACTCCCCCCTGTCTTCGCCATTGTGCACGCGTGTGAGAGATGAACCAGAAGGCATGGATGATGAGAGGGGGACGTTGGATATATAATTAATGTGGGTGTATTAGCTATATATGTTAATCCTATATAGTGTGGTATAAATTGATCGATGTGGACATGGGAAAGAGGGTGAGACCTCACTGGATATATCGATTGATCGATTTGTGTGGCAAACTTTGAAATGCCTAGCTATATACACACATACATAGAGGAACATCGATCATTGCGCATGCACGCGTGAGAGATAAAGAATGCCCGATATGATGGAGAGGGGGATGTGTGTGGGTGTATGCCTTCATGGAGACCAACCTGAAGAAAAAGATTGCATGCGTGCGATGGATAATGCCGACGGGTAGTATGTGTGCATGCATGCACGAGAGAAAGTTAGTGGTACAATTATAAAGAGAAGACTACTGTGTGGGTGTAAAAGAATAGGTGAGGTCATAATCAATGTAAAGTTGAATTCAAATATTTGAATAAGATATCCTGATGTTTGAAACCCATGCATGCATGAATATAACGGAGATCTGCGCGGTGTGGTTTGGAAACGAGCATGTTGTAATGTATACACATTAAACAAGGTCAGACTGATTTGAATTTGAGATACCGATGGCAGACATCATTTGCCCATGTTGCATCCGTGCATGGACACACTATTCTAATTGGAGATGATGGGCGGCTTTCGCATCAAATATCTATATCTATACCCCTATATATATATTATATATATATTTTTTATATTGTGTGTGGGTAACTTTAACTTTGAAAGATGGTTGTTGGATGAGCCGAATCCGATGGTCCAAAGATGGCAAATTTAAGAACTATTGGCCGTTGGATATCATCTAGATTCCACCAGATTCTGCCACATGTATAATCTAGAAGACTCCATGGTTGAACTTAAGCATAACGCACAAACATCAAAATACAAGCACTTCTTATTTGTTCTAGAATCTTCCGTATCAGAATTGCCCAAATGTTTTTCTACATGATTTGCCATTATTTGTTTTTTACTTTATGTCTTACAACGCACAATTCCATGAATCTTAAAATAGATTAGCTATCTTATAAAAACTAGATGATTTTGAATTAAATGAACTATAAGAATTAAACGAACATCTACATCATGCATATATGACTCAAAGCTTGCATGCTATAATGTGGTATTTATTCATAATTTGGTTGCCAAATCTCATGCGTGCAATGCACGTGTACCTTACTCTAGTCTAAATGGTGTGTGTGTGTGTGTTGTGAGTGTTGAGGTGCAAATTTTCTTTTTTTGGGGTACATGTTAAGCTTGTTCTTTCGAAATTTCAAGCCGCGCCTTGTTATGCCGAAAATTGAAGCTAGCGTCTCTGTCTATCATGCTGCGAAACTCCTGCCTCTTCAACCCGCGCCTTGTTAGCCCGAAATATTTAAGATATATCTTTGTCTCATTGTGCTCCGACAACTCCCTCCATCTCAACCCGCGCCTTGCTATTCCGAAATTACAACGCGCATGAAAACTCCCACCTCCTGTGAAATACCGACACGCGAAATGCTAGTGGTACCCCTGAACCGAAAGAACCGCCTCAAATCGGTGGGGGGTATTTTCGTAACTTACCCCACATTTCGGACAAGCGCGTCTCTAAGTCATGGTTCCCCACTGCCATCCCGTCCGCCCACCCATTCGTACACCGAGGCCGCGAAAACCCGCAACGAAACCCCACACCCTGCTCCGTTCGCCACCCAGCCGGAGCCTCTTCCTCGACGACGTCGTCCACAGCAACACCTCGATGTCCCTCATACACCGTACCGGATGAGGATCCGTCATCAATCTCATCGTCCCGCCGGTTCAGCCATCCCGTCCTCCACCTCCAAGGAGATGCCCCGACGTTCCCCTCGTCTTTCATGCCACCTCCATTCCCACACCACCGTCTTCACCTGCACCACCGGAAGAGCATCATCATCACCGTTTCCTCGGATGAAGCTGCGGCCTAATCGGCGCCACCAAAGAGGTTCTACACTAATCGCCGCATTTTCTTCTTGATTCGATCTCACGGTGCTGCCGGCGCTCGGTCCTGAGACGACATGGCGCGGCTCCATCCACGGTGTTGCTCCCTCGGTGGTGACGTCCACATCAGTAGGAGCTACTGCTGCTTTAGCTCTCGCTCGCGCTGCTGCTCTGCTCTTGCTCTCGGTCCCCTGGCTGGTCTGCTCTTGCTATTGCTCTTGGTCGTGCTGCTGCTCTCGCTCTTGCTCTTGCTTGCGATGCTGCTCTGATTTGGCAACACTTCAGTCGACTGAATCGACTTTTGGGTCAGTCAATTTTCAAGGGGTGGGCTTGCCTGGGTGAAGGAAGAACCAGCCGCAGCAGGGAGGGGAGCTCGCCGGAGGGGTACCCCACTATCTATCTTAGGGTTCACGATGGGGGCGATGGTCGCCTGTGTTGGCAAGGCGTTGGTGGGGCGGTGGCGTGGGGATCGCCGGAGAAAAAGCTCTGCAGGGGATGGGGGCTAGAGGGATGGCCGGGGCGGCGGCGGACCGGCAGTGGGGAGTGTTTTCGGGGCACGTGGGGCGGTGCACCGCCGGCCGCGGGCGTCGGGGACTAGAGATGAAAAAGTCAGTTGACAAACGTGTAGCCTCACCTTGCTAGTGTGTTCAGTTTCGACAGCAAAATTCAGTTTTGACAGCTAGGTTCAGTTTCGACGGTTAAGTTCAGTTTCGACAGTTAAGTTCCGTTTTGACAGTTAAGTTCAGAGATGAGCGGCTGATGTATTTTACATATAGCACTTTGTGGTTATGTATTTTACGTCATGTATTGGAGATGCTATTAGAATTCCACTAAGGTTAACGTTGTTCGTTATCTCTCTTGTCCTGCTTCAGCCTCGGCGTCGTACAAGTCACCGGAGCTGCTCCAACGATGAAACCCTCCATCACAGCGGAGCAGTACCTCAGGCTCCATCTCTAGACGCCTAAGATCTTCTTCCCCTCCTCCGACAGCAAAGTCAGCCGGAGCATCCTCACGGGCCAACCCAATCACGCTGAAATCGACATGGCTTCACCAAAGAGGTTGTACACTTGCTGCGTCTCTCTTTTACTCTACATGTTATATATATTGTCCACTGAGCACTCGTAGTAACGGGAAATATGGTTATTTTATCCTACTATATGACAAGCAGTGAGGTACCAGGCTACTTAGCTATCCGTGATGGACTCTCTTGAATGCCATCATTATTTATCTCTGCGCGTTTGAGCTATGCATTTGTCGATGGGCCTGGGAGTTGAGCTAGTATGGCAGTGGCCTAGGTCCAAAGTAATGGAAGTAGCACAAAAACATTTTTTGAGTGTAGGATTTTCCTTGCTCAAGCCTGCCTACTAGAATCGCCAGTGCTTGAAAGGAAAAGTGAATGAAAAACATAGGAATTAGAAAGTTTCCTATGGTACTACTTTTCATGAACTTGGTGCAAAGGAATGGAACAAAGGAAAACTGTAGGATTTGTTCCTTTAGTGTCTCCTTGAAAGAAAACCCGTAAGAATTCTAATTTCCACTTCTCCTCCTTTTCATATTCCTATTCATCAAGCACAAGACTAAGAGATAGTAGCATCATAGCATTATAACCATACATTTTCTTGTGGTTTGACTTAATCTCACCATGCTTTTTTGCATCCTGTGATCTTCCAATTGTTGTGAATCAAACACCCAGATTGGCAGAAATCCTGTGTTTTTAAATTCTCTGTTTTGCATGTGCATTCCTATCCTATTCCTGTCTATTTCCTATCCCTGCATTGTTAGAATCCTCAAATTCAAACAAGCCCTTACTCAATTACTTCTGTTACAGATATGTGTCAAAGAAAACCTTGTGTGGTTTGTCCTGCTACTGCGGCGCTGTGTTCCACCCCAGCTCAGCTGCTCACCACAGCAGGGATCCGCTCTCCAGACTGTCTTTCACCGCCTTAGATCTTCCCCGCCGCCAGCAGCCACGACAACTGCATTACCATCATCAACTGAGCAGATGACCTTGAGGACTACACGGGTCCGCAAGAGAGGTCGCACTCTTCCGTGTCTGCTTATATTATGCGTCGCTTAATATGGTGACATGCTACATTATCGTCGTGTTCACCTATTAGACTCCAAGTCAGGTCCAAACTATGCTGAAACTTGAGTTTTTAAATGGTTGTGGGGTACATATTGGGGCAGCAATCAGTACTATCTATCTACTATCTGGTTAATCTCCTGTGTCTACTATGAGTTTCATGTTGGGTGCAAACAAACATTAAAGGAGCCATTATCTGTATTTTTTAACTAAAGCTATTATCTGCCTGCTATCATTGGTTTTGGGTCTATCCACAGTTTGCTACCATCACTCTGGATTTGTGCATGCACTCCTTACATAATCTCACTATGTTTTATTCCTATCAATGCCAGTTATTGTACACAATGGAACTGATCATGTAGAGCAAAATAGACAAGCCTTGCATGGTAATAAAATTTCATGCAGACGTTGTTCCATGGTGGGCACAAAGGCAGCCCCCCCTCCACCCATTTCGAAACGTAATCAAGAGGAAGATAATTGTTCTGAGGGGGATTCAGAAGGAGAAGACCACTCCTATTTACCCCATGAGGTCTTCGCTCTGACTTGGCATGCTGATGTTGGTAATATCATGCATATGGTGCCTTGCATTGCTTACTGTATACATTAAAGATGTCATCTGCTTAGTTTAGACATGCTTTGTGTCAATGCCATCTTTTTAGTTTCTTTATTGTATATGTGAATGCAATGCCTTCTTGTCTAGCTAGGCATCATATATGTGAATTTTGCAATGCCACCTAGTTAGCCAATCATCTTATATGTGAAATATATCAGGCCATCATTTTTTTATTATGTGTTAAATTTGTCAACAATTTTAGTACATTCAATTACTCTTCCTGTGCATCAGCCATTCGGCACGATCATGGAAAAATCTGGAGTGGAAACAAGGTCTTCAGAGCAGACAATGCTATCTGACGAAGCGCATGTCTTGCTGGTTACCGATAGCTCCTCGGAGGAGGATTTTGAGACAGATGACCAGTCATATTTAACTTGGCAGGGTTATGTTACTCATATCGTGTGTATGGTATCTTGCATTGCTATGTCATTTGCTTAGTTTAGACATCCTTTGTGTGAATGCCACCTGTTTAGTGTCAAATTACCATATATGTGAATTATGCAATGCCATCTTGTTGCAAGACATTATATATGTGAATTATGAAATGTTATCTTGTTGCAAGGCATTATGTATGTGAATTATGCAATGCCATGCTATTTAGGCAAGCGTCATATATGTCAATTATATCATGCCGTCCTTTTTTTGTATTTCTCATTGCTTTTGTCGACAATGTTTGTATATTCAACTGCTCTTCCTGTGCATCAGCCATTTGAACTGGTGATGGAGAAATCTGGAGTGAAAACAAGGTCTTCAGAGCAGACAATGCTACCTGCTGAAGCAGATATCTTGCTGGTTACAGATAGCTCTTCAGAGGAGGATTCAGAGGCAGATGACCAGTCCTATTAGCCCCCTGAGGTGTATGCTCAAACTTGGCAGGGTTATATTACTCATATAATGCATATGTTGTATTGCAATGCTTAGTTTTTACATCATATACACAATATTGAATGCCATCTCCTTAGTTGACACATCATATATGCGATTGCCCTCTGCTCACTTCCTTAGTACATAAATCATATATTTGAATTATGTCATGCCATGATGTTTACATAGACAACATGTATCTGAATTATGGCATGACAACCCATATTCTAAAGAAATAATATAGTTATATCATCTCATCCTATTTACATAGTCATCATATTTATTCTATCCGTGAATTATATCATGCCATCATGTTTCCATCGACGGCATGTTTGTGATTTATGGCATGCCAACCACTTTAATAGACACATCATATAGTTATATCATGTCATCTTGTTTACATAGTCATCATATTTTGAAGTATGTCATTCTATCCTGTTTAGTGAGCCATCATACATGTGAAATTGTGTCAGGCTATCCTGTTTAATTAGCCATCATATATGTGAAATTATGTCCTGCTATTCTGTTTGCTTAGACAACATAAATGTGAATTATTTCATGCCCAGTTTTCTTCCCTACTATCCACTGCACCTGTCTATCTTACAATGTCTGTACATTCAATTACTTTTCTTGTTTATCAGCCATTTCAATTGGAGGGAGTGATGGCAGTATCTGTGGGAGTAAAAACACGGTCTTCAGAAAAGACCGTGCTACCTGTCGATGCAGATAGAACCACGGTTGTACTTTCCCAAGAACCAGGCCCACCACACATAACCCACACTCATGCAGATTGTACCCCTACCTAGTTGGATAGAGAACCAGCTACACCCCTTCTAACCCCAACCCCAGCAGATAGACACCCAGTTCCCGTTGTCACAACACCGTCTCCACCATAGAGCACCCAAACACGAGGAGTTAGTAAGGCAATTGCAGTGCCCAAATCACGAGGACCACCACTCCGAACCCGAAGTCAACACTTAAAGCAGAAGAATAATTGTTCTCAGGTCAGGTTCCGTAGCTATGGTTCACACTACTTTTCTCTTGCATCACTGTATTTACTGATACCAACCAATTTCAAATTTGAAGGATGCAATTGAAACTCCAATGGCGCAACAAGTGTTTTAAACCTGTTTCTTCAACGTGTTTGGATGTTTGCTATTGTAACTTGCTCTATGTTGATTTCAGTTTCAATTGAATAAACAGTTATGTTCTCATGCCATGCACATTACAAGTGTTGTTATTGCTGTGTAGTTTCCCACACTTATATTCTGTCTATGCTTCTTTGTCTAAAATAGATATGATTCGAACTGCATCTATCTTGATTTGGCAACATAAACTAGAATGATATAGACCATACAGTGACCATACTACATAGATATATGTTTGTTTCATGCTGTTATCCTGCCCACCTTACTACTGAACTGGTTTAACCAAATGAGTTTCATATACTACATTGTAAACCTAAGATGTGTTTGTTTGTTTCTCTTTTAGAACACGGATAAAATATTGGAGAAGAGTACCCTTTTATGCAATGGTAAAGGAAGTAATGCAAATAAGGTTCAAGATAGTGAGACATCCCTGTTGGCCTCCAAGAAAGCTGATAAAAACTATATTGAGGACACTGAGACAACCCCAAAGTCGTGTCTTGATGTAGTGTTTGAGTTACTGGCTACCACTTCTGGCACCAGCTCTTCGAACTTGTTGCCTGAATCAGTTCAGCTTCTTGAGTCTCAACTTCAAGTTGAAAGACATCGATCAGATGTTATGCAACAGGAAGCCGAAGGACTGAGGAAGTCCCTGCAGAATTCAGATGCATACATTCTGGTGCAACAGCAAGCGTTGGAGGACTTAAGTGCCAAACAAGAGAAAGTTAATAAGCCAGCTAAGCATCTTGCCAGCATTATGGGTACCCAGGATATTGTTTCTTGAGCTCTTCTGAAGTGATTTCAGTTCTGGACATGTTTTCTTGCGGCGTTTATATGCTGTTGTGTTCCCTATATTTGCACCGGTGGCGAACTTTGATGCCCATGTGTAATAGCCGTGATAGCCTAGTTTAAGTTGCTTTCTTATTTATTTCCTTGTTGTCTTGTTTATTTGTTTGCTTGTAGCCAGTACAGTTCTTTTTCTGCGGTTTGCTAGTGGCTGCAATAACCTATTTTTTAAAACTAGGCCACAATAACCATGGGCTAATATTTACTGTAGTGACACTGGACGGCCTACGGGCCGTAGAAACAGTGGGCCTTCTACGAGCCATAGAAACAATGGGCCTTCTACGGGCCGTAGAAACAATGGTCCTTCTACGGGTCGTATCATCAATGGGCCTTATACGGGTAGTATGATCGATTAGCCAAACATGGGCCAATAACAGGCCGCATTATGGCCGTAAACGGGCTAGAGTTGGAATCGTACGTTCATGGGCCGACCATAATGGGCCATCGTATTTCATTTCACTATGAAAACGGCCCAACATGTTAACGAACCACAAACGGGCCGACTGTGACCATGGGCTGAATTTGGCCCATAAGCAGAAAATCACAGTAACGGGCCGTAAGTAAACGAATGCTGGAAATGAGCCCAAGAATAAATGGGCTCTGAGAAGGCCGAAAGATAGCATGGGCTAGAAACGGCCCAACGGAATAACGGGCCGTTAATGGGTATAAAGTGATACACTGTTCTATACGGCACTACTAGGAAAAGGGCTATAGATAGGACTGATTCTAATGGCGCACCAGGTAAGTAGTGCGCCACTACTATATACTAATGGCGCATCGGTTGCTCGTGCGCCATTAGTGTGGAAGACACTACTGGCGCACCGTGCTCACGGTGCGCCACTACTATTGATTTTTTTCCCCATTTTTCCATACAAACTAATGGCGCAGGGATGGCACAGTGCGCCATTACTAGTTAGAACTAGTAATGGCGCACGACCAAGACAATGCGCCATTAGTATATATATATATATTTTACTTTTTTGCAAACCTACTAATGGCGCACTATGCCAAAGTGCGCCATTACTAGTTTAAACTAGTAATGGCGCACTTCTCCACAGTGCGCCATTAGTATACATATGTTTTTTTACTTTTCTGCAAAAAGTACTAATGGCGCACCACCTGCTGGTGCGCCATTAGTAACCAGGGTTACTAATGGCGCATTTTGTCATGGTGCGCCATTAGTAACCTGGGACGAACTAGATATTTTGGACAGCCCACCTACCCACTTACTTTCCCCACTTCATTCTCTCCACCTCCTCCTCCAAGCTTGTCTCGGCTGCCTCCTCCTCCTCACCTCATTTCCACCATAGATTCATCAAAATTAAGTGGTGAAATCACCTTTTTTGATAGGTAAGTAAGGGAAAGTTATCTTCATGATGTAGATCTACTTTTTTCCTCCCTAGCTCGCTCCAACAACGTGCACATGCACTTTTTGTGGCCTAGCTAGATCTATGTATGTTTGTGGTGTTGCTTGTGTTTGTGGTGTTGCATATATGTTTGTGTTTGCAGGTACCAGTATTTGAAATGCGATAGTTGCCAATATTTTGCCGGAATGTTGATTCATTTACGTTTCAGCGAGAATTTTGGCACTATGCATTCTTTTTGGTCCTATTTTTAGGGAAGGTCATGCCAAATTTTTTCTTGGTTCTAAAATATCATTTTGCTCTACCCCGTAGGCGACCATGGTCTGCACGATGACCGAAGGCATCGTGAATAGGTTTTTGAGCTCTGCGAAGGCCGAGATGCTTCAAAAGAACGAGACGGAGATAAGATGTCCGTGTCGAAGATGCAAGCTGAAGAGCCTTATTGCGGACCCGGATTCCGGGCAGGTGCGGGACCACCTGCTCTTGCGTGGTTTCATGGATGGCTATCGGTGGCAAGGTGATGAAGATGACTATGAAGTCGTCCATGGGGGTCGGGCAAGAAATGAGGAAGGGCAACAAGACAACCACCGCGGCGAGGGCGGGCGAGAAGACGAAGAATCTCTAGGACATGATCACGACGGTGATGATGTACACAATCATCATGTAGAAGATGTCGTACATGATGATGAGGAAGATCAAGACGAAGGGCATGATCATGAAGATGAAGATGCCGGAGCAGACGACGATGGAGGCTGGGTGCAGGACCCTCATATTCAAGAGCTGCTTCGTAAGCAGACGGATAACGCAAGAGCTGCCGCCCGAGAGAAAGCCAAGCGGGATCACCTGGAGATAGACGCGGTTACTCCATTGTATGAAGGATGCAGGCCCGAGGATACCCGCCTGAAAGTAACGCTCATGGTTCTGGAGATGAAGGTAAAACACAAAATGACCGACGCATGCTTCGACGAGAACATGTCATTCTGGCACGAACGTCTTCCCAAGGGGAACAAGTGCCCGACCAGTTTCGAGGTGGCGAAGAAAATCGTGTGTCCTTTGGATTTACCGCACGTGAAATACCATGTGTGCATGAACAATTGCATCATTTATCGGGACGAGCATGCGGAGTCTACCATATGTCCGGTGTGCGGCGTCACTCGATACAAGAAGAGGAAGAAAGCTCCTCAAAAATCGGTGTGGTACTTTTCGATCACTCCTCGTCTGCAGCGGTATTTCGCGGACCCTAAGGTAGCAAAGCTCCTGCGTTGGCACGCGGATAGGGCGGATAAGAAGTGGGAAGATGACGGAAATGATCCGGAGATAAATAAAAAAGACAAGATGCTGAGTCACCCTAAGGATGCGAGCCAGTGGCAAGTGTTGAACTTCGAATACCCAGAATTTGGGAAGGATCCAAGGAACATCATGCTGGGCGCGAGCACCGATGGATTCAATCCGTTTGGCAGCCAGAGAAGCACACATAGCACCTGGCCTGTGTTTGTGTGGATGTACAACCTTCCCCCTGGTTGTGCATGAAGAGGAAGTACATTCACATGAGTATGCTAATTGAAGGGCCGAAACAACCAGGGAAAGACATCAATCTGTATCTGGGGCTGATGAAGGAGGAGCTAGACACGCCATGGAAAACGCCAGCCAATACGTGGGACGACGACTCATGGAGGAAACGCAAGGATCTGTTCGATGGTGAAACCGAACCCCGAAGACGCCCGCGTACGATGAGCGGCAAGGAAATAGACGAGCTGTTGAAAAATTGGAAAGATTGCCCACTGCCGGGAAAGAAGCAAAAGGCGCCAGAGCTAGGAAAGAAGCAAAAGGCGCCAGAGCCGCTGCTGAAGGTATGGAAAACGAGGTCTGTTTTCTGGGACTTGCCGTACTGGAAGATCCACCGTGTGCCTCACAGCCTTGATGTCATGCATATCACAAAGAATGTGTGCAAGAGTCTGCTTGGTACCCTGCTCAACATGCTAGAGAGGACCAAAGATGGGCCGAAAGCAAGGGCAGACTTGAAATCAATGGGCATCAGGCAGGAGCTTCACGCTAATGATGATGATGATGATGATGAGGCGAAGCAGGACATAGAAAGTCGTCGCAAAGGAAAAAAGGCCAAGAAGACCGGAAATGACTACCCTCCCGCGTGCTTCACTCTAATTCAGGAGGAGATCGAGCAGTTTTTCACCTGCCTCCTAGGAGTAAAACTTCCTTACTGTTACGCGGGGAAGATAAGCATATACCTAGACCCAGCGAAGCAGAAGTTTAGCGGGATGAAGTCTCACGACTGTCACGTGTTGATGACGCAGATACTTCCAGTTGCAATCCGTGGGATCATGGACGCGCATGTCCGTGAAACGCTATTTGGCCTATGCAACTTTTTCGACGTTATCTCTCGGAAGTCGATTGGCGTGAGGCAACTCAGAAGGCTACAGGAAGAGATCGTGGTGATACTATGCGAGCTTGCGATGTACTTCCCGCCCGCATTCTTCAACGGTATGGTGCATCTGCTGGTCCATATCGTGGAGGATATCATCCAACTCGGGCCGACGTTCCTGCACAGCATGATGCCGTTCGAAAGGATGAATGGTGTCATCAAAGGATACGTTCGGAACATGTCACGTCTACAGGGAAGTATAGCCAGGGGCTTTCTGACCGAAGAGTGCATCTCCTACTGCACGAATTATCTAGGCATCGAGAACCCCATTGGTCTGCCCGTCAACAGGCACCTCGGCAGGCTCGCTGGATGGGGTCACCATGAGGGTCGCTGCAAAATGCATATCAACTTCGAGGGTCGACTCGCCGACTTTGAAAGAGCAAACCTAGTCGCGCTACAACACATAGACGTGGTCGATCCTTGGGTGGTAGAGCACAAAACCTTTATTGAGAAGACGTACAATGACCGAGGCCAACAGAGGATGGATGGAGATATACTCAAAGAGCACAACTCATGTTTCACGCGTTGGTTCAAGCAGAAGCTTCTGTCGTACCGTTTACATGAAGATTCTTCCGCGGAAGAACAACTCATATTCGCCTTGTCACAGGGCGCCGAGCACAACCTGATGACCTATGAGGCGTACGATATCAAGGGCTACACATTCTACACCGAGGACAAGGACATGAAGAGCGATGGTTATCAGAACTCCGGGGTAACGATGGAATCCTACACCGGTAAGGACAAGGACAGATACTATGTAAGGATCGAGGAGATCTGGGAGCTGAGGTACGCTAGAGAGAAGGTGCCGATGTTCCGTGTCAGATGGGCCAAGAGCGTCCTAAAAGAAGACCGATATTTCACCACCATGGTTATACCCGAAGACCATTCCAAGACCGCGGGCGCAAACGTCACCGTGAAAAATGAGCCATGGGTATTGGCTTCCCAAGTGGACCAATGCTTCTTCATTTCCGAGCCACCAAAGCCCAGTCATGTTGTCGTGAGGAGAGGTAAAAGGAAGATCATCAGAATGGATGGAGTAGCCAATGAGCAAGACTTCGACAAGTACGGCGACCCGAAGATCGAACATGACGACGACGATGAAGTAGCAGCACACACCACGAGAAGAAGCAGGACCACCCTACCTAAAGGACGTCCATTCCACAGAAGAACTTCATTTGCGAAAAAGAAGGGCAAGAAGATTGTGAACAGATAGCTAGCTAAGATCGATTGTATTTAAATCGTAGTCTTCATTTCTCGTTTGTATTTCATGGGCACTTTTTGATATCATGAATATTTTTCAATTTCATGGGCACTTTTTGAAATCATGAGGACACTTGATCTCGACCCCCCTCCATCTCGATCTCGATTCCCCCTCCATCTCGATCTCGATCCCCCTCCATCTCGATCCTGCACCCTCCCCCGCTCCACCGCCGCCGCCGATGATATTTTCAAGTAACAAATTTGAACATATTCTAATGGGCTAGATTAAAACAAAATTCTAATGGCGCACCGAGGGGTGGTGCGCCATTAGAATAGTCGTACTTATGGCGCACGAGGGGGTGGTGCGCCATTAGAAAGCTTCCCCCGACACTAAATCCCCAATCTCTCTAATCTCTCCCCTGCCTCATCAATCTCACCCGCTGC
>LT934112.1:96269232-96303106 GCA_900231445.1 Triticum turgidum subsp. durum
CCTCCCTCGCCGCCTCCCTCGTCGTCCCTGAGCCGAGCGCTGCCTCCCTCGCTGCCTCCCTCGACGTCCTCCCGCCCAAGCGCCCCCTCCCCCAGCGGCCCCGCCTGCGCCCTCGACGTGCTTGCCATCTAACACCGCGGGCCTGCCCAGGAGGACCGCCGCCATCTTCCTCTTCGACTACGAGGACCCGGACGAGCTCGGACGCCCAGGAGGACCGCCACCACTCGACGCCCTCGACCGTGCGGCCTGCCCAGGAGGAGCGCCACCGCTCGATGCTGAATTCGTGCCGCCTCGGCTAGCTCCGGCTGCCCCGAGTCGCCCTCGACCTCCCAAGTGAGCACCCGAGCCGCTTCCACCTCTTCCCCCTCTTTATTTCCTTCTGATGTGTTCCAGGGTTGGGGGTTGGAGAAATTTGAACAAGGAAAGGGGGTTGGAGAATTAAGTAGCTAGGGTTTTCCAAATGTTCAAATCTCTGAGCTTGCATTTAGATGCTTCTTAGAGGATACTAGTCTCAACTAAACATCCGCCTAGAGATTCTTTCTTTAAGTAGCTAGGCTCAATTAGTGAATTTTCTAGTGAGTTTGGATTCATGCAACAATATGAAACATTAATTACTATTATTTCTGGCCACTAATGATAGATGTAACATGTAAGAAGTCCAAAATTGATTAATGGATCTGTTAGTTTGATAGTATTGTTACTCCTAGGTATCTACAAATGAGTAGATGAATATTTGTTACTCGGAGGGGTTACAATATCTTTCAAACTGATGTTGTTCTCATGATCATGCTTTCTAATGGTTTGATATCACCCAAAGTTTGGCATGGAAACTACAGAGGTACTATGTAGTGTTGTATTACTTCTTCCGGATTCAGGGTGTTTAAATGTGCATTAGTTCTTCTGATAATTAATGGTTAAAGTCCTTTGACAAGAATGTGAACAATAAGAGATGTAACCAATCCCAGAAGTAGAACCATGTATCTTTTCTCTCTACAATTCTCATGCAACAATATGGAACTAATTCTTTAAGTAGTTAATGAGGACACTTGGTCCATATTCATTTGTAGTGAACATACATTTTCACTGACTAAACTATCCACTTGCTATGCTTAGCTGCTCTGTTGTCTGAATCATGACACTTTGCCAGCTGAAACTTGCCTATCACACTGTTGCTGTATTGCTCAACTAAAAACTCAAATATTTGTAGTTTTTGTCTGCCATAATGCCACTAAGCATACTAGTCTCAACTAAGCATACTAGTTTTTTGTAGTGAGACAGTAAGATAGTGAGATAGTATGAAGGAAACTTCCCAGATTATGTAGAAAGAAAATACTTGGTTTGACAGCAAGTACCATGACATGAATCAAAAAACATATACGGTGGGAAAAACAAAATGGCAGAAACCTGGGAGGTTCTAGTTTGCTGTATCTCCACCAGTTTGGGTTGGTGAATGTGGATGATTTATTTATCCTATGAATTCATTGTACCGCTACAAGAATTTGGTATCATCATGGTGTAATTTTGTTAATATTCTGGTTTTGTTAGATAGTGGCTACACTAATCTAGAGTGATTTTTTTATCCTGTGAACTTGAATGTTGCAATGCTGTTTTCTTCAGAGGCTACTGTCAAAAACTTGAGCTACTATCTTGCAAAGGTGATGATCATGTTGCTAGTTTGCTGGGTTTTGTCTCCGACCATCATGTCATGATGAATTTGCAGGTACCCCGAGAGGCCCTTGAGTTTGCCAGAATGTTGATTAACTTCCGTTCCGGCAAATTTGGGTACTCCATATGTCCTATTTTCAGCAAAGGTCATGCTGAAATTTTAGCGTGACTTTGCTAAAAATAGGACATATGGGGTACTTCGACTAATGCATGGACTGGGGTATCTTAGTACTTAGTTAAGTAGGATCAAATGCCTCGCCATTCTTGCTGCATTAAACCATAGGTGGCAATAGAGCCAAGTGATTAGGCCCAACCTAGGGTGCCTCGGCTTAGGCTTTTAGGGTGCCTCGGCGTCGACAAACCCTAAATGATAAAAGCTTAGCTTTTAGGATGCCTCGGTGTCGACAAACCCTAAATGATGAGACCATGATCTTGTTCCTTGACAATAACCAACTTTTTGACCAAACTGTGTTCCTATTAAAAGCGAAACATGGCCAACAACGATGATGCCGGCGGTTCGGGCGGCAAGCAATTCTAGGAGCTGTCCCAGGAGATGGAGGAACAACCTCACCGCTATGAGGATGCCACGGAAGACACCGATCCTGATTACACAACCCCTAGTGGCGTCGGGGATGACACTACTGATGGTGCCGCCGAGGATGCCACCACTGATGATGGCGGCGCACACACAAATGGCAGCCAACCGAAGAAGCAAAGGAAGGACCGACGCCCGAATGCGCTCCGCACCCTCAAGGAGGAATTCACTCAAGTGGACTCCGACGGGAATCCAACGGAGCCCAAACATATAGTCAAGGGGTACTCGGTTCAGCTCGGGTGCATTCTCCGGAGCACCGTCTCGATCAACACCGAGAACCTTAGGCATAAGGACCGAGGGAATTTGCGCAACCTCCTCTTCACGAAGCTGCACGAACGATACAAGTTCCCCGCCAAATTTGAAAACACACGCCACTCAGGGAATAAAGTGAACAGTGCCGCCCTCACGAAGATGAGCACGGCCCTGTCTACTTGGAGAAGCGCGGTGAAGAGAATGATTGATAAACGTGATAGTTATGAGAAGATCAAAGCGAAATATCCTTTGATGAGCGAAGATGACTACAAGGAGTTCAAGATAAAGTGTGAGAGCAGTGCAACCACCGAATCAAGTCAGTGGGGGAAAGAAATGCGGCAGTTGAACTTAGGGGAACACAAACTCGGTCCCGACGGTTACAGAGTGGCGGAGCCTATATGGGACAAGGAGGACGCGGAGCGTGCCGAGCAAGGCCTAGCGCCCTGCTTCGAGAAATACAGCGGTAACAAGCAGACCAGGAACTATGTCAGGGCCCGGTACAAGGAGGACCCGATAACAAAGGAGCTTACCACAGATCCGAAGACCAGGGCGCTTGAGCTTGTTCTGGTAAGGAATACACCCCCGCGTAATGAGCTCCATTTGGTTGCACTCTAATTAATCCCCAATATTTCTAAATGGTTCACGTTCCTTTCGCAGGAAACTAAAAGCAGCAGCGCGGGGTCGTCTCACAGCTCCCCTTTCGACACCCCTTTAAATAGGGCGTTGAACGTAATGAAAAGCAAGGATAAGCTCACTAGGCCGATGTCAGCTGGTCGTGTGGCCGGCAAAGGCTTGTCCACAAAATGGGGGTCATACTATACTGCTGGTGTGCGGAAGGAGAAAAAGGCCAGCTCGGAAAGCCAGACGCGCGAGGTTGAAGCACTCAAGGCACAAGTGGCGCGGATTCTGGAGCTTGTCCAAGAGCAAGTGTAACAACAACTGGGAACAAAGCTCAACGCCATGGTGCCTACGTTGATTCATTGGCTGACGATGTGGATTGCGGGCGGCCAACAGGGGCCTCCCCCGGTTCCCAGCTTCACGGCCAGCAACTCGCACAATGCGCAGGCGGCGCCATTGGTGTCTCCGGCGGCGGCGCCATTGGTGTCTCCGGCGGAGGCAGTATTCGTGTCTCCGGCGCCGGCATGGGCATTGGAGCTTAATGCACCCAGGTGTACACCGGTCGGCACCTCGCCAGCAAGCGCCCCCTCCGTCAGTTGCATGCCCGCCGTTGGCGGTGCCTCAACATTAGCCGAGCTCGACGGCATCACGGTAACTAAGCCTCTCGGCCGATGACTTCATATCCTTGCCTTTGACTGGGCATCCCTGAAGCCCTGTACATGTTTTCGCAGGGCACCGCCGACGTTCCTTGCACTCTTCTGCACTTCGTGGGCGCCGAGTTGGTCGATGTCGCCAAGGGCAGAATCGTTAAACCGGGCAACCGCATGTTCCACGGTAATCCGATGCCACCCACAGCGTATAGGGTTGAAGTGATTCGGGTGCTGCCAGGCTGCGACGAGTTGTTACCTCCGGTTCGACCCGCTGGGGCTGACGAAGATGATGTGATGACCCTCAGCGCCTGCGTAAGCTGGCCCCTGCTTTGGCCGAAGAGCCAGATTCGTATGGGGGCGGGGGACACCACCCCACAGACAAGACCGCCAGTTGTGCCGGCTCCAAGCCATGGCAAGAACGCCGCAACGCTACTGGACCTGCCGGACATCCCTATGTCAGACATCCCTATGGCACAGGATCCGAACAGCCCTATGGCACAGGATCCGGACGACGACGACAACGATGATGGTACATTTACCAAAGTCGATAAGTACTTTGCCGAACATGGGTACGCTGACGAGTTCTGCAGGCCTCTTTCTCAAGAACCCAACCAAGACGACCGCAATCTAGCTGGTACGGCAGAGAAGTCCAATTGCAATAGGCGTCGTCTGGCGCCGGTGCGAGCCAGCCGGCACCGAGTTCGATCCGTGCTCAGGACGGGCCACCTTCACCTAAGGATATCTCGAGGAGGGTGCATGTGGCGGGTAGGGCGATGCTACCGCCAAATATGCTGAATGCTGCAACCGGTGCTATGCGGAGTCTGCATGACAGTGTTCTTTCTTTGGAGAAGCGGCGTCTCAGAGAGAAGGATGTGGCATACCCGGTTTTCGTGGCCAAGGTGCCAGAGGGCAAGGGCTTTGTGGATGGCGACATCGGGGGTACGATCGTCCTGCGGTTTGATGACATCTTTGCTATGTTTAACCTTCATCCGCTGCACTACACCTTCGTTCGACTGTTTTCGCTGAGTATGGAGATGTGGATCATTAGAGACAAGATTCGGGACATCGTGATAGTCGACCCCTTCTACATGCGTGCCAAGCACATGAGCAGCATTGGGGACCGCCAAGTTGCGAGTTCACACCTCGAAGGCGTCATTCTGGCAAACCCAGATAAGGATAACTTCCTTGTGGCTTACTTTCCCGAGTAAGTCATCCCTTAACCGCCACGTAACATATGATTTCTTAGATTTCGATCATTCTTTTTTTTCTAACATTCCGTGTTCTGTGCAGTGACACACATTGCACACTCATCCTCTTAAGCCCGAAATATTCCATGGCCACGTATTTCGACCCGAACCATAACTCCAAGATAGACTACACAAATGCAAGAAAGTTCTTGATGATGTTCTCCCCGGCTACGCCAAATCTAGAGGCACCTTCACCAGGAATGTTCGTAAGTACGGCAAGCACATGTTCTCACACAATACGAAGTTCTGCTGCGTCAAGCAGCCGCCTGGCGGTCAGAAGGATGCCTACTACGCCCTCCATCACATGAGGGCGATCGTAAGGGGCCATCATCAACTTCTACTACCAGATAATCTCAAAGATTGGGCCGTGAACTTGTCGGCAATCCAGGACGCGGACCTCAGACAAGAATTCTTTTGCATCCAGTCAGACTTTGCAGACATCATCCATCAAGATGTCCTTCATACGTCGGGGCAGTTCTACCTCAGATATCAACCATCCAACAATGAGATAGATGGAATGCTACAAATGCAGGGTGACAACGACCGCAATTTCATGACCATCACGACAAACGGTGGCTTCATCCACGCTCCTGTCCGATGAGTCGAGTCGAAAGTAGTGATGTGTAGTTCTGAAACATTGATTGGCTCATGTTGTAATTAAATTTTAATGAATTCGTATTTCTCTTTGGTTTGGACAGTCGTTCAACTTAGATGTAATCGATGCTATTTATTAGTAGGACCATGAATCGTGCTATTAATGCCTTGCTTTTCTCTTCCGATCCTTTTGTTGCATACTTACATATTGCTCATGTATTGTCTGTTGTTTGTCTTGTGCATAGAGATGCCTTCATATGTCGTGTACAAGGGTAAGGTTCCCGGAGTCTATGACGACTGGGAGGAGTGTCAGAGACAGGTTCACCATTTCAGCGGTAACAGTTACAAAGGGTACACCACTAGGGCGGAGGCCGAATCTAGATATGCCCGCTATCTAGCGGGAGAGAGGAGGGAGCGTTGGAGGAACCGGATGAAGACCAGTTTGATCGTGATGATGCTCATCGTGATGACAACAACTCTCTTTTATGTGATGGTAGTTTAGATGATCGATATCGACTTGTAATGTGAAGACAAACTCGATACTCGCGGTCTTGAGACTTGTAATGTTTTATCTTTGTTCGGTCTTTTGAATTCGGAGACTAATATGATGAATTGTATTCGGAGACTAATCTTCTATTGTATTCAATGAATCTGATGTTGCTGTGTGCTGCTGTCTATATTCTGTCCAATAATATATTTTGTAACCTGTGCAAAAATCAGAAAAGCAAAAAAAAACCAAATATTCATACTAATGGTGCATCAAGGCAGAGTGCGCCATTAGTATGCCAAAGGATACTAATGGCGCATCAAGGCAGAGTGCACCATTAGTTTGACAAAGCATATGGTTACATATGGCCCCCCCGGGAGGCATACTAATTGTGCATGGAGTTACATACTAATGGTGCACTGCCAGGTGCGCCATTAGTATACCAGATACTAATGGTGCACCAGTGGTGCGCCATTAGTAAAAAATTCTAATGGCGTGCTACTAATGGCGCACCGGTAGTGCGCCATTAGTAGGCAAAACCGATGCGCCATTAGTAGGCCTTTTCCTAGTAGTGCGGGCCAGTTTCACCATGGGCCATTAATGGGTGTAAAGTGATACACTGTTCATTATGGGCCAGTTTCACCATGGGCCGTTAGTAGGCCAAGAGTTACATAGGGCCTCATATGGGCCGAAAGACGTCATGGGCCATTCATGGGCTAGAAGTGAAAATGGGCTGGAATCATATTGGATGGCCTAGATGACGCTACTGGGCCTAATTCGAATAGGGCGTAACGGGCCTTCGGTTAGCGGGCTGTAAATGGGCTATATGCGAACAGGCCGTTAACAGGCTTTCCATGGGACGACCCGCCACCTTTTTACCAAGTCAAACGGGCCGGACTTTTCATAGGAATGGGCCTCTGTTGGGCCGTGCCACGTGTCGACGTATCATAGGTGCCTTATGTCCAATGAGTGGGATGACATCTGTCCCAACGGTGAGCCGACACGTGTTTCCTCCAGCCAATGATGATTTTACACATGGAAAATCCCCATTGGTCGGGGCTGTTAACGGGTTATCAGATCCAAAACCCGACCCGATAGCTTAACGGCGTTCCATTACGGTGGATGCCACGTGTCGGTCACCCTTGACGAAAGCACTTCTGTGAGGCGCGATTTATCATCACGGAAGTGGACACTTCCGTGATGATCATTTTGGTAACGTCATGGAACACTTCTACGACAGGACAGGTATGAGTATCTTGATTCTGTCATAAATTTGTCATGGATGTACATGCATGATAAAAAACGTGACCTACTGTGACAAACACGTATCATCGCGGAAGTGTATTTTTTTAGTGTAGTATAGTGTATGCTTCTGGCAATCTAACAGCAAAATTAACTGTTGCACGTCCACCGCCTGAGCGAGGGAGAGCTTTCATGAGTCAAAAGTTTCTCCTTGTCCTGTGAGCCACCGTGCGCAAGCTTCTCCCGTCCTGCAAGATTCTCCTTGTTCGGCGAGTTTACGGGACACAACAAAGTAATGCTAGTCCATACTGCCTCCTTTCCGGTTAATATGGCTTAATTTCAAACGAGATAAATACACTGTCTGTCACTGTATATTTGTAAAACTATGGTCATTAGACTTCATAATACGCTCATTGCGCTCAATATATACATTTTCCGGTGTTTATACGGTCACGAGCTCACCCTGGCTGACTATGTGTGTGCATGCATGTGTAGGTTGAGCACTTGAGCGTGACCTTGTGTGTTCCGTCGTGTGCTTGGACATGCATGCATTAGGGTGTCGCACATGTTTTTTCATCCATGTGTACGTGTTACTGTTGAATGCATGCACGAGGTTGTAGTCCCTCACATCACATGCTCATAAGTTAATGCTTTGTCAAAATGTTGCATGCTAGGTTAATCATTCATTGTTCACGCATGCATTCCCGATATTAATACGTTGGTAAAGACAATTTCTTGAGGAAAACAAGCCCATGAATTGAGTACAAAGGGGAGCAATAAGCCAGGACAAAGGGAGTACCAGTAGTGAACCGGAATGAGGGAGTAGGTACTAGTAGTACTACGTAACAATGTACAGTAACAAAATTCCTCTATGCGCATCATATCTATGTGCCATGCAAGAAAATAGAGATAAGTACAAATGAGAGTCAGGAACAGTCATACACGTAGGAGAGTACGTGTAGGGGCCACTAAGGAGCAGTCAAATCACACAATAAGTTAGTCAGAAGAAGCAACCATCATTTCACTCTTCAATGACACGTACGCAATATAAAATGGTTGATATGGAGTGAAAAAGAAAACCACTATATATACACTAGCAGGAGCTAAGCTACAAGCCTGCATGCTTGGGTTGCTCTCTTCACAAGCATAGAACAATGGTGGCCACACCGCTGGTCAAGGATCCGCCCTGATCCCGCCGCTGGGGGAAGGGAATGATGTTCAGCGTAGACGCGGTCGACAGTGGCGAGGGAGAAATCCCACAGTCGGTGCGTCCCAATCATGGGTCCCCGCAGTATGGGTTGATGCCGCCTCCCAACCACCCTTCTAGCTATGCCCAACGTCCCAGGTACATCTTCCTTTTGGAGCTGACTTGCTCCACTGCCGCAGCTCCCCATGTAGCTCCATCTCCATGTCGATCTTTCTCTACTTCTACCGGCTTCTATTTGATGAGTTTATGTCTTGTGAACTAGTGACAATACGATTATTCTAATCACACTTCTTCAATATCTTTGACATCAGGTATGCTCAGCTTTATTTTAGTGGAACTGCACAAAAGCATCGTATGATCTGAGGGTGCCGTCCGTCTTTCCTTCGACAGGCAAAACCTAGCTAGGAAATTAAATCATGTTTAGGGTTTAGGGTTTAAGTCGTAGTGACCCCATCCGTAGTTTTTCTTTTGTACACACTCTCACAACTTTTGTCTTTAGTTGTGAAGTAAATATTGGCTATGATCTGTTAATCATTGAGATGCATCAACATGCGTGTTAGTTTTCCTTTGTATTTGATGGAATGTTGTAACAGGGCAACCTTGGTGTCGGGGAAACTGATCCGCGAACACCTATGGGACCGGCAGACCGAGCCCCTTTCGGTTCAAAGGGGGGCGGAGGTTGCACGAAGAGCAGATCGAGGCAATGCACACGAGCAGTTTACCCAGCTTCGGAGCTCTCCGGAGAGATAACACTCCTACTGCTGCTTGTTTGATTGTATTGAGTTCTTGCTCGGGAGCAATGAGAGCTACCAGACCGAGCGTGAGAGTGTTCTTGGTGTTTCGAATGAGCCGAACCCCTTCTACGTTGCGCATGGGCCTCCTTTTATACGCTTAAGGGGTCACCGACAGGTGGCAACGTAGATGAAGGGCAAAAATGGAAAAAGAATGTGGTAGGTACAACTACCTATACTGTAGATATAGTGTATCATACCTAAACCTGACTGCAGGGGACAAAGGCATTACATGCCCGTTTGTGTCGCCTAAACAGTGCAGGAAGAGACCGTCAGGGACGCCACCGATCGCCACGATGGCCTTCTTGTCAGCGCCGCTTGCCACCGCGCACCGCTGGCTGCACAGCCTCTCGCCACGCGTGCCTGAAAGGGTCCCAGGACGACACGTTGGTGGATTGTGCTGGACCCTGCGCGCGGAGCGGCCTCTTGCCGCGGTAAGTGCCTTGCCGCGGTCGTTGCCTTGTCGGGCCCGGGAGCTTGTCGCTCACCGTGCCTTGCCGGGATGCGTGGCGTGTCGCGGCAAGCTTTCTTGGGATGCCTTGGCTGGCCTTCCCGGCAAGCTCCTCTTGCCGGGGCCTTGTCTCCTTGGCTTGAATACCTTGTTCTTGAATGGCTTCCCGGCAAGCTCCTCTTTCCGGGGTCTTGTCTCTTAAGGAGCCACGGAGAATCTTGACGCTCACCCGGCAAGCCTTGCCGCGGAGTGCTGCGACTGCCCGTGCACGAGTTCGGGATACTAGAGTACCCCTACTCTTGTGCACCGACAGGAGCCCCCGGGCCTGGGCCACACACGGTGCCGAGCGCTGTTGGGCCATGCCCAAAACAGGGCACGGGCACGCGCGGCTTGCGTCGTGCCGTTTCCTACTCCGCACATACCGTGCCCTCCCTAACGGCACGCGTTGAATGCGGCGTCGTGGGAGAGATCGTGGGTGATTTCTTTATTTGAAAAAGCGTAACGTCCGCCTCCTCCCTCTTTATAAGCAGAGGAAACAGAGGCAGTTGCTCACCTCGCTAGTTACTACTCCAAAATCACCGCCGCTCCCTTCCCCTCTGAGAGAGAGCAGCGCTCCGCCCCCCATCTCCGCCGTCGCCACCAAAGCCGTCGACCTCCTCCACCACTTTCGCCATGGCTCCGAACACTGGGAAAGTCGCGAAGTCGGCCGAGGCGCTGCGGCTTGAGGCGTTGCGAAAGGAGCGGGCGACTTTCCCCTCCGAGCTTGACGCGGCGGGGCTGAGGGAGTGGTTCTATCTCTTCTGGTCGACGGAGACGCGTGCGCATCCGCGCACGAGGGTACTCTCCGCCGCCACTTCGAAACGGGCTCCATACGGGTATCCCTTGTTCCCACTATTCTTCTACTGTGGCCTCTGCCCGCCCTTCTCGGAATTCTTTTGTGATGTCATGAACACCTACGGGTTTCATCTCCTTGATTTCACCCCCAACGCCGTCCTGACCATGTCAGTTTTCGCCCATCTCTGCGAAAACTTTGTCGGAGTCCACCCAAACGTAGCCCTTTTCCGCCACTACTTCATGCCCCGAGTCGAGAGAGGAGAGCCACTTTCCGGCGGGATCGCCTGGATCACGAGGGCCGGCAAGAAGGAGGCGTATCTGGACGGGGAGCTTCGCAGCAAATGGGATGAATGGAGAGCTGATTGGTGTTGGATCATGGAGGAGAACCCACAACCATTCACCGCCATGCGCCATGTCCCAGTAGTGCGCGGCAACGATTGGAGCAGCCTGGCCCCGGAGGATGCTAGGCTGAAGATCGCCATCACCAGAATCTTGCGTCTCAGGCTTGCCGGGCTGACTGTGGGCGCCGTGGGCGCAGAATTTCTCCGCCGCTGCATCGCCCCCTGTAAGAGAGGGGGAGGCCCGCTTGGGAGTTTGGCGGTCCAGCGGATATCATGAGGCTGCGTCCAGGCCTCAATTACAACTTCACCGTGCTGGAGTTGGATGCGATGCTCAAGGAGCTGTTCAAGCACGATTCTCAGCATCCAGTGTGGTTCAGGTTGCCGGTGGGGGTTGTCCCACTGTGCAATAATTCTTCGCTCGACCGCATCCGCGCGATGATGCCGCTGTGTGACTGGCATGGCCTTGTCCCAACGTGGCAAGAGCCTGCGGACGACGTGGTACAGCAGTTCTTTGACGGACTGGAGTGTCAGCGATGAGGAGTTGCAGCGCATCACTACCAGGGCGGAATATGCGGCGGCAGCCGCTGCCGCGGGCGAGTTCGGGTTCACCGTGGAGGAAGCAGAGGCGGAGGCGGCGGCAAGCCTTGCCGAGCGAGAGTGGCTTGACAGCGAGGAAGAACTTGCCGCGCCTGACGCCGAGTCGAGCGAACCCGCCGACGGCCCGCCATCTCCAGACCGCTTGCCGCAGGCGGAGCCCACAGCGCAGCCCCCGGCCCCAGCAAGAAGGCGTCTTCGCAAGTCCGGGGACGTAGCGGGGCGGCAAAGAGGCCAGCAGCCGTCACACCGCGCGACACGCTCAACCGCGACAAGCAATGTTGCCGCGGGAGCGCCTCGCACCGCTGCGGCAACTGGAGCGGGGTCTTCCCGGGCCACCACCACTGCACCCGCCAAGCGGACAAGGGACCCTACTCCTCCGCCTCGTCGCACCGCGGGTGGGCCGGACTTTGACCTCTCCGCGCTCAGCTTCGACGAGGAGGAAGAAGAGTAAGACTTTTCTGCTGTACTTGTAGTTCTTCAATTTTGCAGCTTTATCTTGTATCTGACTTGCTTCGATCTGAACCTATTCCTTTTCAGGACGTTGGCTACAAGAGCGGCGAAGAGGGACAAGGTTTCGGTGGTTATCATCGAGGACGAGCCCACCGAAACAATAGGGGGGCGCCCGAGACCACCTTGCCGGACTAGTGCATGGTTTACTTTCTGCTTTTGGGTGCGCAAGGGTGCTCTTTCCTTTGCTGACATCTGACTGTTTGCTTGTTTGTGTAGGAGCAGAACAGCTTCACCAGGAGGGCTCAAAAACCGCCTCCGACGTGCCATCTGCTTCCTCTACACCGCCAAGGGAGGATTCCCCGGCAAGGGAACGTTCTCCGGCAAGGGAGCAATCTCCGGCAAGGGAGGAGTCTCCGGCAAGGGACAACACTAGCGACCCCCCAGTGGTGGTCCCAGCACAGGTAATCCCTTGCCTGAAATTTCCCTTGTGTTCTTCTTTTGATCTTTCTTTTTGGATATTTGCTTGACTTCTTCTCCTTCTCCGGTCGTCAGACCCACCCTCCACGGAGCCGATGGAGACCGAGGCGGGCGGCGAGGAGGACGTGCGTGGCGATGCTGACGATGCTGCCGTTGCCGAAGAAGAAGCCGGCACTGATGATCCCGCCGACGAAGAGGCCGCCAAGGCTGCAGGCGCGGGAGCTGGCGGGGTCTGGCGATCGCACTGACGGCCCTGAGGCCGCAGGAGCGCCAGGCGCTGCAACGACCACCGATCCCTCCGCCGCTGCCGCAGCGCCAGGCTCCAAGGAGCCCTAGCCCGGCGCCTATCTGAAGGCCGGCGACGGTGTCTTCATCAAGCTCCCCTGGGCCTCAAGCTCCAGGGCGCCGGTTGAAGGAGAAGCCTTTGACGGGGAGGTGCTCGCCTCCGCTGGGCTGACACTGGTTGACGCGCCAAGTAGCAGCAGCGGCGAGTCTGAGGAGGAGCAGTTGCTCCGGAAGTTGGTGTCGCTCTACCGCGCCCGACAAGCCAAGGTGGAGTCCCGGGAAGCGCTTGTCGCGCAGGCGGGAGCGGACATTGAGAAGCGTGCGGAGGAGCTCCGGGAACGCAATCAGGAAGCTCCCCGGTCCATTGCAGAGGAGCGTGCGCAGCTCGTCGAGGAACGGAAAGCATTCATCCTTGAAAAAGCCAAAGCCGAAGAGCAGCAGCGGCTTGCCGCCGAGGAGCTGTTTGCGCGGGAAGGTGAGCTGACTCAGCGGAAAGTTAACCTCGACAGCCAGGAGGAGGATCTTGTCGCGCGCGAGCAAGCACTTGGCGGGGCTCTCCAGGAAGCAAAGGACGCTGCCGCGGCTGCCGAGGCCGCCAAGAAAGAGCTGGAGATGAAGGTGGCACGGTTGGAAGCGGATCTAAAAGCGAGCGGCGAGGAGCTTGCTGCGCTCAAGCTTGAGCGCGAGAAGGACGCCCTCGCCCATGGTGAGCTGCAGGGCCAACTCGCCGAGAAGGGCAAGGAGCTGAGCGCCGCCAAGGATTCCAACGCCGGTCTTGAGCTGAAGCTGGCAACCTTGACTCAGACGCTGGATGATACCAAGAAGCGGGAGGTGGCCTTGAAGGAGGAGATCAAAGGCAACGAAGCGCTGCTGGCGAGGGCTGCCGAAACCCATAACACCTTCAAGGATACTGTGGAGCTCTGGACGGAGGGCCTCGTGAACATCGCTGCAGTCATTGACGGGGAGCTGGCGCAGCTGGGAGTGGAAGACTTTGGGTATTCCTCCGATGAGAACCTCCCACCCGGCGCCAAGCTCACCCTGTTCTTCAAAGGCGTGGCGACAGCCCTCCAGCAGCTCCGAGAGAAGATCCCAAAGCAGCTGGCCGACGAGTCGCGCACGATCTGCGCCAGGGTCCTGGAGAAGGTGTTGGTGAAGGTGGCCTTCCGCAACCCAGGCCTCAACCTCGCCAACGTCCTCAAGAAGCTGCCGGCAAATGCTGATCTAGATGCGCTCAAAGCCCTTGTCGCACCCATTGTGGACAAGGTGAATGAGGTCAAGAGGGTTGATGGTGGCCGCGTAGATTAGGCCGCCTGTTTTCTTCTTTGCTTGCCGCTGATAGTCACGTCATGAGAACACTTTATTAGAGCCGCGACAAGTTATTTTTGTAATATAACTCTATCTTAGGTAATGATTGCTATGTTACTTCCTTTACTTGATTCTTGGCTTTGTATGTTTCTACCCTACGCTTTTAGGGAAACTTGCCGGTGCAGACACCCTTGCCGCGAGCGCTGAGTGCAGAACTTCAGCAGCCTGCTGGCGGTGCCGCCACCGACAAGCAACCTTGTCGCAACTAGTCGCAGCTCACTTAAGTTGTTGAGCGGACTCGAAACAAAGTAAGGGCGCGACTATCCACGAGTTGGTTCCTCTGCGCACAGGTTTCCCATACAAAGCACGGTCGTTCAAGGAAAATAACTAAAAAATTTAAAATTGATTGCTCAAACTTTGGCAACTTAGCTTTTCTGTAGTTTGCTTCCCGGCAAGGTGAAACTTTTCTCGAATGATGTCTGGTCCACACCATTATCTTCTCCTTTCCCCCCGGTAAACTTGTGTGCGAGGGAACCTTTCCTTCTTGAGAAAAAAAAGAAGAGAAAATAAAGATATGGAGCCTTACGGCTCGTTATTGCTTACCGGAAGCAGGTGTTGCACAAAATGTCAGATAACACATGCAAAAAGGAAAGAAAAAGTGCCTGATATTGAAAAGATGTGCGGAGCACATGAGCTTTATTTATGCACGGGATCTGCGCCCGGCTTTGTACGAAGGATTACATGCAACAGCGGCAAGACTTGGACAAAAGGTGGTTGCCGGAACAGCTTCCAGCAACCGCGCCCTATGGGTAAAACTTATGAAGATGTTCAATGTTCCAGGAGTTGCTCACCGGAATGCCATCTTCGGTCTCAAGGCGGACAGCGCCAGGCCTAGTGACTCGTTTCACCCGATAAGGGCCTTCCCACTTCGGCGTCAACTTGTTGGAATTCTTGGCGGACTGAACGCGCCGAAGAACAAGGTCGCCTTCCTCGAAACTTCTGGCCTTAACTTTGCGGCTATGGTAGCGGCGCAAAGATTGCTGATATCGAGCGGCTCGTACAGCGGCCTGAAGACGATCCTCCTCAAGGAGCAGCGGGTCATCTTGTCGCAGCTGCTCTTGCTCAAGCTCATCATAAGCGAGCACTCGAGGCGACCCGTATACGAGTTCCGTGGGGAGAACTGCCTTTGCTCCATAGACTAGAGCGAAAGGTGTCTGGCCAGTGGCTCGATTTGGCGTCGTCCTGATCGACCAAAGAACCACCGGCAGCTCCTCGATCCAGTTGCTTCCGCACTTGTGCAGCCTGTCGAAAGTTCTGGTCTTAAGGCCTCGCAGCACTTCAGCATTTGCCCTCTCCGCTTGACCGTTGCTTCTCGGGTGAGCAACAGAAGCGAAGCAGACCTTGGCGCCAAGATCTTGGACGTACTACATGAAGGTGCGGCTCGTAAATTGTGTGTCGTTGTCGGTGATGATCCTGTAAGGGATCCCAAAATAGCAAACAATCGACCTGAAGAACTTGACTACTGACTGTGCTGTCACCTTCCTCACTGGCTCCACTTCCGGCCACTTTATGAACTTGTCGATTGCAACGTACAAGAACTCAAAGCCCCCGACAGCTCGGGGGAAGGGGCCGAGGATGTCGAGCCCCCAGACCGAAAATGGCCAGGATAAAGGGATCGTCTGGAGAGCTTGAGCTGGCTGGTGTATCTGCTTGGAATGGAACTGACATGCCTCACACTTGGTTACTTGTGCCGTTGCATCCTGGAGGGCTGTTAGCCAAAAGAAACCTTGCCGGAACGCCTTTCCGGCAAGTGCTCTTGCGCCAATGTGATGACCACATATGCCTCCATGTATCTCTGCCAGCAGCTGTTGTCCATCTTCCCGGCGAATACACTTCAATTTCACACCGTTGAGTCTTATTCTGTATAGTGTGTTGTCGACAAACTTGTACATACTTGACTGCCGGGTTACTCTCTCCGCTTCTTCTTACTCTTCGGGAAGTTCCGCTGTCTGAAGGAAATGGACAATCTGCTGCGCCCATGCTGGAGCTTGTGGCTCGACAACGAGGACTAAAGGCATATCTGCTGCTGCGGGAACACCCGCTTCTACGGCAAGAACCTGTGGCTCAGCCAGAGCTTGATGTTCCCCGGCAAGCTTGCCGGAGCAAAACTTGTCGAGAGCGTCTGCTTCAATGGAACAAACCCTAGGGCTCGCCGGAGCAGACTGCTCCTCAGCACTCTTGGTATTGATCTTGGGGACTTTCTTGGCGGCGGCTTTGGGAAGCGCTGCCGGAAAGTAGTCACCAGAAATCAACTTTCTCTTCTTGCTCTATTCAGTTGATGGTGTCACAGATGGTTGAGTCAGCTTGAGCACAAAGATCCCTGGTTCCACAGGTAACTTTAGTGCAGCGCACTTTGACAAGCCATCAACAACGTCGTTCTGAGCTCTTGGAACATGTTCCATCTGCAGGCCGTCAAAGTGCTCCTCTAGCTTTCTCACCTCATCAACATAAGCTTCCATCAACGAACTCTGATAGTTCTTGTTCACTTGGCGGACGACAAGCTGTGAGTCACCCCTGACAATGAGCTTCTTGATCCCAAGGTCTGCTGCGATTCTGAGGCCGGCAAGCAAACCTTCATACTCTGCGGTATTGTTTGTTGCTTGCTCCTTGGGAAAGTGCATCTGGACTACGTACTTGAGGTGCTCTCCGGTGGGTGCGACAAGCAGCACGCCAGCACCGGCACCTTGCAGCGAGAAGGCTCCATCAAAGTACATTAGCCACTCTTTGCTTGCCTCCTTGACGGGGATGCTCGTTTCTGGAATTTCTTCATCTGGTGTTGGCGTCCACTCTGCTATGAACTCTGCCAATGCTCTGCTTTGGATAGTTGAAGTGCTCTCAAACTTGAGGCCAAAGCTTGACAGTTCCAGTGCCCACTTGACAATCCTGCCTGTTGCTTCTGGATTCTGCAGTATCCTCTTTAGCGGAAAGCGAGTGACAACTATGATCTCATGTGCTTGGAAGTAATGGCGCAGCTTTCTCGAGGCCATGAGAAGGCCGAAAAGCAATTTCTGCACACCAGAGTACCTTGACCTAGCCCCCTGCAGAAGGGAACTGACAAAGTAAACTGGGCGCTGCAGCATTTTCTTCTGCACCTCCTTGCATGCCTGCGCAGATCCATCTTTGTTAGGACCAGAGCTTGTTGGCGAAGCCCCCTGCTTGTTGCTGGATGCACTTGCTGTGGTTGCTGGCTCATCATCCGTCTCCCTCTCCGCCACTAACGCAGCACTAACCACTTGATTGGTTCCCCCTAAATATAGCAGCAACTTCTCTTGTGGCTTAGGTGCGACAAGTATTGGTGTGGAGGACAGGTACCTCTTCAAGTCCTGCAGCGCAGCCTCCGCTTCCGGAGTCCATTTCATTGGACCTGCCTTTTTCAATATTTTGAAAAAGGGCAGGGCGCGCTCAGCAGACTTGGAGATAAACCTGCTGAGAGCAGCCACGCAACCGGCAAGCCTTCGTACATCCTTGACGCACTTCGGTGCTTCAATCTGCTCGATGGCCTTGATCTTGTCGGGATTGGCTTCAATTCCCCGCTGAGACACGAAGAACCCGAGAAGCTTGCTGGAAGGAACTCCAAAAACGCACTTCTCGGGATTAAGCTTGAGGTTGATCTTGCGCAGATTTGCAAAGGTCTCATCTAAATCTTGTATCAGAGTAGCCCTGTCCTTGCTCTTGACCACTATATCATCCATGTAGGCTTCCACATTTCTGTGTATCTAGGGCTCAAAAGCGACATGGACTACCCTTACAAATGTTGAACCAGCATTCTTTAAACCGAAAGGCATCCGTACAAAACAGTATGTGCCACATGGTGTGATGAATGCAGTTTTCTCCTCATCCTCTTCTGCCATGAAGATCTGATGGTATCCTGAGTATGCATCAAGAAATGAAAGCAAATCACATCCGGCTGTGGAGTCAACAATCTGGTCAATGCGCGGCAAGGGAAATGGATCTTTAGGACAAGCTTTATTGACATCAGTGAAGTCTATACAAAGCCTCAATTTTCCGTTGGCCTTGCGCACGACTATAGGATTGGCCAACCACGTGGGATGGAGCACTCCCCTTACAAGGCCTGCTGCTTCCAACTTCCTGATTTCTTCTGCAATGAACACTTGGCGCTCCACTGCTTGCTTCCTGACTTTCTGTTTGACGGGCCGCGCATGAGGACAAACGGCTAGGTGGTGCTCAATTACTTTCCTGGGAACACCGGGGATGTCAGACTGTTGCCACGCAAACACGTCGACGTTCGCCCGCAGGAAAGCAACGAGCCCGCTCTCCTATTTAGGGTCGAGAGTGGCACTGATGGTGAAGGTACCACCAGTGTCGTCCTCCTTGGCGGACACCTTCTTGGTCTCTGGTGGAGCTGACATCATCTTCTTGCACTTGCCGGTGGAGCTCGATGGTGCGTCCTCGATGGTAGCGCAGCACTCCGAAGAGGTGCGCTTGCCGGAGTGGGCATCAGACCTTTTGCCGGACTTGGTCTTCTTCTTCCCCCCGGGAGCTTTAGCGGCAAGTGATTCGCGATCTACTGCGGCTGCTGCTTCCCGGTAGATCTTGTCAGCGCAGATAAGAGCATCCTTCTTGTCGCCAAGGACAGAGATGACACTTATCGGGCCTGGCATCTTGAGCATGTTGTATGCATAGTGAGAGGCTGCCATGAACTTGGCGAGTGTCGACGGCCGAGTATTCCATTGTAAGGCAACGGAAAGTCAGCAACGTCAAAAGTAACCTTCTCAGTTCTGAAGTTCAACTCACTGCCAAATGTGACCGGCAGCGTGATCTTTCCCTTTGGCTTGCTCCTTCCCGGGTTGATTCCTTGGAATGTGCCGGTTTCTTCGAGCTCGCTGTCAGGGATCTGCAGTTTCTGGAGCACCGCGGAGGAGATCAGGTTCAAGCCGGCCCCGCCGTCAACTAACATCTTTGTGACTTTGAGGTTGCGGATAGTTGGTGAAACCAACATCGGCAAGTACCCGACCGCAGTTATGCGATCAGGGTGATCCTCAATATCAAAGATGATAGGCGTGTTGGACCATTTCAGAGGTTTGCGTGATTCTATGGATGGTTCTGCTGCATTAACTTCCCGCATCCACTGCTTGAGCTGGCGGTGTGAAGTATGCAGAGAAGCACCACCGTCAACACACAAGACCTCTGTGGCTTTCTGGAACTCCTGCTCATCGGCCTCATCATCGTCCATGTCTTCGTTGTCATCTTCATCTTCATCCTTATCGCGGCCGCGGGGAGGCTTGTCTCCTTGCCGCTGCTTGGCCTTGCCGCGGCGTCCTCCCCGGCCGGGGCGTTTCTTGATAGCTCCTCCAGCACCTTCCTGAGCCTTCTCCTTGTCGCGTCGCTCGTACTCAGCTTTCTGCTGCTCAACAAGCTGCTCGACCTTCTTGCAGCTCTGGAGGTCATGGCCCTTAGTGCGGTGGATCTTGCAGTACTGCTTGCCGCAGCCGTCCTGCTTGTCGGCGGCCGCCACAGCCTGAGTCTCCTTGTCGGAGCCACCAGCCTTAGCTTTCTTGGCGCCACCTCCGTTGCCGGACTGCTCAACATCTAGCACTTCTTTGCCCTTCTTCTTTCTGTTGTTCCGCCGCCGGCTTTTCTTTGCCGGGGCAGCATCCTTGCTGTCTGATCCTCCTGCTCCTGTATTCTCTCCGTTTAGTTTCCTCCCCTCCTCAGCACGTGTGCACTTGTCGGCTAGGGCATATAGCTCACTGACGTCTCTGATCTTGCACATCGCCATCTCCTCCCGCATCCTGCGGTTTCGCACGTTCTGATGGAACGCGCTAATGACCGCGGCAGGGTGGACGTCTGGGATGTTGTGCTGTACACGGCTGAATCTCTGAATGTACTTGCGCAGGGACTCTCCTTCCTTCTAGGCGAGAAGATGAAGGTCGCTCTCTTGGCCATGAGGCTTGTGGCCGCCTGTGAAGGCGCCGACAAACTGATGGCATAGATCTGCCCAAGAGGAGATGGAGTTGTCCGGCAAGTGCATGAGCTAGGATCTGAAGTTGGGCTTGAGCACCAGCGAGAAGTAGTTGGCGAGGATCTTGTCGTATCGTCCTCCGGTAGCCTGCACCATGATGGTGTAGATGCTGAGGAACTCCGACGGATGCGACTTGTCGTCGTACTTCTCTGGTACGTCTGGTTTGAAGTTTTTCTTGCTAGGCCACTGGACTTGCCGCAACTCACGGGTGAACGCAGGGCAGCCTACCGCGTACGGCAAGTCACCTGGTTCCCCTGGCGCATGCATGTCGACAGCGGGCCCAGCGCGCTGGTCTGATTGATGCCGCGCTTCTCTTCGGCGCTCGATGTGAGTACGAGCGTCCTCTTGTTGTCGTTCGTGGAGAACTTGGCGCTGATCGCGGCAAGCTCGTGGATCCGATGACGCAGTGGAGCCGCTGTCGAGGTGGACCCGATGAGTCGGCGATCTTGGCCTTCAGGGTGGAGAGTGCATGGAGGTTGCACCCCCATTGGTCTTGTCGCCATCGGTTCACGTCTGGCAATCTTGCCGCGGCAACGAGGTGCTTGGTTGCCGCGCAGTGTCGCCGTTGGCGAAGCCGATGAGGCTCTGGATAGTGGCCCTCCATTCGTCGGTCTTGTCCACCGTCGGAGGGTAATCTAGAAGCGGTTGAGCTCGCGCCAAGGCTTCTGCTGGAGTGGTGGGTGGCAGAGGCGAACGGTGCGAAGAGCGGGACATGCTCGGACTATTAACTATGTTAGAAGGAGCAGTATCCAGTCCAGGCGACCGTACCTCGCTTGGGCCAGCATGTTGGCGTGCATGCTGGTCTTGAACACCGCACGATCCACCAGCTTGATCTTGGCCCAACGAGCGTATGCTACTGCGAATGCCGTGACGCTGTTGGTCACCTGCCTCCTAAGACGGGCGCGGTGCACGTACGGACGCCGAGGTCTGCGCGGCCTTGTCTTTCGACTTGGCAGCGCTGTGAGCACCCTCGTCGACGCCCGTTCTTCCGCCAGCGTCTATCGCACCACCCGCTTGCTCCGGTGGCGGCGGGATCGACGCGGACGGAACTGCTGCCTCCGAAGCCTTCTTCTTTGGTAGCATGTTGATGAAGTTGATGAAGATCTAGCTCGCGTGCATGCAGGATTAGGTTCGCACAATCTCGACGCCCCCTACCTCGCGCGCCAAAGATGTCGGGGAAACTGATCTGTGAACACCTATGGGACCAGCGGACCGAGCCCCTTTCGGTTCGGAGGGGGGCGGAGGTTGCACGAAGAGCAGATTGAGGCAATGCAGACGAGCAGTTTACCCAGCTTCGGAGCTCTCCGGAGAGATAACACTCCTACTGCTGCTTGTTTGATTGTATTGAGTTCTTGCTCGGGAGCGATGAGAGCTACTAGACCGAGCGTGAGAGTGTTCTTGGTGTTTCGAATGAGCCGAACCCCTTCTACGTTGCGCATGGGCCTCCTTTTATACGCTTAAGGGGTCACCGACAGGTGGCAACATAGATGAAGGGCAAAAATGGAAAAAGAATGTGGTAGGTACAACTACCTATACTGTAGATACAGTGTATCATACCTAAACCTGACGGCAGGGGACAAAGGCATTAAATGCCAGTCTGTGTCACCTAAACAGTGCAGGAAGAGACCGTCAGGGACGCCATCGATCGCCACGATGGCCTTCTTGTCAGCGCCGCTTGCCACCGCGCACCGCTGGCTGCACAGCCTCTCACCACGCGTGCCTGAAAGGGTCCCAGGACGACACATTGGTGGATTGTGCTGGAGCCTGGGCGCGGAGCGGCCTCTTGCCGCGGCCAGTGCTTTGCCGCGGTCGTTACCTTGTCGGGCCCGGGAGCTTGTCGCTCACCGTGCCTTGCCGGGACGCGTGGCGTGTCACGGCAAGCTTTCTTGGGATGCCTTGGTTGGCCTTCCCGGCAAGCTCCTCTTGCCGGGGCCTTGTCTCCTTGGCTTGAATACCTTTTTCTTGAATGGCTTCCCGGCAAGCTCCTCTTGCCGGGGTCTTGTCTCTTAAGGAGCCACGGAGGATCTTGACGGTCGCCTGGCAAGCCTTGCCGCGGAGTGCTGCGACTGCACATGCACGAGTTCGGGATACTAGAGTACCCCTACTCTAGTGCACCGACACTTGGACTAGGAATGAAAATGGAGTCGAAAGTTTCCGTTTTCCAGAGAAAAAATGGAAATGGAGAGCAACCAACGTTTCATTTTGTTGGATTGCGCCATCGAGCAAAACCAACATTTAAATCACGTCTGTCGCGTTCGTGTCTCACCCTCCTCAATGGCTCAACCCCACATGGTCGCTCGACATGCCACTCACTGCAAATCGAGTATATGACAACTTCCCTACCTGCTTGTCGATGGATCGCGCCATGAAGTACTAGCACTACTAGAACGAGTTGGGGGAGGACAGTGATATCTACTATGCAACTTTATTCTTGTAGACTCGTGTTGGGCCTGCAAGCACAGAGTTCTGTAGGAAGCAATTTTCCTCAAGTGGACGACCTAAGGTTTATCAATCCGTGGGAGGCATAGGATGAAGATAGTCTCTCTCGAGCATCCCTGCAATCAAATACAAGAAATCTCTTGTGTCCCCAACACACCAAATACAATGGAAAAGTGTATAGGTGCACTAGTTCGGCAAAGAGATGGTGATAAAAGTGTAGAATGGATAGTAGATATGAGTTTTTGTAGTGCGAACAATAAAAAATTGCAAGGTAGTAAATAGTAAAATGGAGCACAAATGGTATTGCAATGATGGAAAATGAGGCCTAGGGTGTATACTTTCACTAGTGCAATCTCTCAACAATGCTAACATAGTTGGATCATATGATTATCCCTCAGTGTCCAATAAAGAATCACTCCTGAGTTCCTATTAGCGGAGAACAGAAGATAGAAATTGTTTGTAGGGTACGAAACCACCTCAAAGCTATTCTTTCCGATCAATCTATCCTAGAGTTCGTACTAAAATAACAACAAGCTATTATTTTCGATCAATATAATCAAGAGTTCGTACTAAAATAACACCATATGCATGATGCATATCAACTAACTCTAATGTCACCTAGATACCCCAATGCCACCGCGAGTACCCATGAGTTAATTATACGATATCTATCAAAGAATTTCAGATTCATAATACTCAATCCACACAAAGAACTACAAGGAGACCCCAAGTTTCTATCATAGAAAAGATAATAAAAACATGCATCAACCCCTACGCAAAGATTACCCCAAAGTCACCATGGGAATCCGCAAGTTGAGTGCCATAACATATATCAAGTGAATCAAAATAATACCCCATTGTCACCACGTGTGTTCATATGCAAGACATATATCATGTGTTCTCAGATCTAAACATTCAATCCTACAATAGAAAACTCCAAAGGGTAAAGACTCAATTCATCACAACAAGAGAAGAGAGGGGAGAAACATCATATGATCCATCTATGTTAACAAAGCCCATGATACATCAAGATTGTGACATCTCAAGATCGCGCGAGAGAGAGATTAAACACATAGCTACTAGTACAAACCCTCAACCCCGAGGGTGGACTACTCCCTCCTCATCGTGGTGGCCGTGCGGGATGATGAAGATAGCCACTGGAGATGATTCGCCCCCTCCGGCAGGGTGCCGGAACAGGGTCTAGATTGGTTTTCGATGGCTATAGAGGCATGTGGCGGCGGAACATCTGATATAGGGTTATTTCTGATGGTTTCTCTATTTATAGGAATTTTTGGCGCTGGCCTCACGTCCAGATGGGCCACGAGGTGAGCACGATACACCAGGGCACGAGCAACGTCCCAGGCGTGCCCCGGTGGGTTGTGCCCTCGTTGTGTCTCTTCTGGCCCTCCCACGAAGCTTCGGGGGTCTCTTTTGTTCCAAAAAAATCGTCAAAAAGTTTCAGCTCATTTGGAGAACTTTCATTTCTGCACAAAAAACAACACCACAGTATAGTTCTGCTGAAAATAGCGTCAGTCCGGGTTAGTTCCATGCAAATCATACCAAAACAGTATAAAATTATTGTAAACATGGCATGAATACTTCATAAACTATAGATACGTTGGAGACGTATCAGCATCCCCAAGCTTAATTCCTACTTGTCCTCGAGTAGGTAAATGATAAAAGAGATAATTTATGAAGTGTGAGTGCTAGCAAAGTGCACAAGTTTGATCAATGAGAATTACAATCACTTTTCCTAGTATCATAATGATACGTCTCCAACGTATCTATAATTTATGAAGCATTCATGCTATTTTATTATCTGTTTTGAATGATTATGGGCTTTAATATACACTTTTATATTACTTTTGGGACTAACCTATTAACCGGAGGCCCAGCCCATATTGCTGTTTTATTGCCTGTTTCAGTATTTCGAAGAAAAGGAATATCAAACGGAGTCCAAACGGAATGAAACCTTCGACAGCCCCCCTATTAACCGGAGGCCCAGCCCATATTGTTGTTTTATTGCCTATTTCAGTATTTTTGGGAAGAATATGATCCTGGAGACTTGGAGTTCAAGTCAGAAGATCCTCGAGGAGGCCAGGAGATAGGGGGCGCCCGCCCGCTACTGGGCGCCCCCTGTTTCGTGGGCCCCTCGAGCACCTCCCAACCAACTTCTTTCGCCTATATAAGCCTACGTACCCTAAAAACATCGAATATAAAGATAGATCGGGAGTTCCGCCGCCTGAAGCCTCTTTAGCCACCAAAAACCTCTCGGGAGTCCGTTCCGGCACCCTGTCGGAGGGGGAACCCATCACCGGTGGCCATCTTCATCATCCCGGCGCTCTCCATGACGTGGAGGGAGTAGTTCACCCTTGGGTCTGAGGGTATGTACTAGTAGCTATGTGTTTGATCTCTCTCTCTCTCTCTATCTCTCGTGTTCTCTCTATGGCACGATCTTGATGTATCGCGAGCTTTGTTATTGTAGTTGGATCTTATGATGTTTCTCCCCCTCTACTTTCTTGTGATGAATTGAGTTTCCCTCTTGAAGTTATCTTATTGGATTGAGTCTTTATTTGAGAACACTTGATGTATGTCTTGCCGTGTTTATCTGTGGTGACAATGGGATATCACATGCCACTTGATGTATGTTTTGGTGACCAACTTGCGGATTCCGCCCATGAACCTATGCATAGGGGTTGGCACACATTTTCTTGACTCTCCGGTAGAAACTTTGGGGCACTCTTTGAAGTACTTTGTGTTGGTTGCATGAATCTGAGATTGTGTGATGCATATCGTATAATCATGCCCATGGATACTTGAGGTGACAATGGAGTATCTAGGTGACATTAGGGTTTTAGTTGATTTGTGTCTTAAGGTGTTATTCTAGTATGAACTCTTTAATAGATTGATCCAAAAGAATAGCTTTTAGGTGGTTCCGTAGCCTACCATAATCTCTTTGTTTCTTCTCTGCTTTTAGTGGCTTTGGAGTCACTCTTTGTTGCATGTGGAGGGATTGTTATATGATCTATCTATGTTATTATTGTTGAGAGAACTTGCACTAGTGAAAGTATGAACCCTATGCCTTGTTTCCTATCATTGCAATACCGTTTACGCTCACTTTTATCATTAGTTACCTTGCTGTTTTTATATTTTCAGATTACAAAAACCTATATCTACTATCCATATTGCACTTGTATCACCATCTCTTCGCCGAACTAGTGCACCTATAAAATTTGCCATTGTATTGGGTGTGTTGGGGACACAAGAGACTCTTTGTTATTTGGTTGCAGGGTTGTTGGAGAGAGACCATCTTCATCCTACGCCTCCCACGAATTGATAAACCTTAGGTCATCCACTTGAGGGAAATTTGCTATTGTCTTACAAACCTGTGCACTTGCAGGCCCACCAATGTCTACAAGAAGAAGGTTGTGTAGTAGACATCACATAACAACAATTCTTTCTTATAAAACTTCTCATGATCAAGTAGCAACCAATTCACATGTTAAGGCTCAAACAATGAATTCTTTTGAAACTCAACAACAAAGGTTCTTAGTCACCAAATAATTACAATTCAACTTATTCAACACAGTCTAAGTAAGAGCTCCACATACTCAACAGTCATATAGTCTTCTATGATTTATAACACTCACCTCATACACATGAGCAAAACGTTTCAATCGGACACATAGAAAGATAGGGGCTGATAACTTCGCCTCCCAATGTATTCACCTCAAGGGTGATGTCCACAATAATAACTCATGTTACCCATATCCAACTGGATATATGTGCCTATATCTTTCCTCACCACATGATGCTTGCCAAAGGAGAAAAATAAAAAGGAATAGAGAGAAAACCTTTGACTCTTGCATAAAAGTAAATACATAAAGTAAAAGATAGGCCCTTCGTAGAGGGAATCAGAGGTTGCCATGCACTTATTTGTTTGTATGCTCAACCCCTTAGTGCAAAAGAACATCACATTATATTTCCCCTTATGATAGCAACCTTTATTATGCAGTCTGTCGCTTTTATTCTTTGCCATCACAAGTTCGTACAACACTCAATTTTCTCCAACACTAAATGATCTAACACTTTTAGAAGCAATTTTTATTGCCTTATTGCACTGATGACAACTTACTTGAAGGATCTTGCTCAATCCATTGGTAGGTATGGTGGACTCTCAAAACAAGAATTGAGTTTAACGGTTTATGGATGCACAAGTAGTATCTTTACTTGGTGTGGAATTTTTGGCTAGCAAGGATAGGGGGCAAGCACCACATGTTGAAGGATCTATGACAATATAACTTCGATGTGAATATGAAGAAACATAAATAATTACATTCTCTTCCTTGTCCAACATCAACAACTTTTGCATATAATAGTTTGATGGGGGCTCACAATCACAAAATATTTTCAATATAGTGTATTTGCATGTGAAAGTTCTCTTCCTTATATTAATCATTCAGGAATTGCTTGTATGGCCAATATTGTGATTGTCAAGCTTCAAAAGATTTCACTTTCTATACCCAATGTGAAGCCACTTCTAGGAATGATATTAACATATAATTTCAACTTCATGATATTCGATTCATTCAACAACTTACTCATAGGATATAAGTGAAGCACAAGAGTAAATGACAAGCTACTCCAAAAAGATATAAGTGAAGATCAAGCGAGTAGTTATGTAAATGGGTAGCTATTTGAGGACTCTCTTTTATTTAAAACTTTCAGATCTAAATATTTTATTAAAACAGCAAGCAAAAACAAAACAAAATAAAAATCCAAGAATAGCACACATCATGTGAAGAAGCAAAAACTTAGGCTCAACCGATACTAACCGATAATTGTTGAAGAAGAAAGGTGGGATGCCTACCGGGGCATCCCCATTCTTAGATGCCTGAGACTTCTTGGAATATTAGCTTGGGATGCCTTGGGCATCCCCAAGCTTGATCTTTTGTGTCTCCTTTATTCCTCTCATATCACGGTTTCCCTAAATCTCAAAAACTTCATCCACACAAAACTCAACAAGAACTCGTGAGATAAGTTAGTATAAATCAGTGCAAAACATTATCATTCTCTACTGTAGAAAAATACTAAAATTATTATTCAACATTGAATACTAAATTCCTCTGCATATTTAATACTGCTATCCTCAAATAGAATCATTAAACAAGCAAACATATGCAAACATAACATTAATCTGCCAAAACAGTATAGTCTGTAAAGAATGCAATATTCATCATACTTCCCTAACTCGAAAAATTCTTAAAAAATTACCAAACTTCAGAAAACTTATCAGATATTATTTTGCAAAAAGTTCCAACATTTTATCACATTCTGACTTTTCTATTGAATTTTTGCAACATCGATAAACTTTCTGTTTTGAAACCACAACATGTATACTTGCAAAATAAACATGGCAAAGGCTATCATTGCCACTTTTATTGAAATAAAAGATGCAAACCATTATTCTAAATAACAGCAAGCAAATCCTAACAAAATAAATTGACACTCCAAGCAAAACACATATCACGTGACGAATGAAAACATAGCTCCAAGTGAGGTTACCGATAATGTTGGAGACAAAAGAGGGGATGCCTTCCGGGGCATCCCCAAGCTTAGTTGCTTGGATGTTCCTTGAATATTACCTTGGGGTGGCTTGTGAATCCCCAAGCTTGGGGTTTTGTCACTCCTTATTCTCCTCATATCGACATCTCACCCAAAACTTGAAAACTTCAATCACACAAAACTTAACGGAACTTCGTGAGATAGGTTAGTATGATAAAGAGCAAACCATTTCACTTTGGTACTGCCAAAGACAAGATTCATAATTGTTTCCACACAATGACTACTGAATCACATCATTTCCACAATTTATATCGAGCAATATAAGCCATAGAAACTAGGAAACAAGCAAACTATGCATTGAAAACATAATCTGACAAAAACAGAACAGTTTGTAGTAATCTGTACTCAAACTATACTTCTGCTACTCCAAAAATTATGACCATGTGAAAAATTTGTATATTAATCTTCTGCAAAAAGAATCAACTCAAAAGCACTCTTCTGTTAAATATGAGATTTATTTTCGTGAGCGCAAAAGTTTCTATTTTTCAGCAAGATCAAATCAACTATCACCCAACATGATCCCAAAGGCTTTACTTGACACTTTATTGAAACAAAAACAATAAAACATGATTACTCCAGTAGCATAATCATGTAAACACACAAAAACAGTAGATAAAAGTGTTGGGTTGTCTCCCAGAAGCGGTTTTCTTTAGTGCCTTTTAGCTAGGCATGAATAGTTCAATGATGCTCTCATAAAAGATAAAGATTGAAACATAACAAGAGCATCATGAATCATAATTCCTTTATCATAATAATTTTCAGCAGCATCATGAATAGATTCATCCATATAACCATCACATAAAGCATTCTTTTCATGATCCAAAAGCATAGAAAATTTATTACTCTTTACGGCATACATGTCATCATAATATTAATCATAACACTACTAGGAAAAGGGCTATAGAGGGGATGGGTTCTAATGGCGCACCTGACAGGTAGTGCGCCACTACTATATACTAATGGCGCACCGTTTGTTGATGCGCCATTAGTGTGGAAGACACTAATGGCGCACCAGACACACGGTGCGCCACTAGTAATATTTTTTTTCCATTTTTCCATACATACTAATGGCGCATCAGAGCGAAGTGCGCCATTACTAGTTAGAACTAGTAATGCGCACCAGACAGATAATGCGCCAGTACTATATTCTTTTTTATTCTTTTTTTGCAAAACTACTAATGGCGCACCTTCTCACAGTGCACCATTACTAGTTTAAACTAGTAATGGCGCACTTTGACTCGGTGCGCCGTTAGTATATATATTTATTTATTTTACTTTTTTGCAAAACTACTAATGGCACACCGCCTGCAGGTGCGCCATTAGTAACCAGGCATACTAATGGCGCATTTGCAGGTGGTGCGCCATTAGTAACCTGGGACCCCAACAAGATATTTTGGACAGCCACACCTACCCACTCACTTTCCCCACTTCATTCCCTCCACCTCCTTCTCCAAGCTTTCGGCTGCCTCCTCCTCCTCACCTCATTTGCACCATAGATTCATCAAAATTAAGTGGTGAAATTACCTTTTTTTGATAGGTAAGTAAGGGGAAAGCTATCTTCATGTTGTAGATCTACTTTTTTTCTCCATAGCTCGCTCCAACAACGTGCACATGCACTTTTTGTGGTCTAGCTAGATCTATGTATGTTTCTGATGTTGCATATGTTTGTGGTGTTGCATATATGTTTGTGTTTGCAGGTACCACTATTTGAAATGCGATAGTTGCCAATATTTTGCCAGAATGTTGATTCATTTCCGTTTCGGCGAGAATTTTGGCACTATGCGTTCTTTTTGGTCCTATTTTTAGGGAAGGTCATGCCAAATTTTGTCTTGGTTCTAAAATATCGTTTTGCTCTACCCAGCAGGCGACCATGGTCCGCACGATGACCGAAGGCATCGTGAATAAGTTTTTGAGCTCCGTGAAGGCCGAGATGCTTCAAAAGAACGAGACGGAGATAAGATGTCTATGTCGAAGATGCAAGCTGAAGAGCCTTATTGCGGACCCGGATTCCGGGCAGGTGCGGGACCACCTGCTCTTGCGTGGTTTCATGGATGGCTATCGATGGCAAGGTGATGAAGATGACTATGAAGTCGTCCATGGGGGCCGGGCAAGAAATGAGGAAGGGCAACAAGACAACCACCACGGCGAGGGCGGGCGAGAAGATGAAGAATCTCCAGGACATGATCACGACGGTGATGATGTACACAGTCATCATGTAGAAGATGTTGTACATTCTGATGAGGAAGATCAAGACGAAGGGCATGATCATGAAGGTGAAGATGCCGGAGTAGACGGTGATGGAGGCTGGGTGCAGGACCCTCATATTCAAGAGCTGCTTCTCAAGCAGACGGATAACGCAAGAGCTGCCGCCTGAGAGAAAGCCAAGCTGGATCAACTGGAGATAGACGCGGTTTCTCCATTGTATGAAGGATGCAGGCCCGAGGATACCCACCTAAAAGTAACGCTCATGGCTCTGGAGATGAAGGTAAAACACAAAATGACCGACACATGCTTCGACGAGAACATGTCATTCTGGCACGAACGTCTTCCCAGGGGGAACAAGTGCCCGACCAGTTTCGAGGAGGCAAAGAAAATCGTGTGTCCTCTGGATTTACCGCACGTGAAATACCATGTGTGCATGAAAAATTGCATCATTTATCGGGATGAGCACGCGGAGTCTACCATATGTCCGGTGTGCAGCGTCACTCGATACAAGAAGAGGAAGAAAGCTCCTCGAAAATCGGTGTGGTACTTTCCGATCACTCCTCATCTGCAGCGGTATTTTGCGGACCCTAAGGTAGCAAAGCTCCTGCGTTGGCACGCGGATAGGAAGGAGAAGAAGCGGGAAGATGAGGGAAATGATCTGGAGATAAATAAAAAAGACAAGATGCTGAGTCACCCTAAGGATGCGAGCCAGTGGCAAGCGTTGAACTTCGAATACCCAGCATTTGGGAAGGATCCAAGGAACATCATGCTGGGCGCGAGCACTGATGGAGTCAATCCGTTTGGCAGCCAGAGAAGCACACATAGCACCTGGCCTGTGTTTGTGTGGACGTACAACCTTCCCCCCTGGTTGTGCATGAAGAGGAAGTACATTCACATGAGTATGCTAATTGAAGGGCCGAAACAACCAGGGAACGACATCAATCTGTATCTGGGGCTGCTGAAGGAGGAGCTAGACACGCCATGGAAAACGCCAGCCAATACGTGGAACGCCGCAGAGAAAGAATATTTCCCTATGAGAGCCGCACTGCTCACGACGGTGCACGACTATCTCGGTTACGGATATCTTGCGGGGCAGGTAGTCCACGGATTTTCTGGATGCGTAAGGTGCATGGATGACACAACGTATCGCCAGCTAGATAGAGATCCCGGTCTTCGAAAACCATGTTCATGGGACATCGAAGGTGGCTTCGCGATGATGACCCGTGGAGGAAACGCAAGGATATGTTCGATGGTGAAACCGAACCCGAAAACACCCGTGTACGAGGAGCGGCGAGGAAATAGACGAGCTGTTGAAAAATTGGAAAGACTGCCCACTGCCGGGAAAGAAGAAAAAGGCGCCAGAGCCTTGAAAGAAGCGAAAGGCGCCAGAGCCGCTGCTAAAGGTATGGAAAATGAGGTATGTTTTCTGGGACTTGTCGTACTGGAAGATCCACCGTGTGCCTCCCAGCCTTGATGTCATGCATATCACGAAGAACGTGTGCGAGAGTCTGCTTGGTACCCTGCTCAACATGCCAAAGAGGACCAAAGATGGGCCAAAAGCAAGGGCAGACTTGAAATCAGTGGGCATCAGGCAGGAGCTTCACGCTAATGATGATGATGATGATGATGATGATGAGGCGAAGCAGGACACAGAAAGTCGTCGCGAAGGCAAAAAGGCCAAGAAGACCGGAAATGACTACCCTCCCGCGTGCTTCACTTTCAGTCAGGAGGACATCGAGCAGTTTTTCACCTGCCTCCTAGGAGTAAAACTTCCATACGGTTACGGGAGGAAGATAAGCAGATACCTAGACCCAGCGAAGCAGAAGTTCAGCGGGATGAAGTCTCACGACTGTCATGTGCTGATGATGCAGATACTTCCAGTTGCAATCCGTGGGATCATGGACGCGCACGTCCGTGAAACGCTATTTGGCCTATGTAACTTTTTCAACGTCATCTCTCAGAAGTCGATTGGCGTGAGGCACCTCAGAAGGCTACAGGAAGAGATCGTGGTGATACTATGCGAGCTTGAGATGTACTTCCCGCCCGCATTCTTCGACGTTATGGTGCATCTGCTGGTTCATACGTGGAGGATATCATCCAACTCGGGGCGACGTTCCTGCACAGCATGAAGCCGTTCGAAAGGATGAATTGTGTCATCAAAGGATACGTTCGCAACATGTCACGTCCAGAGGGAAGTATAGCCAGGGGCTTTCTGACCGAAGAGTGCATCTCCTACTACACGAATTATCTAAGCATCAAGAACCCCGTTGGTCTGCCCGTCAACAGGCACCTCGGCAGGCTCGCTGGATGGGGTCACCATGAGGGTCTCCGCGAAATGCATGTCGACTTCGAGGATCGACTCGCCGACTTTGAAAGAGCAAACCTAGTCGCGCTACAACACATAGACGTGGTCGATCCTTGGGTGGTAGAGCACAAAACCTTTATTGAGAAGACATAAAATGACCGAGGCTAACAAAGGACGGACGGAGATATAATCAAAGAGCGCAACTCATGTTTCACGCGTTGGTTCAAGCAGAAGCTTCTGTTGTACCCTTTACATGAGGATTCTTCCGCGGAAGAACAACTCAGATTCGCCTTGTCACAGGACACCGAGCACAACCTGATGACCTATGAGGCGTATGATATCAACGGCTACACATTATACCCCGAGAACAAGGACATGAAGAGCGATGGTTATCAGAACTCCGGGGTAACGATGGAATCCTACACCGGCAACGACAAGGACAGATACTACGGAAGGATCAAGGAGATCTGGGAGCTGAGCTACGCTGGAGAGCAGGTCCCGACGTTCCGTGTCAGATGGGCCAAGAGCGTCCTTACAGAAGACCGGTATTTCACCACCATGGTTATACCCGAAGCCAAATCCAAGACCGCGGGCGCAAACGTCACCGCGAAAAATGAGCCATGGGTACTGGCTTCCCAAGTGGACCAATGCTTCTTCATTACCGACCCGCCAAAGCCCAGTCGTGTTGTCGTGAGGAGAGGCAAAAGGAAGATCATCGGAATGGATGGAGTAGCCAATGAGAAAGACTTCGACAAGTACGGCGACCCGAAGATCGAACACGACGACGACGATGAAGTAGCAGCACACACCATAAGAAGAAGCAGGACCACCCTACCTAAAGGACGTCCGTTCCACTGAAGAACTCAATTTGCGAAAAAAAAGGGCAAGAAGATTGTGAACAGATAGCTAGCTAAGATCGATTGTATTTAAATCGTCGTCTTCATTTCTCGGGCACTTTTTGATATCATGAATATTTTTAAATTTCATGGGCACTTTTTGAATTCATGAATATTTTTCCAAATTTGATGATATTTTTTCATATTCAATATGAAAAAATATTGAATATTCATGAGGATACTCGATCTCGATCCCCCTCCCTCTCGATAGCTATCCGATCCCCCTTGCTAGATCCCCCTCGCCGCCGAGCACCCCCCGCACCCTCCCCCGCT
>LT934112.1:96303519-96365389 GCA_900231445.1 Triticum turgidum subsp. durum
CCCCGCTCCACCGCCGCCGCCGACACCCCGCACCCTTCCCGACTTTTTGATGATATTTTCAAATAACAAATTTGATGATATTTTGAATTAACAAAAATTGATGATATTTTCAAAAAAAATTGATGATATTTGATGATATCTTCTGTTCTAGTCCTCATGAAAATAAAAAATTTGATAAAAAAACAAATTATTAGAGGCAACAAGAAATAAGAAAAAAAAAGTTACTAATGGCGCACCCTATGTGGGTGCGCCATTGCTATCAGAAAAAAAAAAGTTACTAATGGCGCACCAGAGGTGGGTGCGCCATTGCTATAAGGAAAAAAAACTACTAATGGCGCACCAGAGGGTGGTGCGCCATTGCTATAGTGTCTAGCTGGATACCCCTTCGCCCGATCCCCCCTTCCCTCTCCCCCTCGCCAGTTCCCTCTCCCTCGATCCACCGCGCCGCTCCTTCCCTCGTCCCCTCCCTCCATCGCGCCGCCGCCGCCGCTGCCCCGACCCACTGCGCCGCAGCCGCCCACACGCCTCCGCCGCCTCCCTCTCCCCTTCCTCCCCCTCGAGCCTGCGACCTCCTCGGACGGACGACGGCGCGAGCCTCCCCGCGCTCCTCGACGGTCGGGCTCCTCGATGAACGGACAGACAACAGCTAGCCTCGTCGGACACGCTCCTCGACGGTGGCGCGAGCCTCCCCACGCGGCTGCTGCTCATCAACGACGGTTAGTCTCTGTCCCTCCCTCCCTCTCTCCCCCGCTCATCCCCATGCCCCCACGGGGCGGCGACCTAGGGTTAGGAGCAGGAGCTCGCCGCCGCCACCCCGTCGTGCCGCTGCTGCTGCTTCTTGATTGGTTTTATTAGTTGTGGAATGCGCGTTAGTTTCTTATTAGTTCTCCATTTCTTCTTGCGTGGTCTCGAAGTGATTTCAGCGAGGTAATTTAGTTCCCGATCCTCGGGTCGGTGCCTCTTTTAGCGAATTTGGGGATTTATTTGTCAGTCTTGGAATGAACAGGTGGGTAATCTGAGCTCGTTTAGCATTCTGGGTGGTTCTTGGTGGTGCCTTGGCCCTTTGCAACCAATGTGGTTGGGGAGATTAGGCTCTGACAATGTAGGTGGTGTACATTACGACCAACGCCACCACACCATGTGTGTTCTTTGGTCCTTGAACCAGTACATAGTTTCACCGGCATTAATGCCTTTAATTGAACTAATTTGTGAATGTTGAGTTTACCTTGACTTGTCAAGTTGGGACAGTTTGAGATTCAAAGGTTTCAGTGAGTAGACTGGATATTTTGTGTGTAGTAATATTTTGGTGCTTATTGCTTTGGATACTTTTTGTGTATGCTTTGCTGATACTTGTCTTAGGAAAGATGACACTGCTTTATCTAATTAAGTTCTTCGTGTCTTCCATTTAATCTTAGAATGGCACAGTCATATGTGTTTGTCAGTTAAATTCAGTCACCATTCTGAATTTTGACAGTACTCTACAAACTGCTTCAAAATTAGTCCACACAAACAAGTGCATTTTTCTAGACCTGCTTGTAAATTATTCCAGTTTGAAACTGAGATCTGCATATTCACCATCGAGTAAAGCTATTTCAGACACAATAAAGTTGCAAAATTCAGATACTTCATAGACATGTGTGTGTTGCTTTTGTTTCTGCTAAACTTTCTATGGTAGATAAACTGAGCATTGTGGCCATGCTTGATGCAGGAGCTCAAGAACCTGCGGCCGCAGCTCTACTCCGCCTCCGAGTACTGCGAGAATTCCTACCTCAACACCCACCAAAAGGAGATGTGAGTAGCCACCTCAGCTGTTCCTCCTCTCCTCCATTAGAACAGTTGATCAGTGTAAAGTAGTCTGAGTTAGAGAAATGTTGATCAGTGTTATGAGTGTTGGCCAAAAAGCTCTATCAGTAGCTAACTGCCTCATGTTCTGCTCTGTGAACTGCTATGTGGTGCTGCTCATGGATGATGGTAGGAATTTATGCAAATATTCAGATACACAAAATATTGAAGTTGTTGTAACTGATTACTTTCCCAAGTGATAAAAATACATTCTATTCTACCTATTTCATACTCAGTGATTGTTGCAGCCAAGAAATGCATAGCCAATGTTAAATGGTCCTATAAATGACAGTACCCTAACTACTATTCTGCTCATGATCTTATTTTTATTTCTTTGATGAAAGTTGGTTCTTTTCTTCCCAAGTCCACAAAAAATCTTTTACATTTCTAGTGGTTGCCAAAAGCATAATATGACCACGACAAACATAAACTTTGAGGCTGAAAGGAAATCAAGTAATGAACCACATAGGAATAGAAGGTAAACAAACTATGCTAGTTGAGAATGTACCTCAGTAGTCGATCAGAAGTGCGACGCCTCAATATTTCCTGAAAACCCATGTTGGCTAGGATAATTTGCTTTTATTACCTTATTTACACCAAGTTTTAGTTAAACAATGATACTTGAATAATTTTGTGCTACTTCTGTTATGGTTTTGTGGACATTATTTGACCTTATGGTAACTAGTTGGGGTCAGGTTTTGGGGTTTTGATTATTGGTATGAAGTACTGAGAGAGGATCTTATTCACACCAAGTTTTAGTTAAACACTGGTACTTGAATGATTTTGTGCTACTTTTGTTGTGGTTTTGTGGACAGTATTTGAACTTAATGGTAACTAGTTGGTTATGAAAACATGATACTGCTATAACTTTAGTAGTAAGCAGAATAGATCGTGCTACAGTAGCTCTAGGCAGAGAATCGCATGTTAATACCATAGAGGTACCCAAATATGTAGGTGTAGTTTGTGTTTTTATTTGTTCACACTGTCGCTGTATTGCTCACTTAGACAATTAGTCTTTATGAAGAAGAAGAATAAAGCTGCTGCTGCTGCTGTTATGCCTGTATTCACTTCTGTTGTTGTTGTACTTGTGATGAATTTGTACTTGTGATGATGCTACTTGTGATCTTCTGAAATGACCCATTGGGGACTTCATTACGCGGGGATAATGATTTTGCAGGTACCCCGAGAGGCCCTTGAGTTTGCCGGAATGTCGATTAACTTCCGTTCCGGCAAATTCGGGTACTCCATATGTCCTATTTTCAGCAAAGGTCATGCTGAAATTTTTTGTGAATTTTAGCATGGCTTTGCTAAAAATAGGACATATGGGGTACTTGCGACTAATGCATGGGCCGGGGTATCTTAGTACTTAGTTAAGTAGGATCAACTGCCCCGCCATTCTTGCTGCATTAAACCATAGGTGGGAATAGAGCCAAGTGATTAGGCCCAACTTAGAATTCTGCTTAGCATCGATAAACCCTAGATGATAGACACAACATAGGTGGCAATAGAGCCAAGTGATTAGAGCCAAGTGATTAGGCCCAACCTAGGGTGCCTCGACATCGATAAACCCTAAATGATGAAAACTTAACTTGGCTGCCTAGATGCCTCGGTGTCGATGAGAACCTAAATGATGTACGCTTAGGCTTTTAGGGTGCCTCGGCGTCGACAAATCCTAAATGATAAAAGCTTAGCTTTTAGGATGCCTCGGTGTCGACAAACCCTAAATGATGAGACCATGATCTTGTTCCTTGACAATAACCAACTTTTTGACCAAACTGTTTTCCTATTTAGAGCGAAACATAGCCAACCACGATGAGGCCGATGGTTCGGGCGGCAAGCAATTCTGGAAGCTGTCCTAGGAGATGGAGGAACAACCTCACCGCTATGAGGACGCCGCGGAAGACACCGATCCTGACTACACAACCCCTAGTGGCGTAGGGGATGACACCACTGATGGTGCCTCCGAGGATGCCACCACTGATGATGGCGGCGCACACACAGATGGCAGCCAACCGAAGAAGCAAAGGAAGGAACGGCGCCCGAATGCGCTCCGCACTCTCAAGGAGGAATTCACTCAAGTGGACTCCGACGGGCATCCAACAGAGCCCAAACATATAGTCAAGGGGTACTCACTTTAGCTCGGGTGCATTCTCCGGAGCACCGTCTCGATAAACACCGATAACCTTAGGCATAAGGACCACGGGAATTTGCGCAACCTCCTCTTCACGAAGCTGCACGAATGATACAAGTTCTCCACCGAAATTGAAAACACACGCCTCTCAGGGAATAAAGTGAACAGTGCCGCCCTCACGAGGATGAGCACGGCCCTGTCTAGTTGGAGAAGCGCGGTGAAGAGAATGATTGATAAAGGTGATAGTTATGAGAAGATCAAGGCGAAATATCCTTTGATGAGCGAAGATGAGTACAAGGAGTTCAAGATCAAGTGCGAGAGCAGCGCAACCTCCGAATCAAGTCAGTGGGGGAAAGAAATGCGGGAGTTGAACTCAGGGGAACACAAACTCGGTCCCGGCAGTTACAGAGTGGCGGAGCCTATATGGGACAAGGAGGACGCAGAGAGTGCCGAGCAAGGCCTACCACCCCGCTTCGAGAAATACAGCGGTGACAAGCAGACTAGGAACTTTGTCAGGGCCCGGTACAAGGAGGACCCGATAACAAAGGAGCTTACAACGGATCTGAAGACCAGGGCGCTTGAGCTTGTTTTGGTAAGGAATACACCCCTGCGTAATTAGCTCCATATGGTTGCACTCTAATTAATCCCCAATATTTCTAAATGGTTCACGTTCCTTTTGCAGGACACTGAAAGTAGTAATGCGGGATCGTCTCAGAGCTCCCCTTTGGACACCCCTTTAAATAGGGCGTTGAACGTAATGAAAAACAAGGATAAGCTCACTAAGCCGACGTCAGCTGGTCGTGTGGCCGGCAAAGCCTTGTCCACAAAATGGGGGTCATACTATGCCACTGGTGTGCGGAAGGAGAAAAACACTAGCTCGGAAAGCCAGATGCGCGATGTTGAAGTACTCAAGGCACAAGTGGCACGGATTTCGGAGCTTGTCCAAGAGCAAGTGGAACAACAACTGGGAACGAAGCTCAATGCCATGGTGCCTACGTTGATTCATTGGCTGACGACTTGGATTGCGGGCGGCCAACAGGGGCCTCCCCCGGTTCCCAGCTTCACGGCCAGCAACTCGCACAGCGCACAGGCGGCGCCATTGGTGTCTCCGGCGGCGCCATTGGTGTCTCCGGCGGCGGTGCCATTGGTGTCTCCGGCGGAGGCGGTATTCGTGTCTCCGGCACCGGCACGGGCATTGGAGCTTAATGCACCCGGGTGTACGCCGGCCGGCACCTCGCCAGCAAGCACCCCCTCCGTCAGTTGCACGCCCGCCGTTGGTGGTGCCTCGACATTAGCCGAGCTCGACGGCATCACGGTAACTAAGCCTCTCGGCCGATGACTTCATCTCCTTGCGTTTGACTGGGCATCCCTGATGCCCTGTACATGTTTTCGCAGGGCACCGCCGACGTTCCTTGCACTCTTCTGCACTTCATGGGCACCGAGTTGGTCGATGTCGCCAGGGGCAGAATCATTCAACCGGGCAACCCCATGTTCCACGGTAATCCGATGCCACCCACAGTGTATAGGGTTGAAGTGGTTCGGGTGCTGCCAGGCTACGACGAGTTGTTACCTCCGATTCGACCCGCTGGGGCCGACGAAGAAGATGAGATGACCCTCGACACCTGCGTAAACTGGCCCCTGCTTTGGCCGAAGAGCCAGATTCGTTTGGGGCGGGGGACACCACCCCACAGACAAGACCGCCAGTCGTGCCGGCGCGAAGCCATGGCAAGAACACCGCAACGCTACCGGACCTGCCGGACATCCCTATGGCATAGGATCCGAACAGCCCTATGGCACAGGATCCGGACGACGACGACAATGACGACTGTACATTTACCAAAGTCGATAAGTACTTTGCCGAACAGGGGTACGCTGATGAGTTCTGCGGGCCTCTTTCTCAAGAACCCAACCAAGACGACCGCAATCTAGCTGGTATGGCGGAGAAATCCAATTGCAACAGGCGTCGTCTGGCGTTCAGTTCTCAGGAGACGCGTCCAGCTCCCACCTTCGCCGAGCCTCAGATAGCTGAGGTGCAAAATATTATCAGCCCCAACACGCTCAAGAAGGCGGTCTGTGAGCAGAACTCGGTCCCATTATAGGAGATCAAGAAGAAGGGACGGAAACGAAAGACTAACAAGGGCGCCGGTGCAAGCCAGCCGGCACCGAGTTCGATCCGTGCTCAGGACGGGCCACCTTCACCTAAGGATATCTCGAGGAGGGTGCATGTGGCGGGTAGGGTGATGCTACCGCCAAATATGCTCAATGCTGCAACCGGTGCTATGCGGAGTCTGCACGACAGTGTTCTTTCTTTGGAGAAGCGGCGTCTCAGAGAGAATGATGTGGCATACCCGGTTTTTGTGGCCAAGGTGCCAGAGCGCAAGGGCTTTGTGGATGGCGACATCGGGGGTACGATCGTCCTGCGGTTTGATGACATCTTTGCTATATTTAACCTTCATCTGCTGCACTACACCTTCATTCGGCTGTTTTCGCTGAGTATGGAGATGCGGATCATTAGAGACAAGACCCCGGACATCGTGATAGTTGACGCCTTCTACATGTGTGCCAAGCACTTCACCAGCGCTGGGGACCGCCAAGTTGTGAGTTCACACCTCGAAGGCGTCATTCTGGCAAACCCGGATAAGGATAACTTCCTTGTGGCTTACTTTCCCGAGTAATTCATCCCTTAACCGCCCCGTAACATATGATTTCTTAGATTTCGATCGTTCTATTTTTTTCTAACATTCCGTGTTCTGTGCAGTGACACACATTGCACACTCATCCTCTTAAGCCCGAAATATTCCATGGCCACGTATTTCGACCTGAACCGTAACTCCGAGATAGACTACACAAATGTCAAGAAAGTTCTTGATGATGTTCTCCCCGGCTACACCAAATCTGGATGCACCTTCACCAGGGCAGTTCGTAAGTACGGCAAGCACATGTTCTCACACAATACGAAGTTCTACTGCGTCAAGCAGCCGCCTGGCGGTAAGAAGGATGCCTACTACGCCCTCCATCACATGCGGGCGATCGTAAGGGACCATCATCACCTTCTGCTACCAGATAATCTCAAAGATTGGGCCGCGAACTTGTCGGCAATCCAGGACGCGGACTTCAGACAAGAATTCTTTCACATCCAGTCGGAGTTTGCGGACATCATCCATCAAGATGTCCTTCATACCTCGGGGCAGCTCTTCCTCAGATATCAACCGTCCAACAATGAGATAGATGGAACGCTACAAATGCAGGGTGACAACGACCGCAATTTCATGACCATCACGACAGACGGCAGCTTCATCCACGCTCCTGTCCGATGAGTCGAGTCGAAAGTAGTGATGTGTAGTTCTGAAACATTGATTGGCTCATGTTGTAATTAAACTTTAATGAATTCGTATGTCTCTTTGGTTTGGACAGTCGTTCAACTTAGATGTAATCGGCGCTATTTATTAGTAGGACCATGAATCGTGCTATTAATGTCTTGCTTTTCTCTTCCGATCCTTTTGTTGCATACTTACATATTGCTTATGTATTGTCTGTTGTTTGGCTTGTGCATAGAGATGTCATCGTATGTCGTGTACAAGGGTAAGGTTCCCGGAGTCTACGACGACTGGGAGGAGTGTTAGAGACAGGTTCACCATTTCAGCGGTAACAGTTACAAAGGGTACACCACTAGGGCGGAGGCCGAATCTAGATACGCCCGCTATTTAGAGGGAGAGACGAGGGAGTGTTGGAGGAACCGGATGAAGACCAGTTTGATCGCGATGATGCTCATCGTGATGACCACAACTCTCTTCTATGTGATGGTAGTTTAGATGATCGATATCGACTTGTAATGTGAAGACAAACTCGATACTCGCGGTCTTGAGACTTGTAATGTTTTATCTTTGTTCGGTCTTTTGAATTCGGAGACTAATATGATGAATTGTATTCGGAGACTAATCTTCTGTTGTATTCGATGAATCTGATGTTGCTGTGTGCTGCTGTCTATATTCTGTCCAATAATATATTTTGTAACCTATGCAAAAATCAGAAAAGTAAAAAAAACAAATATTCATACTAATGGCGCATCACCACCAGGTGCTCCATTAGTATGCCAAAGGATACTAATGGCGCATCAACACAGAATGCGCCATTAGTGTGACAAAGCACATGCTTACGTATGGCCCCCCGGGAGGCACACTAATGGCGCATGGTGTTACATACTAATGTCGCACTGCTTGGTGCGCCATTAGTATACCAGATACTAATGGCGCACCAGTGGTGTGCCATTAGTAAAAAAATACTAGTGGTGTGGTACTAATGGCGCACTGGTAATGCGCCATTAGTAGGCAAAACCGGTGCGCCATTAGTAGGCCTTTTCCTAGTAGTGTAAGTAGCAACTTTGTTCTCATCATAGTCAATTGAAACCTCTTCCAAAGTAGTGGATTCATCATTAAATTAATTCATGACCTCTCCAAATCCACTTTCATCATTATAATCATCATAAATAGGAGGCATGCTACCATTATAACAAATTTGCACATCAAAACTTGGGGAAATAAAAATATCATCTTCATCAAACATAGCATCCCCAAGCTTATGGCTTTGCATATCATTAGCATCATGGATATTCAAAGAATTCATACCAACTACATTGCAATCATGCTCATCATTCGAAGATTTTTGGTCAAACATTTTATAAGAGTTCTTCTTCTATCAATTGAGGACAATTTTCCTTTCCATCATTTTCACGAAAGACATTATAAAGATGATCAATAATATGGTGCAACCTCAATTCCATTTTATGTAGTTTTTCGTTATAAACCAAACTAGTGATAAAACAAGAAAATAAAAGATTCAATTGCAAGATCTAAAGATATACCTTCAAGCACTCACCTCCCTGGCAACGGCGCTAGAAAAGAGCTTGATGTCTACTATGCAACTTTATTCTTGTAGACTCGTGTTGGGCCTCCAAGCGCAGAGTTTTGTAGAACCATAGCAATTTTCCCTCAAGTGGATGACCTAAGGTTTATCAATCCATGGAAGGCGTAGGGTGAAGATAGTCTCTCTCGAGCAACCCTGCAATGAAATACAAGAAATCTCTTGTGTCCCCAACACACCGAATACAATGGAAAATTGTATAGGTGCACTAGTTCGGCAAAGAGATGGTGATAAAAGTGTAGTATGGATAGTAGATAAGAGTTTTTGTAGTGCGAACAATAAAAAATAGCAAGGTAGTAAATAGTAAAATGGAGTAGAAACGGTATTGCAATGATGGAAAATGAGGCCTAGGGTGTATACTTCCACTAGTGCAATCTCTCAACAATGCTAACTTAGTTGGATCATATGATTATCCCTCAAAGTGCAATAAAGAATCACTCCTAAGTTCCTATTAGCGGAGAACAAAAGATAGAAATTGTTTGTAGGGTACGAAACCACCTCAAAGCAATTCTTTCCGATCAATCTATCCTAGAGTTCATACTAAAATATCTTTTCGATCGATTTAATCAAGTATTCGTACTAAAATAACACCATATGATGCATGTCAACCAACTCTAATGTCACCTATATACCCCAATGTCACCGCGAGTACCCATGATTTAATTATACGATATGTATCAAACAATTTCAGATTCATAATACTCAATCCACACAAAGAACTACAAGGAGACCCCAAATTTCTATCAGAGAAAAGATAATAAAAAAGTTTATCAAGCCCTATGCATAGATTACCCCAAAGTCCCCGCGGGAATCCGGAAGTTCAGTGCCATAACATATATCCAGTGAATCAAAATAATACCCCATTGTCACCATCCCTGTTCAAGAATTCATCCGATTAACCAGTTAACTTGTCGATTAATCCCTATACATAGGATCACCGAGTAGCCGATAAACCGATAACTTGTCCGATTAATTGATTAAGTGGCCGATTAACTTGCCAATTAGCCTATTAATCCCCTACTCGCCAGCCAACCGAGCAACTACCAGTTAACGATTTCCTGAACAATGGTCACATTTGGTATTCATATTCGAGACATATATCATGTGTTCTCAGATCTGAACATTCAATCTGACAAGACAAAACTTCAAAGGGTAAAGACTCAATTCATCACAACAAGAGTAGAGAGGGGAGAAACATCATATGATCCATCTAGGTTAACAAAGCCCATGATACATCAAGATTGTGATATCTCAAGATCACGCGCGAGAGAGAGAGAGAGACTAAACACATAGCTACTGGTACAAACCCTCAGCCCAAGGTGGACTACTCCCTCCTCATCGTGGTGGCCGCCGGGATGATGAAGATGGCCACCGGAGATGATTCCCCCCTCTGGCAGGGTGCCGGAACAGGGTCTAGATTGGTTTTCGGTAGCTACTGAGGCCTGCGTTGGTAGAACATCTGATCTAGGGTTATTTCTGATGGTTTCTCTATTTATAGGAATTTTTGGCGCCAGTCTCACGTCCAGATGGGCCTCAAGGTAAGAACGATACACCGGGGCATGGGCAAGGGCCCAGACGCGCCCCGGTGGGTCGTGCTCTCATTGTGGCTCTTCTGGCCCTCCCACGAAGCTTCGAGGGTCCCTTTTGTTCCAAAAAATATTGTCAAAAAGTTTCAGCTCATTTGGAGAAATTTCATTTCTGCACTAGAAACAACACCACGGTAGTTCTGCTGAAAACAGCGTCAGTCCGTGTTGGTTCCATGCAAATCATACCAAAACCATGTAAAATTATAGTAAACATGGCATGAATACTTCATAAATTATAGATACGTTGGAGACGTATCAGACAGCTAGCTGTAGCACGGACTCCCAAGTACTTTTTACATGCATCTTATGGTCGGCTATTGCGACAATTGAACGCGGAGCAGTCGCGTGCACCAGGAAGCGGCATGGGCGACGCTCTCTCGGTCGGCGCACCACTTCAATGCCGGCGCCAGTGAGAGATCACGTTTGCTCTGGCCATGCATGAATGCGGCACTAACCGTTTCGGGCGGGAAGCACGCTCGGGTGTTGAAGAGGGTTTGTGTTGGTCAGGAGCAGGCGTGGTAGCAGTCCGGACGCCCGCAAACAAGAGATGTTGTATGTTAATATTGCTGCATATATAATTAACAACATAAATAATGTGCCAGTTGGAAAAATATGATTGGAGATGGAGATGGAATGTTACGTAAACATGGATATGCATGTCTATGTGTGTGTGCGACGACTCTAGCGACCTGGAAGCGGGGGCGTGTTTTTGATCGAGTTTTCTTTCTTGGTACGTTAAAAAAAATTGTCCGCCAATTTTTGTTTCGTTTTTCCAGGAACGTGCGTACTCTATTTAAAACCACTGCTATGGAGAGATTTTTTTACTCCATTTTATATATATAGCCTCTTGTTTGATAGGGTTTCTCGCGTCTCGCTCTCTCACCTTCTCCGTTTCAAAACAAGATGACAGTGTCCACTCTATCTCTCTCCTCACCGGTGGTCACAAATCTGGCTGAATCGCGTCCGCTGCGGGAGGTGAGGAGGTGCAGCATTGACGTTGTCGCTGTCAGCGAAGGAGGAAGCCGATGTGCACCATCCTCTCGGAGCTGGTGTCGGTGTCAAAACCGGTAGATATCGGGTAGGGGGTCCCGAAATGTGCGTCTAAGGATCCAAGGTAACATGAGGCAGGGGTCACGATGTTTACCTAGGTTCGGGCCCTCTTGATGGAGGTAATACCCTACTTCCTGCTTGATTGACTTTGATGAGTATAGGGGTTACAAGAGTTGATCTACCTCGAGATCGTAATGGCTAAACCCTAGATGTCTAGCCTATATCACTACAAGAAATATGTCAACTTGTGACCCTCACTATTGGTCTCTGAAAGGTCATAGTTTTTCATTTGCGACCTTTCTGTGACCAAAACCATAAGGTCAAAAGATGGCGGTCGTAAACTGAAATTATTGACCTTCTGTAAAAGGTCGTTGGTTCTTTGACCAAATTTTTAGTCACTAGGAACCTCCCCAGGCCACGTAGGCATCCAGCGTGGCAAGCTGATGTGGCACAAGAATTAGCCCAGTCCAATTCGGTGTTTTACATGGGCCGAGCCCAACAATTCGGCCTTTCCCTATGAATTCTTTTCAGTTACATGGGTCAAACCCAAAATTTCAGTCTTTTATTTATTTCTTGGTCGTGGCCTTTTAACATTTGTTTGGGCCTAGGCCATTATATTTTGTTGCTGGTCCCACCAATCAGATGGATACCACTTGTCATAATCTCACACATTAGACCCACATGACAGAAAATTCCAAAGTGATTTCATAAGTGGGCTCCATGAGTCAGGTTCCATTTCACACGCTTTGAAACCACATAATGAATATTTCAAACAGAACATAACAAATGTAGTTCGTCAAAGAAGGATAAATAAGTCAACTACAATCTGTACATAGTCTATTACAATACTATTCAAATCATTCCAGTCTATTACACATAAGATAGAACATATAACTCTTTGCTACACGGCTTAGAACTTCAAATATACTTCCTAGTTCACTTTGCTGGAGCTCTTGTAAATGAGGGGAAACACCATTTTCGGGTATGTTTGTAGAGGCTGAACCAAGGCATCTAACACTAAAACAAAAGAGTTAGAAACAAAATAAAAACAAATATACAAAGAAGATAGGGACTAAATCCTGAAGTATATGTACATGTAACAGTAACAACCACAACGAATAGCTAGTTAAGAGAAAAATAGAATAATCTTACAACAGAATATAACCACACGTCACCTCTATCTATTCTATGTGTACAAGTAAAGGAAATTATGTACCAATAATTATATTATGGGACAGAGGGAGTAGTACATATGATTACTTTCAGGTTATAATTTTTCTTCACCTACAGTCTGCTCCTATATTCAGGGAACCTTAGTCAGGTATCACTAGTGAGCACAGAACAAAACAAAAAAAAGGTGTTGGCTATATAAGTGAAGACTGTTCACGGCTTTTTAGAACGTACAATAAACCAACAAGGATATACAAGTTGCAAATAATCAAAACTTAGTAGCCACTGAACCTTGCAAAACACATATTGTGGCATAGTTCATCGAAAAGAAAGATGATCGCAATAACAATTAACAAGATTGTGGTGGCCAGAAGACCACCACCACAGATGCAAAAATTGAATCATCGCTGGCATCACAGTAAGTCACGGCTCAATGTCCAGACCATCTCAGGACAGGGGAAGAGATAGGAGGCAAGGGACTCACCAGAACCAAGGATGGGGCAGCCACCAACGCCAAACAAGAGTCATTTTGCAGAGGGAGAAGCCAAGGTTGTGGACGAGGAGGAAGTAGTCTGCCCAGCCATAGCAGCCGGCCATGGAGGTTCACATGCCTATACTAACGAAAGAAATAGCATTTTAAACGATAGGGTTGTTTGCAACATGCATTGGTAAAAAAATACCGAAGATCAAATACCAGCTACTAGATAGTAGCAACAATTAACAACCAAGTTCCAGAAACTAGGAGATAAAACCATGTGTAGTATCACATTCTTGATAGGTAGAACATAAATCTAAACCATGGTGTTGTCAATTCTAGAAGCAAGTGTTTTAATGGCCAAGAAGCATATCTGTTAAATTACAACTCGGTGCAAATGAAAGACTGGAACTCCAAACAACGCTTTTTTAATGCAATCTGTGCAGGCAACACAACAACAATCAACGCAAATGCACAACTCTACTCATAGACAAACAGATGTAGCCAGGTGACTCCCCTGATGGCCAACTGCAGTGTGGTGCAGCCATGCCAGAATCAATCATTCATTCATCATACAGTCTTACAGATGCAAGCAATGTTTGCTGGTGATGCAAGGAAACGTACCACCTACTCCAAATCATCATTACTTGTAAATAGGAATGATCTTTTCCATGACACAAGCACGGAAAGTACAAAAAAAAACACCCATGCACATGAAACAGAGCAAGGTACTACTATAGCAGCACAAGAGAGGGAGCTAGAAGGTAGGAGACGGACTCACATGAGAGGAGCTAGAAGCTAGTGTTGTTGATCTAGTATAGAAAGTAAGCAAGCGAGTATAGGAGACACACACGTGCTACTGCTAGTATCTACAGATATCAATTAAGCTGGATGTGTATGTGCGCTTCAGCTAGCTTAGTACGTACAGTCCATGGTTGGGCTAAAATACAAATAAAGCATGCTAGCGTCAACAGAATCCATGGTTGGCACATGTAGCGTGAGCAGGAGAGCTCGTCCGCTCTATCGCCACACTAATGCTTTCCAGGCAAAGGTGGAAGATTCAGCTACAAGTAAGACCTGATTCTAGTGTTCCACTTACAAAAGCCAAACTACAACAGTTTTAATACATAGCCATTTTATTGTACATAGGTGGATGTAAATCCTCTTCTTACTTTTAAGACAAAATTTCATATAATCTGAAACAAATGTTATCCCTGCAATATTTTCATGTTCGGTTGAAACACATTTTAGTTTAGTTGGAATCATCTTTCAGCTACCATGGAAAACATTAGACATAAACGATCGAAACAATTTCAGTATGTTGCAATGGAAGCATCTGCCACAAATGGACATATAAACATCATTGCATGAAACTGCTTTCAGTTATCTTTCTACATCAGTGCATGCAATGGACATATAAACAGCATTGTATGAAACTGCTTTCAGTTATCTTTTTACATCAATGCATGCAGCTTTTCTAGGGAAAAGAAGGATGTGGGCATCAGGCATTCAGTTATCGTTCATAAAATGAATACGTTGGCAAAATTGGGTACATGACACTCAACCTAAAATTGTGGGGCAATTAGTTTGTTGTTGAATACTGAAATGCGGGCGGCTGGGTAACCGCAAGAGGAGCAGGTGCTTCTGGAGGTGGAAGATGCGGCGGCCGTAGCGGATGCAGAGTGTGTGGGAGGGAGGGGAGGATCTTGGCACAGCGGTGGGGACCAGCTGGATCCGATCGACGAGGTCGCGAGATCCGAGGTGGAGCTTCTGCTGGTGGTGTCCATGGCCTTGGACGGAGCTCCTATTCATTCCCTGTTAGACAGAGAGGCCGCAAGGTGATGGAGAGGGAAGGGAAAGGCAGAGGAGGAGGAGGAGGGGATGGGGACAAGAAAAACCTCGCCAAGGACGTCAGGGAAGAGACGACATCTACGGCGGCGGCTAGGGTTAGCCGCGTGCTTGTGGGTGTGTTGCGCGAGGAGCACCAAATACTGTCGGTGGAGACGGTGCAGCGGCCAGAGGAGAGCCCGGTGGAACTGCTCGATCTGGATGGGAAGACGATGCAGCGGGAAGAGGAGCTACTCGATCCGATAGGCGGCTGGGTCCCGGATCTCACGGGAGGAAGCGCTATGCGCCGCCCTGATCCCGGATCCGGCGGGCTCTAGCATCGTCGTTGCCATCGCCGGTGGCTGCTCTGGCTGGCGCTATGGTGGTGGCTGGGTCTAGATCGGGGAGAGGGAGGTGGAGGTGGCGGCGGCAGGGAGGAACAGAGCTCTAGGGTTCGGGCAAGAGGGAGAGAGGCTGGATGAATGGATCGATGGATGGATGCTTTCTGCGGTGGGCTGGATGAATTGATCGATGGATGGATGTTTGCCACGTCACTGATCCATGCCACACTAGATTCCACCAATCATCATTTAGCTTGTGTAATTTTGTTTTTTGTTTTATTTTTTTATATTTTGTACCCTCTTATTCTAGGTAAAAATTCAACATATTACCCGCTTATATTTTTTAAAATGACCCAATATTTTGCACAAGTGTGTATCTTGGGATGAGAAACAATGTTGATTTTAGGGGTTTTCGTTTTCTTTGCACAAAAAATCATTTTTTTAATTTTTGGAGTGCCAATAATCGGGTTTTTTTGTGAAGGATCTACCATATATTAGTTGCAAAATTAGACCAAATCATTTTTCTAAAATACTATGCCATATTTAATGCATAATTGACCAAATGATTGGTTGTGAAAAGATTCGAGCGGCCTCTAGTGAAAAAGACGAAATTTCCGCCGATTCAGCTGGAAGCGGGTCAAATTTGAACTCCGGCTGCCTCATAGTTTGCTATTTATTTTTCCCAAAAATCATTTTTAGGTACAAAAGTATCTATTTAATCAGAGAAACACCAAAAGTTTTCCAAGATTCAACCACTAGCTAGGAACGGTCATGCCCGCCGTTTTGACCGCATTTTGAAACGGGCATAAAAAATTCAAAAAAAATCAAAAAATTGAAAAACCTTCGCATTGTGTCATTATATATGACCAAGTTGCCAGAAAAAATAATAAACTTGTAATACGACAATTATTTTATAAAAGTGTTCTCAGAAATGAGCAATCACGCGTGAAGATTCAGGGTTTTCAAGCCAAATGATCAATCTTATGGCGACATTCATGGCATAGTTTATTCAAATGATCTTATATTATGCACAAGGGTGCATCTTGGAATTCCAAACAATGTTTCCTAAGGGAGTTTTCATTTTCTTTGCACGGAAAATTTATTTTCCATTTTCCTGCCCGAGTTGAGTTCTTTTTGTGAAGGACCTACCATATATTTTTTGCAAAATTGGACTAAATCATTTTTCTAAAATACTAGTCCATATTTGATTCAAAATTGAAAAAATGGTTGGGTGTCAAAAGTTTTGATCCACCTCTGGTGAAAACGACAAATTCCTGCAGATTCAGTAGGAAGCGGGTCAAATTTGAACTGGAGCTGCCTTATAGTTTGCTCTTTATTTTTTCCAAAAATCATTTATAGGTACATAAGTATCTATTTAATCAGAGAAACACCAAAAGTTTTCCAAGATTCAACAACTAGCTAGGAATGGTCAAGCCCGCCGTTTTGACCGTATTTTGAAATGGGCATAAAAAATTAAAAAAAAATCAGAAAATTGGTAAACCTTCGCATTGTGCCATTATATGTGACCAAGCTTCAAGGAAAAATAATAAACTTGTAATACGGAAATTATTCTCAGAAACGAGTTATCATGCGTGAAGATTCATGGCTTTCAAGCCAAATGATCAATCTTATGGCCACATTCATGGCATAGCTTGTTCAAATGATCTCATATTGTGCACAATGGTGCATATTGGAATGGCAAACAATGTTGCCTAAGGAAGTTTTCATTTTCTTTGGACGAAAAAACCATTTTCCATTTTTCGAGTGCCCAAAAGGAGGTTTTTTTAAGGACCTACCAAATAATTGTTCCAAAATTGGACCAAATCATTTTTCTAAAATACTAGGCCATATTTAATGCACAATTGACCAAATGATTGGGTGTAAAAAGTTTTGATCCACTTCTAGTGAAAATGACAAATTTCCGCCGATTTAGTTGGAAGCGGGTCAAATTTGAACTGCAGCTACCTCATAGTTTGCTATTTATTTTTTCCAAAAATCATTTCTAGGTACATAAGTATCTATTTAATCAGAGAAACACCAAAAAAAATCCAAGATTCAACCACTAGCTAGGAACGGTCATTCCCGCCGTTTTGACCGCATTTTGAAACGGGCATAAAAAATTCAAAAAAATTCAAAAAATTGGGAAACCTTCGCACTGTGTCATTATATGTGGCCAAGTTCACAGGAAAAATAGCAAACTTGTAATATGGCAATTATTTTAAAAAAGTGTTCTCAGAAACGAGCTATCACGTGTGGAGATCAATGGCCTTCAAGCCAAATGATCAATCTTATGGCCACATTCATGGCATAGTTTCTTCAAATGATCTTATATTGTGCACAAGGGTGCATATTGGAATGGCAAACAATGTTGCCTAAGGAAGTTTTCAATTTCTTTGGATGAAAAAACCATTTTCCATTTTTCGAGTGCCCAAAAGGAGGTTTTTTTGTGAAGGACCTACCAAATAATTGTTGCAAAATTGGACCAAATCAATTTTCTAAAATACTAGGACATATTTAATGCACAATTGACAAAATGGTTGGGTGTAAAAAGTTTTGATCCACCTCTCGTGAAAAAGACAATTTTCCGCCGATTTAGTTGGGAGCGGATCAAATTTGAACGGCAGCTGCCTCATAGTTTGCTATTTATTTCTTCCAAAAATCATTTCTAGTTACATAAGTACCTATTTAGTCATAAATACATGGTTTGGTGGAGATACGTCGAGGTTTGGGCGGTGGCCGAGGGCCCCAACTCTAGAGCGCGTAAACTCGCATGCCCGCCGCGTGGTCACCGCGTGACCGTGGCATTGCCATGTGTTTTGGGCGGTCTAGGCATGTCTAGTGGGTTGGGCACTCCCCAGGTAGGTGCTGGGAATAAAACTACAACATAAGATTCTCATGAGGAGACCGATCGATGCTCAAAGATGAATTAGCAGCCAAGTGTTTGATTAGCGGTATGAGAAATGTGCATGGCTAATGGGCGTGAGTTTTGGCTGAGGATGATCAGTTACTAAGAACACCGTCTTCACAAATTTTCAGCTCAAAAGGAGGAGCCTAGGTGGTACTTGCTTTGCAAAGTACCACACTGGACATAAATATGAATGTTGAAGACGGGCTCAAACTAATGAACGGATTGAGCTGGCATTTGGTGGAGGATGGTTATTTGGGCATAGGAAAGCACTCACTACTAGGGAAAAGCCTATACACAGAATCTTACCAGCAGTGCTCCTCAAAATACCACACTACTACTATTTAGCAGCAGCACGTGTTATCAAAATGCGCTGCTGACAGGAAAATAGCAGTAGCGCGTCCACCACAAACCGCGCTACTGCTATAATTGCCTATGACCTCGCCCCCCGCTAGTTATAGCAGTAGCGCGCTATACTGAACATCGCTACTGCTATAGAAGTTAGAAGCAGCGCGCTTCTAGGAAAACCGCTACTACTAAGATCAGCCCACAAGTTTAGTCCCACCTCGCTCCGTGAATAGGGTGTTTACCACGTTAAATATGTTATTTCTGAAACTACCACAACCAGTTGGTCTTCACTGAACACTATGTGTAAAATTTGTGGCTGCAATATGAGTCCTCTCCGGTTCCTACCGGAGAGGACTCATATTGACAATTCAGATTGTACACAAAAATATCATTGATGGCCAATGTATTTTTGCATTGACGTATTTTTTGTATAGTTACACTTAGCAGTAGCGGTTTATATGCAAAGCGCTACTGCTATTCAGATTAGTTGTAGCGCGTTTTGGCAAACGCGCTACAACTATCCCTACCTTATCCCGACGTGCACGAGCGGCCCTCACTCACACTCTCACTCTTGCCCACGTGCCGATAACCGTCGTCGTGCGTCGTCGCCGCCGCCGCCTTCGTCCGTCTGCCGCCGAGTTACTCCCCTCCTTCCGTCCCTCCTCCCTCCTCCTCGCACATCCTCCCTCCGCCTGCGGCCGCCCCTCCCTCCTCCGCCGCTGCCCTCCTCCCTCCGCTTGCGGCCGCCCCTCCTCCCTCCTCCGCCGGCAGCCCTCCTCCCACCGCCCTCGACCTCGCCGCCCCTAGCTAACTCTCTGTCGCCCCCCACCCCCTGCCACTAGTTAGTACTATATTTAGTAGTAGTAGATGTTAATTTAGGGTTCATAGCTAGTACTAGATGTTTCTTAGTTAGTACTAGATTTTTAGTAGTAGTAGATGTTAATTACTAGTAGTGATGGTACTAGTTAACTAGGGCAGTATGATTAATAGTAGTTGTAGTTGAACTAATTTAGTTGTAGTTGAACTAGTTTAGTAAGTAAATTAATAAACTAGTTGAACTAGTTGAATTAATAGAACTAATGTATTTTTAGTAAGATAATTAATATAACTAGTTGAACTACTTTAATTTTACAAAGAACTAGTTTTTTCTATTTATAGTAAGTTTATATTTAGTAAGAACTAGTTGAATTAATAAAACTAGTTGAACATGTCATATTTGTTGTTATTTTTTTAGTTTAAGCAATTATTCGGGATGTATTAGTGATAACTTATATGGTTTCAGGTGACCACCGTCGTCCTCGTCACCGACCCCCTCCGACATCCCCGCCGTCGTCCCAGTCACCGACCCCCTCCGACATCGAGGTGAGACCAGCCAAATATCCTTGTATATCTTGTGTTGTTGCTCAAATAGGATATGTGGTTGCCCAAGTGGCCGTTCATGTTCAGTTTACATCTCCGAGTGGCCTATGTTTTACCGGAGTGTTGATTAATTTCCGTTACGGCAAATTTCAGGCGCTCGATATGTCCTTTTTTAGCAAAGATCATGTCGGATTTTTTCGTGAATTCTGGCATGACTTGTGCTAGAATATGTGCAAGTTTAATCTTTGAATTATGAATGTAGACGACGACAGTCTCCCGGGGGAGTGTAGTTGGTGCCATGACGATCGAGGTATGTGCGACAGGTTTGTTCAGCTGGACGAAGATTGGCGCTTCAGCATTAAGCTCGAGGAGACCTTCGATTGTGAAATGGTACGCAACAACGACAAGTGTTTTTTTCGTAATTAAGCATGGCTTCAACTATTTCAATTCGACTAGCTTATCCCATGCCATGCAAGATGCTATGTCTTGGAGAGGATGGGCTTTGAAGACCATGAAAATTTCGACACAAAGAAAATACACCTAAGGACCCATCATGATATGGATTTTGAAGTAAATCTGTGCAATGCTCAGAGCGTAACCCATTTTTGTTGCCAAAATTGGGAAGAACTTTGCAAAATGTATGGTTTTTATGAGGGTATGATTGTCACCATGGATCTTGGTGATCCTGACATCGAGCAAGACAATATGGACATTTGTGTCCTTGCTGATACGCTTCCGATTGTACCGCTATGTGAGTTTCTCAAACATAGTTATTAACTAATTTATATTGTTTATTTCAAAATAGTTGATAGCTTATTTCCATTGACAGCTTATTTTGATTCTTCAAAGACTATGCGGAAGATGGTAGATAAAACCCACTACACCGATGGCACCGAATTAACGTATAAGGAGAAAAATCATCTAATCACATTTTGTACTCTTCTTGAGAATTACAATAACTATTATCGAACTCCTCCAAATTATGGTGAATACGTGCCACTAGTGCATGTGACGAACCACGGTAACTTCTCTGGAGATATCCTGGTAAGATTTTTTACTATTACGATATCTGTGCATCTTTTGCATACTTCTAAAACTAGTACATCATTGCTAACTATGAAGTTATTATTATATTTTTCAACAGAAACTCCCGATGGATTGTGTGCCTCATCTGATGTCTCTGCATGGTCGCCTCTCAGTTCTGAACATACTGCCAGGTAAATCTACGGAGCTCACCTGTGCATATCGGATTTCTAAAACCCGTGAACACATGTTCATCAAAGAATGGAAGAAATGTATGGACATTCGCAAGGAGGTTCTTGGAAGTAACATTCAGCGAAAGGCAAGAATTGGAGATAGGCTAATCTCCATTCTCCATAATGGAGAGTCAGGGGCTGTCTTGTTTTTTTCTATTTTACCTTAGAAAATGTAGTAGGTCCTAATTGAATGTAATAGGTCCTATGAGGTACAATATGTTTATTATGTGGTAATGTGTTAGAGTTGATGATGAGGAGTACTTGTGATTACGACTAGTGACCAATTTGATATGTGATGTCATTGATGAAAACAATGATCTTGAGGAGGTGTTATATGACAATGATGTATTATGATGATAAGTTTGTTAATGATATGATGATGATGATGATATTATTATATCACTGGGTGAAAGAACCGTGGAAACTAATCCACGGTTCTTTCACCCCGTGATGTAATAACTCATTATGATGTAAAAACAATCTCTAAATTCCTGTTGTATGAAAACTTGTGTAAAGGTGTATGAATACAACATGAAATAAAAAAGAAATAAAATACTAAATAATAGTAGTAGCGCGGGAAAGGAGAAGCACTACTACTAATTACCAGTAGCGTTGTTTTGAAGAAGCGCTACTACTAAGTCAATTTAGCAGTAGCGTGGATCTAGGCGCGCTATTGCTAAGCATTAGCTGTAGCGCCTTATCAGTAGTGCTCCTGCCCGCGCTACTGATAGGCCTAAAACCCGCGCTGCTGCTAGGCTTTTCCCTAGTAGTGACTGTAGAAAATGGATACTATTTGGACATGCCAAAGTGGTACTTCCTTCACAAAGTCCTTCTCTGAACAGAATAGGAAAATGAATATTGGTGAACTATTTTTGAACTAGGCAAGGAAGGTTTTTGACATATTTGATGAAGATATGATCCAAACAATTTATGAGTTTTTTTTGGAAATTTTGGGAATGACAGAAATATAGGTTGCTTCACAACCTAGGGCAAAAATTGACACATGGACATGACACATAGGCAAAACTGATGAGATGGCGCCTAGTCATCGCAACCCACCACAATTTACAAGGCTATGACCATCTATATTGGTCGTTAACAACTAGAAATAAGGCAGCGGACTAGCACTGTTTGCTTTATGACCATTTCATGTAAGGAAATTACGACCTATCTGACCAAAATGGTCGCAATGGTTTAGGGTTTGGAGCCCCCCGAACAGCTTTTGACCAATTGGTCTCAAATGGTCATAGATCTATGACCAATTATTCTAGGGTCACTGACAGAAGGTCACTAGTTGACATATTTCTTGTAGTGTATGATTATGATTGTCTCTTAGGACCAACCCCTCTGGTTTATATAGGCACCGGAGGGGACTAGGTTGTACAAAGTTAGTTTACACAGGAAGGAAACCACACATCCGGACGCCAAACTTTCCGTCCACGCAAAGGAGAGTCTCATCTGGACATGGGAGAAGGCCTTCTATCTTGTATCTTCACGGCCCATAAGTCTGGCCCATGCAACATTGCCCGGCTCCCCGAGGACCCCATATTCCAGGACTCCATCAGTAGCCCCCGAACTTGCCTTCAATGATGATGTTGTATCCGGCTTTGTGTCTTTGGCTTTGCAAGGCGGTTTCCCCATTGTACTTTGTATAGTTCGTCTTTTATATTAAATACCATATCCTTCAACTTCTGTGCCGCCGTTGCCTCGGCCTCCACACGTCGAGCAAATACGAAGGGTCTGAGCATTTTTATAGACAACCCCTTGACAAAGTTGGGAAGGTGTCTATTTAAAGAGATTGAATCTCAGATGCCATTCCTCACCAGACGAAATATCCTTAAAGCTCGTCATAGGAAACCATTCAAACTTGGCTGGCACTCCTAGTTCTTCCTCGCGCCCCACGGCCCTCAAAAAGGTGATTGGGAGAGCTGCCCGGTATCCCATGCCCAGTTGACCAAACTTAAAACGCAGGGATATGTTCCTCCCATGGATCAAGTCCCCGTTCGGGCGGGATTAACTTCTATAAATGGCGAAGCCCTGGCAGAGAACTTCCCCAATCGTACTAAAGGGGAGCGGGGGTTCTTTGTTTCCTTCCTGCTAAGAGGCGTGGGATTTTCGATTCACCCTTTCCTCAGAGGTCTCCTAGAGTATTACGGCCTCCAACTGCACAATCTCACGCCTGGCTCCATCCTGCACATCGTGGGCTTCGTTTCTCTTTGCGAGTTGTTCCTAGGCTACGAGGCCCATTTCGAGTTATGGAGGAAATTTTTTTGCCTCGTCCCCCGCTCCCAAATGGGATCCATATTCGAGGTGGGCGGCGCCAAAGTGTGGTGCATAGCCGGAATAAGATACCTGTCCGGCACTCTAAAGAAGGCATCCGAAGAGTGGCCCTTGGAGTGGTTCTACATCGAAGACGTTGTTCTCCCGGACCCAATCCGGCAAGGTCTTCCGGAATTTTCCACTGCTCCTTTAAAGAAGCGCGGCGGTTGGCGTCCCAGCAACTTTGAAGAAGAAGATAGTGCGGAGATTAAGAGGCTAGTGAGTAAGATCAGAATACTCGCCCACTCTGGACTGTCTATAGTCGAGGTAATGGTGATTTCAATTCCGCGATGTGTTCATCCACTCTAGTCTAGAGGGCTTCCCATGTGGCATTATAACGCGGGGGACGAGGTATCACGCTGTGGGCGCAAGGGTCCGGCAAATTTTCCCGCTTTGGCCGCCATGTTGGCTGACCTGTTCAAAGGGGAAAAGGAAGACTTCACTCACCTGAAGTGCCAAGAAGGTTTCTCCATGTATAATCCCATTGGCTGGGTGAGTTTTTTATCATAGGCCTCACTCAATCTTTTTCCTTCATTATATTTAGTCGAACTTAATCCGGTTACGTTTAACAGGAATGGAGAAAGGTCGTCGCGGGGATCTACAACCCCGCTACACAGCCGGAGAACCATAATCTATACCTTGATCCTAGATTTGAAGAGGATCCGAATATATTTATAGAATTTAAGGAGGGAGTCTTTTATCAGACGAGCTAGGATGGCACGGAAGTGGCCATTATAGCCGATTACCCCGGCCTTCTCCCCTCCTTCCATGTAAGTACCCAGGAGACATCCCCTCAAAAAGAGTTTTCCCCTTGCAACTCACCCACCGCACTACATCCTGCCCCCAAGGGGTGACACTCGCACCATCGTACTGCGGCAAAGGCGTCCTCTAAGAAGACGACGCTTGCACTGGGTGAGTCTTCAAAAAGAAAGGCAAACGGCAATACTGCTGAGCCCTCTCCCTCATCAAAGAGGTATAATTCTTTAACACGCACTTAGTGGACAGATCGGACAGTGGCGTTTCCTGCTGTGCCATATCATAGGAGGAGCATACACTGGACTTTATCCACAGACCCGGCCATGCACAGGCTAATCCGGCCCCAGACCCTACTACAAGGACTGGGGTTGACGCGACGGCCATGCCGGATTGTCATCTCCTAGAGTATTCGGATAATGTACCTGTCACCAACTCCGAAGTGGAGAGTGCGATGAATCACCCGCGGCGGAGAGCGGCCATGCGCGACCCAAATTTTACCGAAGAGGCATTCAATGCTACGCGCTCAGTGGATGCTTACATCCGAGCTGCTCGGGATGGACTTCCTGGAGCTACTCACCAGCTTTCAAAGGATATGCGGGTAAGGACTTTTTGTGTAGATTCAATAATCATATGCCAGTAGACCCCGAGTCTTGAAGCAGTTGGCCCAACTGATTTAAGGGTTGTTATGTCATCAGGTACTCACGGAGAAAAATAACACATTATCCAAGGAGTTAGAAGAATGCCGAACTAAGCTAACTGTTGCCACCGCCGAACTGGAAAATTTAAAGAAATCCAAGAAGGCACCCGATGGTAAGCACAACAGTAGCCCGAAAATAAGATTCCATGCCTACAATGATATTGCTTAAATATGCATCGTTTTCTTGCTAGGGTCGACAGGTCAGCTAGAGGAGAGGCTAAGGGCTTCTCAGGCGGACAAACAACATGCCGAAGGGCAAGAAGCCGCTGGTCAACGTGTATTAATATGGACCAATAATGAGAAGAATAAACTACATGATGCAAATATGAAGCAAGCCGAAGAACTAAAGAATGTAAGAGCCCAACTATGGGATGCCTTGAAGGAGAATAGAAAGCTGAAAGGCGGCATATTTAGTATGCTCTTTAACCTGACTTTCACATGATCCCCTGATGGAAAGTTTTGTAGGTGTGCTGACTGGACGTCCCAAGGGAGAAGTGTCTGGATTTCAAGGCGACCTGCTGCAAGAGCTGTCCAAAGTTCACGAGCGAGCTCGAAAAGCAATGAGGAACATGGCTAAGGCTTTATGGCCATCTGATCCTCCTCCATGAAGTATGGAGGAGCTCGTGAACTTATTCAAGGGAGCTCGTCGCCGTTTTGAGCTATGGAAGATATCAACATGTCGGGTAGGCGCACGAGAGGCCTGGGCCATGGTAAAAACGCGGTACACCAGACTTGATCCGAATCATATGGCCTGGGTCGGACCTCGGGGACCAGATGGACAAGAAATTCCTGTTAGCTTAGAGTACGAAAAAGTAAAAATAGTCGCTAAGTTTTCTCAATAGGATTGTAGACTAGACAACCTGCTAGATGGTCTAGAGGAGGAAGAAGTTTTTGAGTCCAAGTACCAATGTACTTTCATTGGCAAACTTATCTCCAGCTGGATTGTAAAATGATTGCCATGGCAGACTTTCTGCTTCAACCTCCGAAACCCAAGGTTTTGAGTGTTTTCGAATACCATACCGTTGGTAAACACCAAAGTATGTTTGGAAACCAGGGAGTCCGATCATAGTTTCTTGAACAGACAAGTTGTATTCGGGGAGTTATGTTATATTACATTTAATCATAAGAAACATCTTCCAAAGAGAATAGTTCCATTAAAGGTTCCTCTCCCCTGGCATCATGCATTTTTATGCATGCCAAAGCTGTGATGCTAAAAATCATAGTACATGTTATAATTTGGGGGCTTTTATTGCAGCGAGCGTAGTTTGTCTTTTTTCGCTGACCAATTATTCCCTTAAGAACACTAGCTTTTGGCTTCACCCGTCTGAGGTAGACGTCCGGATAACCCGGCTGTAACTATCGCAGAGGTGCTCCCTTTATGCCCTAGCCGAACAACTGGGAACGTAGGGCATAAGCACAGGAGCCAGGCAACCCAGCGTGGCAAAAACTTTAGTCATAAAGGTGCATATAATGGCGAAGAAAAGACATATATGAGTAGACAACACATATATACGGTGCGCTTGATGCTCGAAAAATAATAATTATAATAAGCTTCTTTGAAAAGAAGCCCCCAAGTACTATGGGTATGTACATTTAATGATGTATGCCCCTCAAGTGTGCGGTTTATCCGAACACTGGCTAGAAGTCATATAAAAATGAAAAGAGAAAAAAAAGTGAGAGGGAGGAAAGAAGGAATGAAGAAAAAGGTATAAGTGCAAACTTAGGTGTAGAATCTTCGGAGCCGGGCAGCATTCCATGGGTTTGGTTACAAGCGATTATCCGAAGCATTACAGGCGATAGGCTCCTCCAGTGAGAACTTCATCTATAATGAATGGAACCTCCCTTTTGGGCTTGAGCTTGTCCTTTTTCTTCTCCTATAGGCATAGAACGAGTTCACCAACATTATAAGTCTTTGCCCGTACTTCCCTGCTTTGATATCGCCGAGCTTGCTGTTGGTAGAATGCGGAACGGGCCCTCGCAACATTGCGCTCCTCCTCCAAGCCGTTCAGATCGTCCTGCCGATCGAGCTCGGCCTCTCTCTCTATGTACATGCACACTCGAGGTGAGTCATGAAAAATGGCGCAAGTCAAAACTGCCTCCACGCCGTACACCATGAAAAAAGGTGTATATCCGGTTGTGTGATTGGGCGTGGTCCGTAGCCCACAGAGTACAGAATTGAGTTCTTCAACCCAGTGCTTCTCTGATTCTTGAAGAGATCGCACTAGTCTGGGTTTGATGACGCTCATTATCAGGCCGTTAACCCATTCGACCTGACCGTTTATCTGAGCATGATATACGGAGGCGTAATCGAGCTTGATGCCCAAATTTGCACACCAGGTTTTCACCTCATCGGCCGTAAAGTTAGAACCGTAGTCAGTAATGATATTGTGCGGGACACCATAACGGTGTACGACACCGGATATGAAGTCTATAGCCGGTCCGGCTTCGGCCGTTTTGATTGGTTTGGCTTCTATCCACTTAGTGAACTTGTTGACAATAACCAGTAAATATTTCTTCTTATGGCTTCCCCCTTTAAGGGTTCCGACCATGTCTAGCCCCAAGATCGCAAAAGGCCAAGTAATGGAATTGTTCATAGGGCAGTGGGCGGCATATGGCTTTGATTGATGAAAATTTGGCATCCAACACAGCGCTGTACGAGGTCATGTCCATCTGCTTGGGCTGTGGGCCAAAAGAAACCCGTACGGAAGGACTTACTTACAAGGGCCTGAGCTGCGGCATGATGGACACCAAGACCGACGTGTATTTCAGCCAAGAACTGTCGCCCCTCTTCTTCGGAGATACATCTTTGAAGTACTCAGATGGCACTTTTCTTGTACAGTTCCCCTTCGTGAACTTTGTAGGCCTTCGAGCGCCGAACAATACGACGGGCCTCGGTCTGATCATCAGGGAGCTCGTTCCTAGTAAGGTAGGGAGGAAAGGTTCAGTCCACGGGGCAATTACAGCCATGATTTCGTGGGATAATGATGTTATTTTGGTGCCTAAACCCCCGATTATATCGGAACTATGTTTGGAGTCTGGGGGTATGGTCGGCTCCGGACCAGTGTTGCCACTCTCATCCTGCCACACCACAGATGGCTTGAAGAGCCTCTCCACAAAGGTGTTAGGTGGGACGGGGTCGTGTTTAGTGCCCATGCGAGCAAGGATGTCCGCTTCTTGATTACTCTCCCGAGCAACGTGATGAAACTCGAGCCACTCAAACCGAGCTGATATTTGGAGTACGGCGTTGTAGTAAGCTGCCATCCTTGGATCTTTTGTGTCAAATTCTCCGTTTATTTGGGATATTGCGAGGTTTGAATTCCCGCACACCTTGAGGCGTTGTATGCCCATGGAGACGGCCATCCGGAGATCGTGCAATAGGGCCTCGTATTCGCATGCATTGTTGGAGTCTGTATACATTATTTGGAGCACATAGCGGACTGTGTCTCCTGTGGGGCATGTCAAGACGACACCAGCCCCAAGTCCGGCTAGCATTTTAGAGCCATCGAAGTGCATCACCCAGTTTGAATGTGTCGTAGGCTTTAGGGAGTTCGACCTCTGTCCATTCGGCAAGGAAGTCGCCCAACACCTAAGATTTAATAGCTCGGCGTGGCTTGTAAGTTATTTTGAAAGGTAAGAGCCCAATGGCCCATTTGGCAATCTAGACGGTGGCGTCCCAGTTGTTTATGATATCATTGGGTGATACTTTAGAGGCCACCGTGATCGAGCACTGTTGGAAGTAGTGCTGCAGCTTGTGGGATGCCATAAAGACCGCATATGCTATCTTCTGATAATGCTGGAATCGGGACTTGCATGGTATAAGGACCGTCGATACATCATATACTGGTTTTTGGAGTGGGAATTTATGTCCCTCTTCATCTAGTTCTACGACAAGCACCGCACTCACCACCTGGTGAGTTGCAGATATGTAGAGCAACATCGGTTCACCGACGTTTGGTGTGCCCAAGATTGGGTTGCTTGCTAACATAGTTTTTATTTCTTCCAGTACGGCTGTGGCAGCGTCCGTCCACACGAAGTGGTCGGTGCGGTAGAGCAGGCGATATAATGGGAATGCCTTTTCCCCTAGTCTGGAGATAAAACGGCTCAAAGCTGCCACACACCCAGCTAGTTTTTGGACCTTCTCGAGGTCTATTGGTGTTGCCAACTGTGACAGGGCTCGGATTTTGGCTGGGTTTGCTTCAATTCCTCTATTGGAGACAATGAACCCAAGCAGTTTTCCGGCTGGAACGATGAAGACGCATTTTCCCGGATTGAGCCGTATGTCATTGATACGTCTCCAACGTATCTATAATTTTTTATTGTTCAATGCTATTATATTACCCCTTTTGTATGTTTCTGGGCTTTATTTTACACATTTATTTCATTTTTGGACTAACCTACTAATCGGAGGCCCAGCCGGTATTGTTGTTTTTTCGCCTATTTCGGTATTTCGAAGAAAAGGAATATCAAACGGAGTCCAAACGGAATGAAACCTTCAGGAGCATGATTTTTGGAACGAACATGATCCGGAGAACTTGGAGTGCAAGTCAAGAAGCTTGCATGGCAGCTAGGAGACAGGAGGGCACGCCCCTATCTCCTCGGCCCCACAGGCGGCCACTGACGTACCCCTTCCTCCTATATATACCTACGTACCTCGAAAACATCCAGTGAGCCAACGAAACACAATTTCCACCACCGTAACCTTCTGTATCCGCGAGATCCCATCTTGGAGCCTTCGCCGGTGCTCTGCCGGAGGGGGAATCGACCACGGAGGGCTTCTACCTCAACACCATAGCCCCTCCGATGGGTTATGAGTAGTCTACCACAGACCTTCGGGTCCATAGTTATTAGCTAGATGGCTTCTTCTCTCTTTTTGGATCTCAATACAATGTTCTCCCCCTCTCTTGTGGAGGTCTATTCGATGTAAACTCTTTTTGCGGTGTGTTTGTCAAGATCCGATGAATTGTGGGTTTATGATCAAGTTTATCTATGAGAAATATTTGAATCTCCTCTGAATTATTTTATGTATGGTTGAGTTATCTTTGCAAGTCTCTTTGAATTATCAGTTTGGTTTGGCCTGCTAGATTGATCTTTCTTGCCATGGGAGAAGTGCTTAGCTTTGGGTTCGATCTTGCGGTGTCCTTACCAAGTGATAGAAAGGGTTGCAAGGCACGTATTGTATTGTTGCCATCGAGGATAAAAAGATGGGGTTTATATCATATTGCTTGAGTTTATCCCTCTACATCATGTCATCTTTCTTAATGCGTTACTCTGTTCTTATGAACTTAATACTCTAGATGTAGGCAGGAGTCGGTCGATGTGTGGATTAATAGTAGTAGAGGTAGGCAGGAGTTGGTCTACTTGTTGCGGATGTGATGCCTATATACATGATCATGCCTAGATAATCTCGTATTTATTCGCTTTTCTATCAATTGCTCGACAGTAATTTGTTCGCCCACCGTAATACTTATGCTATCTTGAGAGAAGCCACTAGTGAAACCTATGGCCCTCGGGTCTATCTTTTATCATATAAGCTTTCGATCTACTTTTATATGCATCTTTACTTTTTGCATCTATATTATAAAATACCAAAAATATATTTATCTTATCATACTATCTCTATTAGATCTCACTTTCACAAGTGGCTGTGAAGGGATTGACAACCCCTTTATTGTGTTGGTTGCGAGTTCTTTGTTTGTTTGTGTAGGTGTGTGGGACTTTTGAGGAGCCTCCTACTGGATTGATACCTTGGTTCTCAAAAACCGAGGGAAATACTTACCCTACTTTGCTGCATCACCCTTTCCTCTTCAAGGAAAACCAACGCAAGCTGAAGACGTAGCAAGAAGGATTTCTGGCGCCGTTGCCGGGGAGGCTTCCACCAAGTCAAGTCAAAATTCAACCTCCCGCCAACATGCGGTTTCTGGCGCCGTTGCCGGGGAGGTCTTCACTCAAGTCAAGACATACCAAGTACCCATCACAAACTCATCTCCCTTGCATTTACATTATTTGCCATTTGCCTCTCGTTTTCCTCTCCCCCACTTCATCCTTGCCTTTTTTTGCCCTCTCTTTCCCAATCTTGTCCTCTCTTTTTTGCTTGCCTTTTTCTATTTGCTTGTGTGTTGGATTACTTGTTGCCATGGCGCAAGATAATACCAAATCGTGTGATTTCTCCAATACCATTAATAATGATTTCCTTAGTACTCCGATTGCTCCTCTTTATGATGTTGAGTCTTGTGAAATCAATACTGCTTTGCTGAATCTTGTTATGAAAGATCAATTCGCCGGCCTTCCTAGTGAAGATACCGCTACTCATCTAAACAACTTTGTTGATTTGTGTGATATGCAAAAGAAGAAAGATACGGATAATTATATTGTTAAATTAAAGTTATTTCCGTTTTCACTTAGAGATCGCGCTAAAGTTTGGTTTTCGTCTTTGCCTAAAAATAGTATTGATTCTTGGAACAATATTATGAATTTTAAACAACTTGATCATGAGCATGTCGCCCAATCATGGGAAAGAATGAAATTGATGATTCGCAATTGCCCTACTCATGGTTTGAATTTATGGATGATCATACAAAAATTTTATGCCGGTTTGAACTTTGCTTGTAGAAATCTTTTAGATTCGGCCGCGGGAGGCACGTTTCTGGAAATAACGTTAGGAGAAGCTACAAAACTTCTTGATAATATTATGGCTAATTATTCTCTTTGGCACACCGAAAGATCTTCTAGTAAAACACTACTAGGGAAAAGCCTAGCAGCAGCGTCGGTTTTTGGCGTCTCAGTAGCGCGGGGACCGGCGCTACTAATAAGGCGCTACAGCTAACCTATAGCAATAGCGCCTGTTGTCCCATGCTACTGCTATACATGAATAGCTATAGCGCTCTTTAGAAAAGGGCGCTGCTGGTATTATCTACAGCGCTGTTTACAGGGAAGCGCTACTGGTAAGGCTGCGCTACTGCTAAAATTTCCCCCCTCGCTACTACTATTTTTATAATTATTTTTTTTGTACATATTTGTTTTGTATTTGTTTTGTATTTGAATAGGCTTTATACAATAATATTTAGCATATACATACAATTAGTCTCGTCAAATCATGTCATCATCATAATCATCATCCAACACAAAGTGGTCTCTCGTCACCATCTCGAAAATAGAGATACAAGTCTCGATTACTTGCAAATACATCGTCATCCATCTAAACAATGATATACGCGAGAAGAGCTATCACTTTGAGTACACGAGTTCGTATCCCTCTCTCGCAATAGCGTGAACCTAAACTAACTACTGCCTGTAGCTCGAAAACCGGAAACCGGTACACCTGGGCCTGATACTCTGGCCACTTGTCGTATATATACTCCTGGCGTAGCACTTCTTCGCCATCTATGGTCTATGCACCTGCATCGTCACATGAGTCGATGATATGCAACATATATAGTTGAGCAACAGAAAGAGACAGACTTGGCAAAAATAGAAACAACATAACATAAGCACAAATAACAAAGTTCATCATACCCAAAATGCCCTAACTAGAGTGATTTTCGCTAGTCGAGGAGGAGGACGGTTTAAATAAATCACAAATAAAGTTTCACCGTGCATAACTCAAAGTTTTGTCATACAGAAAGTATGGACTAAACAGACACATTGTCATATATCAACAATCACTCCACCATGTCGTGCCATCCATCCATGTCAGGGAGATAGTCCTCAAGCTTAGTGAAAGGCTTCATGTCGAGACACTGAGAGGCTATCCATGTTCAGATGTCTTCCCGCGACATTTGTGCTCCGTAGAACATCCCAGTTTTTCCGACGACCTCCTTCATGATGATTTGGGCAAGTTCGCGCTGGATGTTATGGAACTCAGCTCGAAGTGGATGATCCTTGATGTCTCCTATGTCCTTTGCCCATTGCAGAATATGGGCATCACCGGATCTAGGTGACATACGAAGGTTCTGGTGATCCCATCTGTACTCCAGCATGTGGTGTAGGACATAGGATCCATCATTAAGAGAACAACAATTTAAATCTATGCCCCTCGTCTCTTAGTTGTGCTCACTTTTCCCCATTCGTTAACTTTTTACTCACTTTTCCCCATGACTCAAAATTTTTGCCTTCACATTTTCCTCACTTTTGCCCCTGAAAAGTTGCTCAAAACCAAGGCAAAATGAGCGAGTGGGGAAAACTGAGCACAACTAAGGAATTGGGGGCACAAATGGAATAATCCCTTAAGAGAATCGCTGGATGTAGCACAAGTCGGTCTTATCGCTGAAGGCGACCCTGCCGCCCCTTCTCTTCTTGTCCCTGACCTCTCCACCCCTTGCTTGGTAGTAAAACATAGCACTGTTGAGAACATCCTTGATGTGGGTGTAATCCTTTTTGTGAATATTCTTTGTCGAGTCCAAGTAAAGAGCATGGGAGAAACGGGGGTAGAGGATGATGAGGACGGCGCGCCCGCCGCTGCGCAAAATAAGTACACCTCAAATTAATTAGCCTCCACCGTGCAAATGAATGATTGAAATCGAAGGAAGGATAGCAGCGCGGATGACTTACACGGGATGATAAGGCACGAGAATCGCCTCCTTGTCTTTATTGGCGAGCATGAAACGAACGATGTAATCCCTCGAGTATTCACCATGCTTTGCGCAGACTCCCAAGAAGCCCTCGTGCATGTACGGGTCAGCGACACAGATATGAGATATCTGCTCAACCCCAATGATGTAGTTCATGTGCAAGGCATAAAGGCGGAAAAACGTAAAATCCAGCTTCTTCACGTGAAACATGTCGAATATGTAATTGAATCGGAGGAAGAACTTATCCGCGGGGAAGCTATCGACGTACGACATTTGCCGTGGAACGTTAACCACGTAGAGTGGGTATCCTAGATCTTTCGAGGCGATGAGGCCTTTCTCTACCCGCAGCACATCGTCATGAAGTCTCCTTAGATCGCCGAATCTGGCCCGTAGCGCTGTTGCAGGTAGGATTAGTGACCGGGGATATGCAATTTATCCGCATCGGGGATATCTATACGGTCCTGAAGCCGAGGCTGCTGAGGCGGCTGGATCATAGAATCAACTTTTTTGCCTTTCCTCGCTCTCTTCCTAGACTTCTTTACTACCGGAAGGTCGTCCATAATACGATGAGACGGCAATTTAGGCACCGACTCATGACGCTCAAACCCTGAGGAGGCGCCAGTATAGACATACTGTTCAGCGCCATCGTCATCCTAATCCTCATCCATGGCGACGTCATCAGCGACTAATGGAGCCTCCTCCTTACCCCGTCCGCTATCACCCAACCCGACACCCGACGCTAATTGGGTAGGTGGGGTGTTGATGTTCATACCTTGCTGAGGCTGCATGCTGGTGGGTGTGCTCCCGGCCGCCTCCAGACGAAGCAGACTCTTTGGCCACAACAGGACCCACCCATTGGAACAATCACCAAGCCGCCGCGGGGTCTCGTCGTCATCCCCCACTAGTATAAGAGGAGGCAATTTCTCGTGGCCCGGTTTGACGCAGGCCACGGAAACCTTGAAGACGTTTGGGGGCATCGGCCGGCTGTGGAACAATGGTTCCTTCGGCTCCATTATCGTCGCCTTCCCCACGTCCACCTTCTGGTCGCCGATGGTGTACAATATGGTGCACGGGGTTTCGTCGGCCTGCAAAGAAAAGTCGGCGACGTGAGACATCTGAAAGGCAACAAAAACTAGAGATTATACATTTATATTGAAGGGGGCCGAGCTCAGCCAAAGATGAAGCACCACCGAGCACGTCCGGTGCGGGAGCCGATGCGGGAGCAGGTGCAGGAGCCGGTGCAGGAGCAGGTGCGGGAGCCGGTGCGGGTGCAGGTGCTGGTGCAACACTAGTCGAGCTGCTCCCCAAGAAGTCAGCAAGGGGAAAGTCCTCTGCATTTTTTTCTGGATTTTGCCTTGTCCAAGTGAAAACGCCCGTCACCAAGGAAGTAGACAAATCTGCAAACACCTGTTTTGCGGCAGCTACCGCTGTTGCGAATGTCTGAGATGATTTCTTCTCAACCACAATCTCAACCTTCTTGTCGATGTTTTCTTCAGTTAACCTTCGTCTTTCCTTTCTCTCCTCCGTGGTCTCACGGTAGTACTTCTTCCATGTGGCGCCGTCTCCGACATCGTGCATGCGTCCATACGACGGTCGAGTATCCACCGGTTGTTGTTTCAATATGTTCAACGCCCGGTTGAATGGAGTGTCCTACTTGGGCCTCGCCAATGCCTCAGACGGCGAGTCGCTTTCGGCCACAATCCGGTGCTACTCTCTGTGCAAAAGGCACAAGGATCGTTTACAAATTTGACTAACGTGTGCAGTCGAATTGATTAGAAACTAAAATTACCAGCAGTCTCATGAACTCCGTAATGACCGGTTTTGTCTCGTAAACCTTCTTCACTGGGTCCCAACGGTGCCGGGCCCTTAGGACGTCATGCTCCTGCGGGACGGTGAACTCCGCTAAGGGGTCTGGGATGCCCAGACTCATGGCTCCCGCGTCCTCCTTGGCCAATTTGGACCTCTTTCTGCCGTAACCACGGCTTCCGAGGTGGTGGCTCCCAATGTTCCTCTCTTGAAGCCCCTTCATGTACTTAGACATTTTTTTGGCAGCTTCGGCCTCGCAAGCCTCCTTGAATATTTGAAACTGCTCTTCTGTGATTGTCGGATTATCCTTCACAATCTCGGAGTAGGGTTCCTTGTCGATGATCTTTGCTTTCACTCGATTTTCCACGCGGCCAACGCGTCGCCAAACTTGGTCATGGCGTGTTTGTTTATCTTCTTCATTGCCGGTCATCATCTGGATCTTCATAATCCTTCTCATTCCGGCCTGGGAACAAGAATATCTGGTGAAACTTCTTTAGGAGGGAGCCCCTCATATTTTCTATCTTCTGTAGTTTCTCATCATTGAAGGTGGCGGTTGTCCGTACGATGCAGCCTATTTGATTGCCGTAGCATGTGCGCGCTTCGTCAGGCGCCTTTGGCTCAAAATTGTCGTCGTCCACCTCCGTGATCACCAGTCTAGTAGTCGTGAGTTTGTTAGGAAGCCACTGCCTCTTTGCTTTCGGTTCTACACCGGCTCCGCTCCCTGAGGCAGCACCGGTCTCAGTCTCAGTGCCAGTCTCGATGACGGTCTGCGTCTCAGCGCCGGTCTCAGTCTCAGCACCGGTCTGCGTGTCGGTCTCAGTCCCCGATGCCACCGGTGGGCCCAGCAACAACATTGGTTGATCGTCGGCAAGGCTAAAAAATTCGTCTGCCGCCCGGTAGACGTCGTCGCAATCACCAGAACCCTGTCCTTCATCGTTGCTAGCCATGTTTCCTATGATTAAATCTAATCAATTAATTCTAGACCTAATAAAATGAATAATTACATAAAAAAGGCCTATTGTTTTGCAGGAACGTTGACTCCTTCCTGGTGCGGCAAATCCCGGGCACTCGATATGTCCTAATTTGTAGCACAAGTTATGCCGAAATTCACGGAAAATTTCGGCATGACCTTTGCTAAAAAGTGGACAAATCGAGAACCTGAAATTTGCCGGAACAGAAATGAATCAACATTCTGGCAAAACATAAGCCACTCAGCTTCATTCCCTAGAAACAACAAAGCCATTTGCGTACAATCGAACAACTTCAATGAAAAGATATAACATGACCACTTCAATGAAAAGATATAATCAACAATAAAAGTCTAGGAAGGGATCATCTTTAAAATAAAATTTGCCTAAATTCTTTTCCTTGAAAATAGTGGTCTTTTCAAAAATCAAAAAACTTTGCAAAATGACCTCACTAAACACTTCTCTGCCTAGGACAGAACACAAATTATGTTGATCTAGCTATTCCTCTCTCTCACACAAACACACATTATTATCTCTAATCCTTCTCTGTCTAGGACAAAATCCAATTAAATTGCAAAGGAACTCAATTTCTCTAACCCTTCTGACCTAATGCTCTAAAATAAAAATTTCCTCTAACCTAGCCAACCTACTTAAGCTAGCTTGTTAATCCAATGAACCTAATTAACCTACCTATTTAACCTAGTTAGTTAATCTAGTTTACCTAGATAATTAACCTAATTAAACTAGTTAACGTAGCTAGTTCTTTGTCAAAGCCCTAAATAAATTTTTGCACTAATTAACCTAATTAAACTAGTTTACCTCACTAGTTCTCTATCAAAGCCCTAACTAAATTTTTGCACTAACCTAGATAATTATCCTAATTAAACTAGTTAACCTAACTCTGTCAAAGCTCTAACTAAATTTTTTCCCTAACCTAGATAATTAACCTAATTAAACTAGCTAACCTATGCACGAGAGAGAGGAGGGGTGGGGGCTTACAGAGGATGGCTCCGGTGGTGGCGAGGGAGGCAGGGCCGTCTCCGGTGACGGAGAGGGAGGCAGTTGTGGAGAGGGAGTATCCGATGGCATCGAGGGCGGCTCCGGTGGCATTGATGAGGCCGTGCGGCTCCGTGGCGTTGGGGGCGGCTCCGATGGCATCGACGGCCCACGGCTCTGGTGGCGTCGACGTCGCCAGGAGACGGCGGCAAAGTGTGGCGATGGCGAATCGGGGAGACAGCGGCGGGGTGGGTCGAGGGATTTGGTGGAGAAGTGGTGGCCGGGGGGAAACGGTTTTTGGGTTAAGTCAAACTTAGCGGTAGAGCGTTTAGTAAAACGCGCTATAGCTAAGATAGCTATAGCAGTTTTTGCAAAACGCGCTGCTGCTATAGCTATGTAATTTTCTTTCATTTTAATTTCCTTTCTGTTTCTATAGCGGGGGTCTAGGACACGCGCTACAGCTACGTTAGCTATAGTGCCTCTTACGAACACACGCTACTGCTATGCCTTCCTCCGTTTTTCCGCTTTTTCATTTATTTTGCTTTACATTTTATTTTTTCCTTTCTCCTTTTTTTATTTCTTTCATTTTCGTTTACTTTTCTATTTGTTTTTCATCTTATTTTATTTCCATTAGTAGTAGCGCTCTTCGTAGGAAACGCGCTACTACTTATGCCCTAGTGGTAGCACGCATCTTCCAAGCCCGCTACTACTATGTGTAGCCTATCATTCTAGCAATAGGAATATTAGTAGTAGCGCTTTTGCCGCTACACGCGCTACTGCTAAGGTTGTATCTGTAGCGCATTTTTTTCTCAATCGCTACTGCTATCTAGCACTAGCGCCCTTTTCTGACCCGCGCTGTTGCTAAATTTCTGCGTATAAGGTTTTCCCTAGTAGTGAAGAAGTGCATGCAAATCAATGTTTTGAGTGGAAATATGGATGAACTTATGAAATTATTTGCTACTAGAAATACTCCTCTTGATCCCAATGATATGCCTTTGTCTACTTTGATTGAGAATAATAATGAAACTATGGATGTGAATTTTGTTGGTAGGAATAGTTTTGGAAACAATGCTTATAGAGGAAACTTTAATTCTAGACCGTTCGCTAGTAATTCCTCTAATAATTATGGAAATTCCTACAATAATTCTTATGGTAATTTTAATAAGATGCCCTCTGATTTTGAGAATAGTGTGAAAGAATTTATGATTTCTCAAAAGAATTTTAGTGCTTTGCTTGAAGAAAAATTGCTCAAAGTTGATGATTTGGCTAGGAACATTGATAGAATTTCGCTTGATGTTGATTCTCTTAAACTTAGATCTTCTACTCCTAAGCATGATATCAATGAGTCTCTCAAAGCAATGAGAATTTCCATTGATGAGTGCAAGGAAAGAACCGCTAGATTGCGTGCTAAGAAAGATTGCTTTGTAAAGGCGTGTTCTTCTAGTTTCAATGAAAATAATGATGAAGATCTTAAAGTTATTGATGTGTCCCCTATTAGAACTTTGTTTTGCATTATCTATCTTGATAATAATGGGACCAGAGATGAGTCAACTTTAGTTAGAAGGCGTCCCAAGAATTCGGAGTTTTTAGATCTCGATGCTAAATTTGGTAAAAGTGGGATTGGAGAGGTCATGACTTTAAATAGTATTGAACCCACTATCTTGGATTTCAAGGAATTTGATTATGATAATTGTTCTTTACAAAGTTCTATTTCCTTGTTGCAATCCGTTGTTAATTCTCCTCATGCTTATAGTCAAAATAAAGCTTTTACCAAACATATCGTTGATGCCTTGATACAATCTTATGATGAAAAACTTAATTTGGAAGTTTCTATACCTAGAAAACTTAATGATGAGTGGGAACCTACTATAAAGATTAGAATTAAAGATCATAAGTGTTTTGCTTTGTGTGATTTGGGTGCTAGTGTTTCCACGATCCCGAAAACTTTATGTGATATTCTAGGTTTCCATGATCTTGATGATTGCTCTTTAAATTTGCACCTTGCGGATTGCACCATTAAAAAGCCAATGGGAAGGATCAATGATGTTCTCATTATTGCAAATAGAAATTTGGTGCCCATAGATTTTATCGTTCTTGATATAGGTTGCAATCTTTCTTGCCCTATTATTCTTGGTAGACCTTTCCTTAGAAAGATTGGTGCGATTATTGATATGAAGGAAGGGAATATTAGATTCCAAGTTTCATTAAAGAAAGGAATGGAGCACTTTCCAAGAAAGAAAGTCAAATTACCTTATGAATCTATCATGTGGGCTACTTATGAATTGAGTGCCAAAGATGGCACTACTTAGATCTATCTTCGCTTTTATGCCTAGCTAGGGGCGTTAAACGATAGCGCTAGTTGGGAGGCAACCCAATTTTCTTTGTGTTTTTGGTTTTTGTTTCTATTTAGTAATAAATTTTGCATCTACCTTCTGTTTAGATGTGTTTTTATCTTTTAATTACTGTTTGTGCCAAGTAGAACCTATAGGATAACCTATGATGATAGTTAATTTGATTCTGCTGAAAAACAGTAACTTTGTGCACATGAAATTAGTTTTGTTAAATCACAGAAACATGATTTTGCGTTGACTCTTTTTGCTGCTGATCAATAGACAAATTGTCCAGGGCTTCCTATTTTGGTAGGATTTTTAGAGTTCCATAAGTTTGCGTTAGTTACAGATTTCTACAGACTGTTCTGTTTTTGACAGATTCTGTTTTTCGTGTGTTGTTTGCTTATTTTGATGCATTTATGGCTGGTAAAATAATTTATAAACCATAGAGAAGTTGGAATACAATAGGTTTAACACCAAAATAAATAAAGAATGAGTTCATTACAGTGCCTTATGTGGTGGTTTTGTTTTCTTTCACTAACGGAGCTTATAAGATTTCCTGTTGAGTTTTGTGTTATGAAGTTTTCAAGTTTTGGGTAGAGCTTTGATGGACTATGGAATAAGGAGTGGCAAGAGCCTAAGCTTGGGGATGCCCAAGGACCCCAAGATATTAAAGAATAGCCAAAATCCTAAGCTTGGGGATGCCCCGGGAAGGCATCCCCTCTTTCGTCTTCGTTCATTGTTAACTTTACTTGGAGCTATATTTTTATTCGCCACATGATATGTGTTTTGCTTGGAGCTTCGTGTATTATATTAGTCTTTGCTTTTTATTTTACCACAATCATCCTTGTTGTACACACCTGGGAGAAGCCTACTTGAATAGAATTTATTAGAATATGCTATGCGCTTCACTTATATCTTTTGAGCTTGATAGTTTTTGCTCTAGTGCTTTACTTATATCTTTTAGAGCACGGCGGTGGCTTAATTTTGTAGAAATTGCTAGTCTCTCATGCTTCACTTATATTATTTTGAGAGTCTTTTAGAACAGCATGGTATTTGCTATGGTTATAAAATTGGTCCTAGAATGGTAGCCATCCAAGTTGGGTATAATAAAAACTATCATAGGAAGTGAATCGGATGCTATGATCAATTTGATACTTGATAATTGTTTTGAGATATGGAGGTAGTGATATTAAAGTCATGCTAGTTGGGTGATTATGAATTTAAACAATGCTTGTGTTGAACTTAGAGAGTCCCATAGCATGCACGTATGGTTAAAGTTGTGTAACAAATTTGAAACATGAAGTGTACCTGGCTTGTGCATCCTTATGAGTGGCGGTCGGGGATGAGCTATGGTCTTTTCCTACCAATCTATCCCTCTAGGAGCATGCGTGTAGTGCTTGATTTTAGATGACTTCTAAATTTTTGCAATATGTATATGAGTTCTTTTGACTAATGTTGAGTCGATGGATTATAGGCACTTTTACCTTTCCATCATTGCTAGCCTCTTCGGTACCGTCCATTGCCCTTTCTCACCTTTAGAGTTGGTGCAAACTTCGCCGGTGCATCCAAACCCTGTGATACGATACGCTCTATCACACATAAACCTCCTTATATCTTCCTCAAAACAGCCACCATACCTAGCTATTATGGCATTTCCATAGCCATTCCGAGATATATTGCCATGCAACTTTCCACCGTTCCATTCATCATCATCATGACATACATTACTTTTGTCATATTGCCATTGCATGATCATGTAGTTGACATCATATTTGTGGCAAGGCCACCATGCATAATTTTTCATACATGTCACTGATATCCCACAAGTATAGGGGATCGCAACAGTTTTTGATAAGTAAGAGTGTCGAACCCAACGAGGAGCTAAAGGTAGAATAAATATTCCCTCAATTTCTATCGACCACCAATACAACTCTACGCACGCTTGACGTTCGCTTTACCTAGAACAAGTATGAAACTAGAAGTACTTTGTATGTGTGATAGGATAAGTTTGCAAGAAAGTAAAGAACGCGTAAATAAAACAAGGGCTGTTTAGATAAAGACACAACTAAATTAGTAAAAGTAAAGAGCTTGTTGTCACGAGAAAGTTATTTGTCCCTAGGCAATCGATAACTAGACTGGTAATCATTATTGCAATTTCATTTGAGGGAGAGGCATAAGCTAACATACTTTCTCTACTTGGATCATATGCACGTATGATTGGAACTCTAGCAAGCATCCGCAACTACTAAAGATTCATTAAGGTAAAACCCAACCATAGCATTAAAGCATCAAGTCCCCTTTTATCCCATATGCAACAATCCCTCCTACTCGGGTTTCTGTTTCAGTCACTCACCAACGCACTATAAGCGAATCATGAACGTATTGCAACACCCTACAGCGGGAATCCCTCACGCTTGCGCGACACGGAGGGCACCATAGGATAGCACCAATAATAAAACATACAACTCAAACCAATCACGATCATCAAATAGCCATTAGGACAAAACAGATCTACTCAAACATCATAGGATAGCCAAACATCATTGGGAAATAATATATAGCATTGAGCACCATGTTTAAGTAGAGATTACAGCGGGTAAGAGAGAGGTTACACCACTGCATAGAGGGGGAAGAGTTGGTCGAGATGTTGGTGAATATGGCGGAGGTGTTGGTGAAGATCGCGGGGATGATGATGGCCCCCGGCAGCGTTCCGGCGCCACCGGAAGCAAGGGGGAGAGAGCCCCCCTTCTTCTTCTTCTTCCTTGACCTTCTCCCTAGATGGGAGAAGGGTTTCCCCTCTGGTTCTTGGCTCCCATGGCTTGGGAGGGGCAAGAGCCCCTCTGAGAATGGATCTATCTCTCTGTTTCTGCGTTCTCTGCGTTCTGTTCTGGCTCTGTTTCACCGTTTCGCGTATATATGGAGATCCGTAACTCCGATTGGCCTGAAACCTTTTCTGTGATTTTTTTTCCGAATATTATCTTTCTTGCGGCAAAAGAAGAGCATCAACTGCCTTACGGTGGGCTCACGAGGGTAGGCAGCGCGCCCAGGGGGGAAGGGCGCGCCCCCCTGCCTCGTGACCACCTCAGGCACCGTCTCGCGTGGATTTTTCTTCTGGAATTTTCCATATTTTCCAAAATAAGCTCCATCTGTTTTTATCCCGTTTGGATTCCGTTTGATATGGATATTCTGCGAAACATAAAACGTGCAACGGACAGGAACTGGCACTGGGCACTAGATCAATATGTTAGTCCCAAAAATAATATAAAAAGTTGCCAAAAAGTATATGAAAGTGAATAATATTGGCATGGAACAATCAAAAATTATAGATACGACGGAGACGTATCAGCATCCCCAAGCTTAATTCCTGCTCGTCCTCGAGTAGGTAAATGATAAAAAAGAATAATTTTTGATGTGGAATGCTACCTAGCATAATCTTGATCATATGTCTAATCATGGCATGAATATTAAGACACGAGTGATGCAAAGCAATAGGCTATCATTTGACATAAAAACAATAATACTTCGAGCGTACCAATAAAGCAATCATGTCTTTTCAAAACAACATGGCCAAAGAAAGTTATCCCTACAAAATCATATAGTCTGGCTGTTGCTCTGTCTTCATCACACAAAGTATTTAATCATGCACAACCCCAATGACAAGCCAAGCAATTGTTTCATACTTTAATAAAATCTCAAACTTTTTCAACTTTCACGCAATACATGAGCGTGAGCCATGGACATAGCACTATAGGTGGAATAGAATATGATGGTGGGGGTTATGTGGAGAGGACAAAAAAGGAGAAAGTCTCACATCGACTAGGCGTATCAACAGGCTATGGAGATGCCCATCAATAGATATCAATGTGAGTGAGTAGGGATTGCCATGCAACGGATGCACTAGAGCTATAAGTGTATGAAAGCTCAAACTGAAACTAAGTGGGTGTGCATCCAACTTGCTTGGTCATGAAGACCTCGGGCATTTGAGGAAGCCCATCATCGGATTATACAAGCCAAGTTCTATAATGAAAATTCCCACTAGTATATGAAAGTGAAAGCATAGGAGGCTCTCTCTATGAAGAACAAGTGTGGTAAAAGGATAGTAACATTGCCCCTTCTCTCATTTTTTTCTCTATTTTTTTATTTTTTTGGTGGGCTTCTTTGGCCTCTTTTTTTTATTTGGGCTTCTTTCTCTTTTATTTTTCATAAAGTCCGGAGTCTCATCCCGACTTGTGGGGGAATCATAGTCTCCATCATCCTTTCCTCACTAGGGCAATGCTCTAATAATGATGATCATCACACTTTTATTTACTTACAACTCAATATGACAACTCGATATCTCGAACAAAGATATGACTCTATATGAATGCTTTCGGCGGTGTACCGGGATGTGCAATGATCTAGCATAGCAATGACATCAAAAAATGGACAAGCCATGAAAACATCATGCTAGCTATCTTACGATCATGCAAAGCAATATGACAATGAATGCTCAAGTCATGTATATGATGATGATGGAAGTTGCATGGCAATATATCTCGGAATGGCTATGGAAATGCCATGATAGGTAGGTATGGTGGCTGTTTTGAGGAAGGTATATGTTGGGTGTATGGTACCGGCGAAAGTTGCGCGGCACAAGAGAGGCTAGCAATGGTGGAAGGGTGAGAGTGCGTATAATCCATGGACTCAACATTAGTCATAAAGAACTCATATACTTATTGCAAAAATCTACAAGACATTGAAAACAAAGTACTACACGCATGCTCCTAGGGGGATAGATTGGTAGGAAAAGACCATCGCCCGTCCCCGACCGCCACTCATAAGGAAGACAATCAATAAATAAAATTGTGCTCCAACTTCATCACAAAGCGGTTCACCATACGTGCATGCTACGAGAATCACAAACCTCAACAGAAGTGTCTCTACAATCCACAATCACCCATTAGCATGACTCTAATATCACCATCTTTATATCGCAAAACTATTGCAAGGAATCAAACATATCATATTCAGCGATCTACAAGTTTATGTAGGATTTTATGACTAACCATGTGAATGACCATTTCCTGTCATCTCTCTAAATGGATATAAGTGAAGCAAGAGAGTATAATTCTTTATACAAAAGATATGCCCATGCTCCAACAAATATAAGTGAAGCAAAAGAGCATTCTACAAATGGCGGTTGTCTATATGATGAGAAACAAGCAATCCAAACTTCAAATGATATAAGTGAAGCCCATGAAGCATTCTATAAAGCCATACTCAAAAGATTTAAGTGAAGTGCAATGAGCATTCTATAAATCAACCAAGGACTATCTCATACCAGCATGGTGCATAAAAGGAAAATAAAAACCTAATTGCAAAAGATGCTCCAAGACTTGCACATAATGCATGGACGAAACGAATTCGAAAACATACCGATACTTGTTAAAGAAAGAGGGGATGCCTCCCCACCATCCCCAAGCTTAGACGCTTGAGTCTCCTTGAATATTTACTTGTGGTGCCTCAGGAATCCCCAAGCTTGAGCTCTTGCCTCTCTTCCTTCTTCTCACATCGAAACATCCTCAATTAGACACTACATCCACACAAAACTTCAACAGAAAACTCGGTAATATCCGCTAGTATAATAAAGCAAATCACCACTCTAAGTACTGTTGCAAACCAATTCATATTTTGTTTTTGAATTGTGTATACTGTAATATAACTTTTCCATGGCTTAATCCACTGATATAAATTGATAGATTCATTAAAACAAGCAAACTATGCATCAAAAACAGAATCTGTCAAAAACAGAACAGTCTGTAGCAATCTGAACATCCACCATACTTCTTCTACCCAAAAATTCTACCAAAATTAGGAAAAATAAACAAGTTGTATAGAAATATAGTGCAAAAGGTATCAGAACCAACTGACATTCCAGTTAAAAATTTAAAATCGTGCACTACAGCCAAAGTTTCTGTCCTGCACCGTACAACCCAACAAGCATTGTAAACATCCTAAAGGCAAACCTTGGCACATTATTTTTATAATACAATGGAATTATACAAGGGGATAGTTATTTTTGTTGAAAAGTTTCTGTAATCAAGATTCACAAAGTCTCCATGAGCATGAACAAAGTTCAAGGCTAGCTCCCACTTCAACAATGCCTGTCTTTCTCACTTTCACTTTCCTTTTTGAAAAGTTTTTGGTGTCCCCTCTTTATTTTTTTTGTTTCTAAACTATATGAAAGCACTCAACAGAAATAAATGACTCTCTAAAACTTCCGGGTTGTCTCCCTGGCAGCGCTTTTTTAAAGCCATTAAGCTAGGCATATAGTGCTCAAGTAGTGAATCCACACGGATCCCAAGGTATATCAAAGCCAATTTTAATTAACAATGATTTGTAATTTAGTAGTGAGCACAAAGTAAAATAAATCATGTAATGACGAAGTCTAACTCTCTTCCTATGCATCGGCATGTCATAAAAGAATAATTCATGCACACATAATAAAGGCCAATGCATAGTATAAACAGTTTCTTGCAATTCTATCATATTGGAAACATAAAGAGGCGGAGATAGAGTTCCTCTCTCATAATAATTGCAAGTAGGAGCAGCAAGCACATGCATATTATATTCATAAAAATCATCATGTGTAGTAGTAAAAGGCAACCCATCAATATAATCCTTAATAAGTGCAAGCTTCTCCGATATAGTGTAGTCGGGAGAATTCAAAAAGATAATAGGACTATCATGCATGGGTGCAATAGAAACAATTTCATTCATAACATAAGGAACTATAGCAAGTTCATCTCCATAAGCATCATTCATATTGGCATCTTGGCCACAAGCATAGCAAGCATCATCAAAAAGGGATATTTCAAAAGAATCATAGGGATCATAACAGTCATCATAGCAATCATCCTTCGGTAAGCACAAAGGGGAATTAAACAATGTATGAGTTGAAGAGTTACTCTCATTAGAAGGTGGGCATGGGTGATCAATCCGCTCTTCCTCCTCTTGTTCTTTGCTCTCCTCCTCATATTTTTCATCCAATGAGCTCATATTTTCATCAATTTCTTCTTCCATAGATTCCTGCAAAATATTAATCTCTTCTTGGACAGCTGAGACTTTCTTAATAAGTGCATTAATTTCATAATTGTATTTATAATTCTCATAGCAATATTTGAGGATAGCTAAATTTTCAGATCTATCAACAACATCATCATAATCCTCAAACTCTTTACACATAGCTTCAATTTCATAAGCACCCATAAAAGCAACAAATTCTTCTATTTGTTCCACATCATAGTAATCATATATACCATTAGCATAAGAAGCTAAGGTTTTATTATCATTAAATTTGCATGAAAAGGGAAGGTGTGGAGCATTCATCCTAGAGCAACAAGTATAATCATATTCCACGCATAGTTTCCAAGCATACCACTTCAATATATGAATTTGATCCCATAATAGTTTCCCTTTTTGTGTTAAGCGATAATCCCTAAAGTATTCACGTTGATCCAACGTTACTCCCATTACATAATTGAATGGGATTTTCTCAGGATTATTAAAGTAGTACATAATATCTTTCACATAACCAGCATCGAGGGTTTTAGGAGGTTCCCCATCTCCATGAGTAGCAAGTACACCTAAATTTTTTGGTATTTCGTGTTCCATATCCATAACTAAAGATAGAGAACAACTAAGAAGAGCAAATAAAAATTACATAGTGATAAAGCAAACAAGCACACACGAGAATATTCACCCCACGCTATGACTCCCCGGCAACAGCGCCAGAAAAAGGTCTTGATAACCCACAAGTATAGGGGATCGCAACAGTTTTCGTTAAGTAAGAGTGTCGAACCCAACGAGGAGCTAAAGGTAGAATAAATATTCCCTCAAGTTCTATCGACCACCGATACAACTCTACGCACGCTTGACGTTAGCTTTACCTAGAACAAGTATGAAACTAGAAGTACTTTGTAGGTGTGATAGGATAGGTTTGCAAGAAAGTAAAGAACATGTAAATAAAACTAGGGGTTGTTTAGATAAAGACACAACTAAATTAGTAAAAGTAAAGGGCTTGTTGTCACGAGAAAGTTATTTGTCCCTAGGCAATCGATAACTAGACCGGTAATCATTATTGCAATTTTATTTGAGGGAGAGGCATAAGCTAACATACTTTCTCTTCTTGGATCATATGCACTTATGATTGGAACTCTAGCAAGCATCCGCAACTACTAAAGATTCATTAAGGTAAAACCCAACCATAGCATTAAAGCATCAAGTCCCCTTTTATCCCATACACAACAATCCCTCCTACTCGGGTTTGTGTTTCAGTCACTCACCAACCCACTATAAGCGAATCATGAACGTATTGCAACACCCTACAGCGGGAATACCTCACGCTTGCGTGACATGGAGGGCACCATAGGACAGCACCAATAATAAAACGTACAACTCAAACCAATCACGATCATCAAATAGCCACTAGGATAAAACAGATCTACTCAAACATCATGGGATAGCCATACATCATTGGGAAATAATATATAGCGTTGAGCACCATGTTTCAGTAGAGATTACAGCAGGTAAGAGAGAGGTTACACCACTGCATAGAGGGGGGAAGAGTTGGTGGAGATGTTGGTGAAGATGGCGGAGGTGTTGGTGAAGATCGCGGTGATGATGGTGGCCCCCGGTGGCGTTCCGGCGCCACCAGAAGCAAGGGGGAGAGAGCCCCCCTTCTTCTTCTTCTTCCTTGACCTTCTCCCTGGATGGTAGAAGGGTTTCCCCTCTGGTCCTTGGCTCCCATGGCTTGGGAGGGGCGAGAGCCCCTCCGAGATTGGATCTATCTCTTTGTTTCTGCGTTCTCTGTGTTCTGTTCTGGCTCTGTTTCACCGTTTCGCGTATATATGGAGATCTGTAACTCCGATTGGCCTGAAACCTTTTCCGTGATTTTTTCCAAATATTATCTTTCTTGCGGCAAAAGAAGAGCATCAACCGCCTTATGGTGGGCTCACGAGGGTAGGCGGCACGCCCAGGGGGAAAGGGCGCGCCCCCCTGCCTCGTGACCACCACGGGCACCATCTCGCGTGGATTTTTCTTCTAGAATTTTCCATATTTTCCAAAAATAAGCTCCGTCCTTTTTTATCCCGTTTGGATTCCGTTTGATATGGATATTCTGCGAAACATAAAACATGTAACAGACAGGAACTGGCACTGGGCACTGGATCAATATGTTAGTCCCAAAAATAATATAAAAAGTTGCCAAAAAGTATATGAAAGTGAATAATATTGGCATGGAACAATCAAAAATTATAGATACGACGGAGACGTATCAGTTACTCTTGATTTATTGCACCATCCCGGTACACCGCCGGAGGCATTCATATAGAGTCATGTCTTGTTCTAGTTTCGAGTTGTAATTCATATGTTGTAATCAATGAAAGTGTGATGATCATCATTATTAGAGCATTGTCCCAAAGAAAAAAAAGAAAGGCCAAAAGAAAAAAAAGAAAGGCCCAAAAAAAGAAAAAGAAAAAAAAGAAAAAAATAAAAAAAGAAAATAAATAAAAAGGAGCAATGTTACTATCTCTTTTTCCACACTTGTGTTTCAAAGTAGCACCTTGTTTTTCATGTAGTGAGTCTCATATCTTGTGCTTCAAAGTAGCACCATGTTTTTCATATAGTGAGTCTCATATGTTGTCACTTTCATATACTAGTGGGAATTTTTAATTATAGAACTTGGCTTGTATATTCCTACGATGGGCTTCCTCAAATGCTCTAGGTCTTCGTGAGCAAGCAAGTTGGTTGCACACCCACTAGTTTTCTTTTGTTGAGCATTCATTTATAGATCTAGTGCATCCGTTGCATGTTAATCCCTACTCCTCATGTTGACATCAATTGATGGGCATCTCCATAGCCCGTTAATTATCCTAGTCAATGTGAGACTTTCTCCTTCTTTGTCTTCTCCACACAATCCCCATCATCATATTCTATTCCACCCATAGTGCTATATCCATGGCTCACGCTCATGTATTGTGTGAATGTTGAAAAAGTTTGAGATTATTTAAGTACGAAACAATTGCTTGGCTTGTCATCGGGGGTATAGGTTGGGAACATATTTTTGTGATGAAAATGAAGCATAGCCTAACTATATGATTTTGTAGGGATGAACTTTCTTTAGCCATGTTATTTTGAGAAGACATGATTGCTTTGATTAGTATGCTTGAAGTGTTACTATTTATTTTATCAATATGAACTTTGATTTTGAATCGTTTGGATCTGAACATTCATGCCACAATAAAGAAAATTACATTGAGAATTATGCTAGGTAGCATTCCACATCAAAAATTCTGTTTTTATCATTTACTTACTCGAGGACGAGTAGGAATTAAGCTTGGAGATGCTTGATACGTCTCCAACGTATCTATAATTTTTGATTGTTCCATGCTATTATATTACCCCTTTTGTATGTTTATGGGCTTTATTTTACACATTTATATCATTTTTGGGACTAACCTACTAACCGGAGGCCCAGCCCGTATTGCTGTTTTTTTGCCTATTTTAGTATTTCGAAGAATAGGAATATCAAACGGAGTCCAAACGGAATGAAACCTTCGGGAGCGTGATTTTTGGAAAGAACATGATCCGTAGAACTTGGAGTGAAAGTCAAGAAGCTTGCGAGGCGGCCAGGAGACAGGAGGGCGCGCCCACCCCCTCTGGGCGCACCCCCTATCTCCTTGGCCCCACAGGCGGCCACCCACGTACCCCTTCCTCCTGTATATACCTACGTACCCCAAAAACATCCAGGGAGCCAACGAAACACAATTTCCACCACCGTAACCTTCTGTATCCTCGAGATCCCCTCTTGGAGCCTTCGCTGGCGCTCTGCCGGATGGGGAATCGACCATGGAGGGCTTCTACATCAACACCATAGCCCCTCCGATGAGTTGTGTGTAGTTTAACACAGACCTTCGGGTCCATTGTTATTAGCTAGATGGCTTCTTCTCTCTTTTTGGATCTCAATACAATGTTCTCCCCCTCTCTTGTGGAGATCTATTCGATGTAAACTCTTTTTGCGGTCTGTTTGTCAAGATCCGATGAATTGTGGGTTTATGATCAAGTTTATCTATGAGAAATATTTGAATCTCCTCTGAATTCTTTTATGTATGATTGAGTTATCTTTGCAAGTCTCTTCGAATTATCAGTTTGGTTTGGCCTACTAGATTGATCATTCTTGCCATGGGAGAAGTGCTTAGCTTTGGGTTCAATCTTGCAGTGTCCTTACCCAGTGACAGAAAGGGTTGCAAGTCATGTATTGTATTGTTTCCATCGAGGATAAATAGATGGTGTTTATATCATATTGCTTGAGTTTATCCCTCTACATCATGTCATCTTTCTTAATGCGTTACTCTGTTCTTATGAACTTAATACTCTAGATGCAGGCAGGAGTCGGTCGATGTGTGGAGTAATAGTAGTAGATGCAGGCAGGAGTCGGTCTACTTGTTGTGTACGTGATGCCTATATACATGATCATGCCTAGATAATCTCATAATTATTCGCTTTTCTATCAATTGCTCGACAGTAATTTGTTCACCCACCGTAATACTTATGCTATATTGAGAGAAGCCACTAGTGAAACCTATGGCCACCGGGTCTATCTTTTATCATATAAGCTTTCAATCACTTTTATTTGTATCTTTACTTTTTGCATCTATATTATAAAATACCAAAAATATATTTATTTTATCATACTATCTCTATCACATCTCACTTTCGCAAGTGGCCGTGAAGGGATTGACAACCCCTTTATTGCGTTGGTTGCGAGTTCTTTGTTTGTTTGTGTAGGTGCGTGGTACTTTTGAGGAGCCTCCTACTGGATTGATACCTTGGTTCTCAAAAACTGAGGGAAATACTTTCGCTACTTTGCTGCATCACCCTATCCTCTTCGAGGAAAACCAACGCAAGCTCAAGACGTAGCAGTCATATACTTGGAGGTTGTTGAATGTAAGGCGTAAGTTATCCACCAATGATTCGACATGCATTGTTTTGATGACTACGTCATCTACATATGCCTCCATAGTTTTGCCGATTTGCTTTTCCAGGCATGTTTGAATCATGCGTTGGTAGGTTGCGCCGGCTTTCTTGAGCCCGAAAGGCATAGTATTGAAGCAGAAGGGCCCATATGGGGTAATGAATGCCATTGCGGCTTGGTCGGATTCTTTCATCTTAATTTGATGGTATCCGGAGTATGCATCAAGGAAACACAGTGAATCGTGTCCCACGGTCGCGTCAATAATCTGGTCAATGTGAGGTAGTGGAAGGGGTCCTTAAGGCAAGCCTTATTAAGGTCTTTGAAATCGACACACAAGCGCCAGGATTTATCCTTCTTCGGTACCATCACCAAGTTTGCTAGCCAGTCCGGATGTTTGATCTCTCTGATAAACCCGGCTTCGAGTAGCTTGGCTAGCTCGTCCCGCATAGCCTGTCATTTGGGTTTGAAAAATCGGCATAGCGTTTGCTTGACTGGTTTTTATCCTTCGGTATATTGAGACTATGTTCAGCCAGTTTGCATGGGATACCTGGCATATCCAAAAGGTGCCAGGCAAAGATGTCCCAATTCTCACACAAGAATACGCGCAATGCAGCGTCGACCGTCGGTTCCAACTGTATGCCAATGGAAGCTGTCTTCTTGGGGTCCGTCGGGTGGACTTGAAATTTGACTATTTCGTCTGCTGGTTTGAAGGAAGTGGATTTGGGTCTCTTATCGAGGATTACATCGTCTCTATCCACTATGGAACGTAGGGTGGTTAATTCTTCGGCCGCCTGGGCCAGAGAGGCGTTTTTTTCGGCGCAGAGTGCTAGGTCCGGATTACTGGCGATAGTGATAACTCCATTGGGTCTGGGCATTTTGAGCTTCATATACCCGTAATGGGGTATGTCTTCGAAGCGTGTGAATGCGTCTCACCCCAGTAGGGCGTGATACCCGCTGTTGAAAGGTGCCACATGAAAGAGTAACTCTTCAGACATATAGTTCTCCGGCGTGCCGAATACCATGTCGAGTTTGATTTTCCCCGAGCATCTTACATCCCGACTGGGAATAATACCTCGGATGTTGTGTTACTTTGCTCAATGCGACTCCTGTCTATTTGCATTTTATTGAGCGTGTCTTTGTAAATGAGGCTCAGTCCGCTGCCACCGTCCATTAGCACTTTAGTGAGTCGAAAGCCGACCACGATTGGGTTTAGGACCAAAGCGGCTGGTGCCCGGACTGAGCGGGATCTTGGTTTGTCGTTGGCATTGAAAGTGATCGCCCTGTTGTTCCAATGATTTATTGCTACCGCTTGGCAGACTTTTGTGAGGTCGCGGAGCGCCATTTTGCGCCGATTAGTTGATGAAAAGGTCTCGAAGACCGTGAATACTTTGGGATCATTGTCCTTCGAAGAGTAGTTCTATGGGGTAGTGTTGGTGAGGATACCCTCGCCGCTTTTGGCCACTTGCCGGAATATCTAACATGGTCGGAGGCTATGCGTTGGTTCGGTATTTGGCGTAATGTGAATTTGACAGGGCCCATCGAGCCATTCCTTGAGGATAGTACTATGTCCCGTAAAGGGCTTGATTTTCTTGTCTACGGGATGATGATCAGGTGCCCTGCAAGGGTGCATCCTTTTTGCCCGTCCGGGAGATGGCCTAAAGGCCTGTCGTTCACAGCGGGCTATCTAGGTTTTCCAGGCGCTTTCCATTGTGCAGTACTTCTGTACTAAGTGTGCCGAATCTGTAAATTGCAGTATACGACGGCGGTTGAGGGCATTAAGTATTCCCTCATCCATACAGTTGTTACAAAATACTGAGATCACGTTGTCGTTGCAGCAATCTTTGATCTTGTTTTTAACAAGGAGCAATCTAGCCTAGAAGTGATGGACTGTTTCATGAGGCTGCTGCTGCTGCACGTACATTAGGTCGCATATATCCGAAGGACCAGGATTGCTTGGGGAATATTGCTTGTGGTGGGTGGGTGGGGTTAAATCCAAACCCTGACCCACTCAGGAGTGTCTAGTGAGTTCTCAGGCTTAATGCCCGATTCTATGTTCGGAGGACAGGGAGTGTCTTCCCGATGATGGGTGTCCGGCTCTCGGAGCTCAGAAATACGAACATACTTTGTTCTCAACATGGGAGGAGAGTTATTGTTCCTCCACAACTGCCTCCTGATGGGTGATCGGTGGAGATTTGATTTCTCACTAATCAGGTTTAAGCCCAATCCGATCATAGTCAGTGGCGATCACCAGTGCGGCGATGCGATCTAGCAGTTCGTTTAAGGCCGATATATCTACCGGATCCATCTTGTAGGAGTATTCAGGGCCGACGTGGAGGTGATTTTTGGTGACAGGTTGGACTGCCTTTGTATTAACGGCCGAACATGCGCCCATGGTGAAGCTGCCAAGCCGGAGGGTTTCCCCTGAAGCTAGGGTTCCTCCGGAAGTGATACTATCCTTGATGACAAGGCGAGTCATCAACCCTTCAGTCGACGGCACAGAGAAACTCTCAATGAAAGAACCAATGTCGGTGTCAAAATCGGCAGATCTTGGGTAGGGGGTCCTGAACTATGAGTCTAAGGATCAAAGGTAACAGGAGGCAGGGGACACGATGTTTACCCAGGTTCGGGCCCTCTTGATGGAGGTAATACCCTACTTCCTGCTTGATTGACTTTGATGAGTATAGGGGTTACAAGAGTGGATCTACTTCGAGATCGCAATGGCTAAACCCTAGATGTCTAGCCTCTATGATTATGACTGTCTCTATGTACCAATCCCTCTGGTTTATATAGGCACTGAAGGGGACTAGGGTTGTATAGAGTTGGTTTACAAAAGTAAAACCACACATCCGGACATCAAGCTTGCCGTCCACACAAAGGAGAGTCTCATCTGGACACGGGAGAAGGCCTTCTATCTTGTATCTTCATGACCCATCAGTCCGGCTCATGCCACATTGGCTGACTCCCCGAGGACCCCATAATCCACGACTCCCTCAGTCGGCGCTTGCACAGACAAAGGTCCTCCGTGCCCTTGTTCGCTTCCATCATGTGGGCAGATCCCGCCCGCCCGCCTAAGCGACATCTCGCCCCCCGAGGTATAACTTCTTGTACTGGTCCAGCTCCCCAGGTCGCTGCATGCGGGTTTTCTTCTGTGCCACTACCCCAGCTCCCCATGTAAAGTAGCTAGGGTTCGTCGGCTGGTCCAACATCACCTGGTTTCATCTAATTTGGATAAACGAGTAAAACGTTGTGCTAGTTTAAAGATCAGGGGCTAAATCGCAATGAAAATAATCGCGGATAAGTCCCTGGCAGAAAATGAAAGAAAAAGAAAAAGACTAACGAACGAATGTTCGCTGTCTGAACTAATCTGACGAGAAAGTTCGTTATAACAAACGGACGGACGAACGTCCTCTAGATAATAAAACCTAAAAAAACTGATGTGTAAAACCAAAAAAACCAAAGTGAACCGGCGAACCGGGGCGGTTTTATACCGGTCAACGGGCGGTGGTCAACGGCGGCAGGTCGCGGCTCCGGCGGGATCCGGCGCGTGCGGCGGTGGCGGGCGACAGCGCGGGGCTGCTCGAGCGGCGGCGAAGCTTGCAGCGTCGGCTGCGTCTAGGAGCGGCGGCGGTGCGGTGGCATGCGGGAGGCGGCGCAGCGGCTTTAGGAGGAGAGGGCGGCTGGGCGGTGATATATAAAGGTGCCGGGGGGCCTCCTTGGGTGAGGGGCCGGAGGAGTCCGGCCTCGGCACAAACGCCGAGGTCGGCGCAACGGCCACTAGGAGCGGCGGCGGTGCGGTGGACACCGACGCTTGGTCGAGGGCAGTGCGGCGCTGTGCTGGGCTTGGCCTGGCTGGCTAGCTGGGCCGGCCCAGTCGGCGGAAAGGTTTTTTTAAATAATTTCGCCCGAAGAATTTTTTTTAATAAAAATATAAAAAAAATCTAAAAATGCCAAAAACAATTTTCACCTTCTAAATAAAATATTTAGAGCAAAGTGAACATTTTTCTGGCCTCAAAATGCAATTTTCAAGAGTGAATATTTTTCTAATTCAAATAAAAAAGCAAATAAAGTACCAAAAAATTCATAATTTGATTTTAAAATTCTTTCTCCAATATTTCTCTTAATTTGAAGAAGTCATATTATCATCTCTAATTTATTTTTAATATTTGAAATAATTGGAGAGAAAATTAATAAAATCAATTGATCCTTTCTTCAAATTTTAATTAAATTCAAATATGATTTTTGTGAAACCTCCAACTCTCTCGTTGGGTCCTTGAGTTGCTTAAGATTTCTAGGATCTCAACCAAAAGCAAGAATAAATATGATATGCATATGATGATCTATGTATAACATCCAAACTGAAAATTGGGATGTTACAACCCTACACCCTTAAGATGAATCTCGCCCTCGAGATTCGGGTTGGTCAGCAAAAAGGTTTGGGTGGTCTCTACGAAGGTCTTCTTCTCGCTCGCAGGTGGCTTCCTCCTCGGTATGGTGGCTCCACTAAACTTTGCAAAACTTGATAACCTTGCTGTGAGTAACTCGACTGCAAAACTCAAGAATCTTGACTAGCTTCTCTTCATAGGTCAAATCACTATCTGACTAAATCGCTTCCAGTGGCACTGCATCTCTTAGAGGGATATCGGCCATCTCAGCATAGCACTTCTTCAATTGGGAAACGTGAAACACATCGTGAACTCCTGACAATCCTTCAGGCAATTCCAGCTTGTATGCAACTTCTCCCATGCGTTCCAAAACTCTGTATGGTCCCACAAAACGTGGTACTAACTTTCCCTTGACACCAAAATATTTAACTCCTCGCAGCGGGGACACACAAAGATATACTTTGTCTCCGACTTTGTAAACTATCTCCTGGCATTTAGAATCCGCATAACTCTTCTGCCTGGATTGGGCTACCTTGAGTCTGGTCTGAAGAATTATCGATCTCCAACTTCATCCCACGATAACGGTGTCCTGCACCTCCTTCTGTACAAAGCTTCGAAAGGGGCCATCTTCAAACTGGCTTGATAACTGTTGTTATAAGAGAACTCTACATACGGCAAATAGTCATCCCAACTAGATCCATAATCTAGCGCACAAGCTCTCAACATGTCCTCACTCTCTCGGTCTGTCCATCTGTCTGTGGATGAAAAGTTTTACTGAACTCTATCCTAATACCCAAAGTTTCACGCAATTGATTCCAAAACTTTGAAGTGAACTAGGTTCCTCTATCTGATACAATGGTCCTCGGAACTGTCGTGGAAACGTCACGGTAGATGTCCTAGTGTGAGGACTTAGTCGTGAGGCCAACGCATCTATGTGGTAGCTTGTGAGGCGTTGATCAGGATGAGAGATGTGAGGTGGATCAACACACAAGACAAGGATTTAGACAGCTTCGGGCCCTGGGAAACATCATCCGGTAATAGCCCTACATGATGTTTGTGGCTAGGTCTCATTGTGCTCATGAGGGAGACGTCATATATCTGGCTCTCCTCTAGTTGTGTCTAGCCTTAGCGATTATTTTCTTCCTCTCCCCTCTTGGGGTGCCCCGCTGTCGGTGTCAAAACCGGCGGATCTCGGCTAGGGGGTCCCGAACTGTGCATCTAAGGCTAATGGTAACAGGAGGTAGGGGACATAATGTTTACCCAGGTTTGGGCCCTCTCTATGGAGGTAATACCCTACTTCCTGCTTGATTGATCTTGATGAATATGAGTATTACAAGAGTTGATGTACCACGAGATCATAATGGCTAAACCCTAGAAGCCTAGCCTATGAGGTTATGATTGTTGCTCTATGGACTAAACCCTCCGGTTTATATAGACACCGGAGGGGGCTAGGGTTACACAAAGTCGGTTACAGAGAAATGAATCTATATATCCAAATCGCCAAGCTTGCCTTCCACGCAAAGGAGAGTCCCATCCGGACATGGGAAGAAGTCTTCGTCTTGTATCTTCATAGCCCAACAGTCCGGACCACGTATATAGTCCGGCTGTCCGAGGACCCCTTAATCCAGGACTCCCTCAGTAGCACCCGAACCAGGCTTCAATGATGATGAGTCCGGCACGCAGATTATCTTCGGCATTGCAAGGCGGGTTCATTCTCCGAATACTTCAAAGTACCTGACTTAAAGAGCAGTATCCGGCTTTCCATTTAATGTAGCTCTTATCGGCTTCTGCACCTTCATGATTTCAGCTTCCACGTGTCGAGCGAATGCGAGAGGTCGGGCATTTTTGCATTTACCACCTTTACCATGTGAGAAAATTGTCTATTAAAGAGACGGGGATCTTTAGATCTAATCCACACCATCTCCCCCAAATGAGGAATCCTCAGAGCTTGCTCACAGAAACCACCCCAACGTGGCTAGCGCTCCCAGCTCTTCCTCATGCCCTCACGGCCCCAAGCAGGGTGATTGGGAAAAATGTTCCGTATCCCACGGCCAACTGGTGAAGCTGTAGACCCAGGGATTTCTTCCCCCCGTAGATCTAGTCCCTGTTTGAGCCGGATTGGTTTCCTTCAATGATGGGGAGCAGGCGGACAAGTTCCCCAACCCATCCAGGGCGAACGAGTATGCTTTGTTCCCTACTTGCTGAGAGGCGTCAGATTTCCAATCCATCTCTTCCTCCGAGGGCTTCTGGAGTACTATGGCGTCCAACTGCACAACTTCACACCCACCACCATCCTGCATATTGCGGGTTATGTTGCTCTTTGTGACCTATTTCTGGGCTACGAGGCTCATTTTGAGTTATGGAAGAAGTTGTTTTGCCTCGTCCCTCGTAATCAAGAGGGATCAATATTCCAAGTGGGCGGAGCCGAGATATGGCGCATCACCGGGACCGGATACCTATCCGGTACGCCGAAGAAGGCATCCGAAGAATGGCCTTCCGAATGGTTCTATGTTGAGGATGTCTCCCTTCCTGACCCAATCCGAAGGGGTCTACCTGAATTTTCAAGTGCTCCATTGAAGAAGCGCCTTAGCTGGCGTCCTCGGAGACTCAAGGAGGAACATAGCACGGAAGTCCACCAATTGATGAGCAAGATAAAAATGCTTGCTCAATCCGGATTGTCAATAGTCAAGGTTATGTCGATAACCATAATGCAAGGGGTTCGGCCACTCCAATACCGAGGGCGCCCTATGTGGCACTTCAATGGAGAAGGCAATGCCACCCGCTATGGTCAGAAGGGTCCGGACACTACCGCTGCTTTGGCGAAAATACTATCCAGATTATACAAAGGGGAGAAGGAGGAGTTCATCGGCATCAAGCCCAGAGATGGATTTTCCATGTACAACCCTCCCAGCTGGGTGAGATTCCATCCCACTACTCTACTCCATTTACTCCCTGAGTCCTTTTTCATAAACATTAATCCGTCCATTTATAACAGGAATGGCGGAAAATTACGAGGGAAATCCACAGCCCCGCACCACAGCCATAGGACCACAACCGTACCCTTGAGCCCGGATTTGAAGAGGTTCCGGATATATTCGTGGAGCTCGGGGAAGGGGTATTTTACCAGGCGAGCTATGACGGCACTAAAGTGGCCATCATTGCCGACTATCCCGGCATCCTCCCTGCGTTGCATGTAAGTAATTAGGTGGCTTATCCTTCGAGAGAATTTCCTCTTTCTGCCTTACCCACCCCGCACTACATGATGCTCTAAAGGGGAGGCGATCGGCGCGCCACGCTGCGCCAGAGGCGACACACAAGAAAGCTGCGCATACGCCGGGCAGGCCATCAAAGAGGAAAGCCAATAGAAGCGCGGCCGAACCTTCATCAAAGAGGTATGGTTAAACATGCTCTATGGCGGTCACATTTGAAGTGTGATAACGTCCGTTATGTCTTATCAGGAAAAACATTCATCGGATATGTCTGGGGATCCCGCCGGTTATGCCTCTACTAGCCGGATTCCGAACCCTGTCTCAAGGACTCAGGCTAACTCAGAAGTGACACCGGATTGTTCCTCTACACAGGATTCGGATAAAGTATCCGTCACAAACTCTAAAGTGGAAGGCGCCATGAATCATCGGCGCCGGTGAGCCGCTCTTCGCGACCCCGGGTTTTCACAAGAGGCTTTCAACGCCTTCAATCACTACAAAAAAATACACTTTCGTGATGATACGTGTTTGTCACAGTAGGTCACATTTTTTGTCATGCATGTAAAACCATGACAATTTTATGACTGAATCAAGATAGTCATACCTGTTCTGTCATAGAAGTGTTCCATGACATTACCAAAATTATCATCACAGAAGTGTCCACTTCCATGATGATAAATCGCGCGTCAGAGAAGTGCTTTCGTCAAGGGTGACCGACACGTGGCATCCACTGTAACGAAACACCGTTAAGCTATCGCGTCCGGTTTTGGATCCGATAACCCATTAATAACCCGGACCAATGGGGATTTTCCACATGTAAAATCATCATTGGCTGGAGGAAACACATGTCAGCTCCGCATTGGCATAGGTGTCACTCATCCAATGGGCGAGATGCGTCTATGATATGTTGACACGTGGACCGGCCCATAAAGTTTAAATGGGTCGGCCCAACTAAAGGCCCACAAGATTTTGCGGGCCATAATGGTCCGGCCCAGGTAAAGGCCCACAAGATTTTTGTGGGCCATAATGGTCCGGCCCTGGTAAAGGCCCACAAGTTCTTTGCGGTCATAATGGGCCGGCCCAGCTAAAGTCCCACGAGATTTTGCCAACATTAATGGGCCGGCCCAGCTGTAGGCCCACAAGATTTTGAGGACCCTAGTAGGCCGGCCCATTAACTGGCTGCCATGTTTTCGGCCAAATGCCGGCCCATATTTGATCCGGTTCATTAATGGCCTGCCACGTTCCGGGCCTAATAATGGCCCATATGAGATCCGTCCTGTTAAAAGCTTACCATGTCCTAGGCCAAATTACGGCCCAAATCAGGTCCGGCCCTTTAAGATGCTTTGGGATAAATTATGGCCCATATCAGATTCGTCCTGTCAACTGGACGCTATGCTTTTGGGCCCACTTTGCTAAAGGCCCATTTAGTAATTCGGCCTGCTATTAGTTTCGTCCTGTTAAGGTCCCGTTTAACATTTCGGCCCTATATTAATTTTGGCTTGTTAAAAGCCCGTCATATAGTTGGGCCTAACTATGGCCCGGTTTGCATCTGGCCTGCTTGCAACCGATAATCTGATTGGGCCAAACAAGGACCGAGACAATTTTGGCCTGTTAAAAGCCCATGATTTGATTCGCACAATCATGGGCCAGGGTCTATTTCGGGCTGCTGCCAGCCCGTGAGCTGTTCGGCACGTTTCAGGCCCAACCTAATTCTCAGCCTCCTAAAAGCCCATTGAGTTTTCTTACGAAAAGAGGGCCGGCGTTTTACTCTTGCGAAAAGATGGCCGGAGGCCACGGAGCGGAGGCAGCCATCGGAAGCAACGGACAGATCCCGTCCTCCTCCTCGTCCTGCACCCCGTGCGGTCGTCAGTGGTGGGATGGTTGCGGGTCGGTGGCGGGATGGTTGGGGGCCCCGGCGGGTTGCTGTCTGGTGGAGGGTGGATGGGGTGTCGACTTGTGGGCGGCGGAGGAGCTGTAGTGGTGGGAGGCGCGGGGGCGGCGGCGCAGTAAGTCGGGGCAGCGGCGCGCAGTGGAGGGACTGAGAGAGATGTGAGATGGGATCGGGGGTTGGGGATTTTAGTTTGGGGAGGGATAGCAATGGCGCACCACCTAGCGGTGCGCCATAAGTAACTTTTTTTGGATAAGAATAGCGCACCATCCAGCGGTGCGCCATAAGTAACTTTTTTTTGCATAGCAATGGCGCACCACCCAGCGGTGCGCCATAAGTAATTTATTATTATTCTTTTTTGTTGCATCTAATAATTTTTTAGAAAATGAATATGAATATGAAAGAGTAATAATTTTTTATAAAAACAATAATAATTTTTAAAAATATCATCAATTTTGTTATTTGAAAATATTTATGAATATGAAAACATGTCATCAAAATTATTATTTGAAAATATCATCGAATTTGTTATTTGAAAATATAATCAATTTTTTTTAGTTGCATTCATTTGTGAATTGGTGAAACATTTATGACTATGAAAAAATATCATCAAATTTGAAAAAATATTCATGAATTCAAAACGTGCACATGAAATTTAAAAAAAATCATGAGTTCAAAAAATATTAATCTTTTGTTTTGGATAGAAATGGCGCTCAGGGGGGAGGGAGG
>LT934112.1:96379255-96473653 GCA_900231445.1 Triticum turgidum subsp. durum
CCCCTCCCCTACTCAACCTCCGCCGCCGACCCCCCGCACCCCGCGCACCCTCCCCCGCTCCACCGGCATTACTGTTTGATGATATTTTTAAAAAAATATTACTGTCTTATAAAAAAAATATTACTGTTATGATTTAAACAAGTTTGAACATATTTAAACACAAATAAGTATCAAACAGCATTTTAAATGCATAAAAAAAACTGTGGAGCCGGGGAATCGAACCAAGGACCTCCTGGTGTGAGAACTGGCTGCTGACCAGTCGAGCTAGTAGAGGGAACTTGGTGTGGATCAGGTCAGGTGGAAGATAACCTGTTGGCTCGAGCAGAAATCAAAAAAAATACTAATGGCGCACCAGGGTGAGGTGCGCCATTACTGTGGATGTACTTATGGCGCACTGAGGGGTGGTGCGCCATTAGTATTGTGCCACCCCCATCCATAGTTCCTCCCCGGCGGCCCACCTAGCTATCCCCTCTCTCTCCCTCACCCTCTCCCTCGATCCCCTTCCCCGACGCCGCTGCCCCGCCGCCTCGACGCCGCCCCGACGTCGCTGCCCCGCCGCCTCAACGCCGCCCTGATGCCGTGACGGCGCCCTGTCGTCCTCATCTCCGCCGCGACGCCCCGACGCTGCGACGCCGCCCTCTCCTCTCCTGCCGCCACCGCCCCGCCGCCCCATCGTCCTCGTCGTTCTCGTCTCCGCCCCGTTGCCCCGACGCCGCGTCGCCTCCCTCTCCTTTCCCGACGCCGCCGCCCCGCTGCCCTGCCGCCCCGACGCCGCTGCCTCGCCGCCTCGACGCCGCCCCGTCGTCCTCCGCCGCCTACCAGATCCACACCACCGCAAAGGTAAGGTTTTCATACCCACCAAATCTCAACCTATAATGTATGTTTTGTTTCTTCATCATCCCGCGGTTAAGTAGGGGAGGTTCAAGAACAGTTTTTCAAACTGAATGTTGTTGGTCTGGATAAACATGTTCTTTAGTTAACTGGACAAGACTAAATCAAACTGAATGTTATAGACTGAGTAGAAAAAAATTGGACAAGAAGCAGTAGGTGTACTCGAAATTCTAGACTAAATCAAGCTGGACAAGAAGTAAATTAGACAAGAAGCAGTTGGTGTACTCGAAAATTCAGTGTCCAATTTACTCCAAAATTCAGCACTGAATTGCAGTACATCAAATTGCACTAGAAAAAATAATGGAGGAAATTAATCAGGGTTTAGAATTGCAGGTCACAAGGAAACGATTACAGAATGAAAATTCAGTGAGTAAATAAGATTACAGAATAAGAATAAGAATAGGGGCTTGGGGATGTTCCTCTGAATTTTGGTGTGTCTTGGTTCTTTAAGGAATGACCATCTACTTTTAATCTCTCAGAATAAGATTACAAAAAAGTCAGTTTGATGTACTAGAATATGATCATGTTCAGTAGTGATCACTGCTTGTCAAGGAGTAGTTTGATGTTGATCATAGTCTTACTTTTCAGTAAGCTCTGTTTTTGTGCAAATAGTGTCATGGTGTGCTACTCAAAACTGTTAAGAAGACCAATAAAAATAAAAATGGAGATGATCTAATAGGTCATTGCTCATGATGTGTCCAGTAATCATGTGTCCAATAAAAAAAGGAAAACTGTTTTGATCTACCAATAACTTTTTTGTAGAGTATCTAATTTTTTGTAGAGTAATCAGGGTTTAGAATCATGTGTCCAAGAAGTGCTATCTAATTTTTCTGTAGAGGGATTTCACTCTTTTGTACATGACAGATTGACAACTGTTAAGGTGGAAACTGCAGAATCATATTTGCGCACAATGGAAAAAATTGGCATCGTGATTGATATGCGGGTTAGATAGTAAAATATGAGTCTCTCATACACTGTTGTATAACGATGCAACAAATGTCCTTTGGGGAGGTTTCACAGCAGAAAGTTATAGTTTTTTCCACAATTTGTTTTGCTTGAGAATATTGTTGTCTTGGGCTAACTTATTTAGCCTACAGAAAATAGGGAGAGTACGAAATTAAGTTCATCAAATTGTTTCTAGGTCATCTGTTCATTTTTGTCTGCTTAATAGCTAGTAGCATGATGGCTGGACTTGCTAACTTGCAATTGCTCTACATTTATTGCCTGTGGGGAATGCCTGCCAGCAGTAGCAGTTTTAAGTTTTGGTTTAATGCTACTTCTGGCGTTCTTACTTCAGCATCTGTATGCCCATGCAATGATTTGCTTTGTTGTGATGGAGGCCTTTTTTGCCTTGTCCACCCGAGAGGCCCTTGAGTTTGCTGGAATGTCGATTAACTTCCGTTCCAGCAAATTCGGGTACTCCATATGTCCTATTTTCAGCAAAGGTCATGCTGAAATTTTCCGTGAATTTTAGCATGACTTTGCTAAAAATAGGACATATGGGGTACTTGTGACTAATGATGAAAGCTTAGCCTTTTAGGCTGCCTCGGCGTCGAAAAACCCTCAATGATAAAAGCTTAGCTTTTAGGATGCCTCGGTGTCGAAAAACCCTAAACAATAACCAACTTTTTGACCAAACTTTGTTCCTATTTAGAGAGAAACATGGCCAACAACAATGAGGCCGGGGGTTCGGGCGGCAAGGCATTCTGGGAGCTGTCCCAGGAGATGGAGGACCAACCTCAGTTGTATGAGGACGCCGCCTTCCCCACCGATCCTGAGACCACTGATGGTACCGCCGAGGATGACCCCACTGATGCCAGCACTGATGGTGCCGCCAAGGATGCCACCACTGATGATGGCAGCGCACGCACAGATGGCAGCCAACCGAAGAGGCAACGGAAGGACCGGCGCCCGATCGTGCTCCTCACCCTCAAGGAGGAAGTTACTGAAGTGGACTCCAACGGGAATCCAACGGCGCCCGAACGAATAGTCAAGGGGTACTCGCTTCAGCTCGGGTGCATTCTCCGGAGCACCGTCTCGATCAACACCGAGAACCTGAGGCATCCTGACCGAGGGAATTTGCGCAACCTCCTCTTCACGAAGCTGTACGAACGATACAAGTTCCCCGCTGAATTTGCAAACACAAGCCTCAAAGGGAATAAAGTGAACAATGCTGCCCTCACGAAGATGAGCAAGGCCCTGTCTACTTGGAAAAGCAATGTGAAGAGAATGATCGAGAAAGGTGAGAGTTATCAGAAGATCAAGGAGAAAAATCCTTCGATCACCGAAGATGACTACAACGACTTCAAGATCAATTGCTCGAGCACCGCAAACTCCCAATCAAGTGAGTGGGGGAAACAAATGCGGGAGCTGAACATAGGGGAACACACACTCGGTCCCGACGGTTACAGAGTGGCGGAGCCTATATGGGAGAAGGAGGAGGCGGACCGTGCCGAGCAAGGCCTACCGCCCCTCTTCGATAAATACGGTGACAAGCACACCAGGAACTTTGTCAGGGCCCGGTACAAGAAGGACCCGAAAACAAAGGAGCTTACCACGGATCCGAAGACCAGGAAGCTTGAGCTTGTTCTGGTAAGGAATACACCCCCGCGTAATTAGCTCCATATGGTTGCATTCTAATTAATGAAGCCAAATTTCTAAATGGTTCACATTCCTTCCGCAGGCGACTGAAAGCAGTAGCGCGGGGTCGACTAAGAGCAACCCTTGGGACACCACTCTAAATAGGACGTTGAATGTAATGAAGAACAAGGATAAGCTCAGTAAGCTGACGTCAGCTGGTCTTGTGGCCGACAAAGGCTTGTCGACAAAATGGGGGTCATACTATACCGCTGGTGTGCGGAAGGAGAAAAAGACCAGCTCGGAAAGCCAGGCGCGTGAGGTTCAAGAACTCAAGGCACAGGTGGCGCGGATTCCGAAGATTGTCCAAGAGCAAGTGGAACAACGACTCGGAGCGACGATCACCGCCATTGTGCCTACCTTGATCTCGGGGTTGAGTGCGTGGATTGCGGGCGGCCAACAGGGGCCGCCCCCGATTCCTAGCTTCACGGCCAGCAACTCGCATAATGCGATGGCGGGGCCATTGGTGCCTTCGGCAGAGGCGACATTGGTGAATCCGACGCCGGCACGGGAGCTTAATGCACCCGGGTGTACGCCGACCGGCACCTCTGCAGCAAGCGGCCCCTGCGTCAACTGCACGCCCGCCGTTGGCGGTGCCTCGACATTAGCCGAGCTCGACGCCATCATCACGGTAACTAATTAAGCCTCTCTCGGCCGAGGACTTCATCTCCTTGCCTTTGACTGGGAATCCCTAACGCCCTACATGTTTTCGCAGGGCGCCGCCGACGTTCCGTGCACTCTCCTCCACTTCGTGAACAACGAGTTGGCGATGTCGCTAAGGGAAAAATCATTCAACCGGCAACCCCTTGTTCCTCGGTACCCAGATGCCACCCAACTTGTTTAGGGTTCAACTGGTTCGCGTGCTGCCAGGCTGCGACGAGTTGTTACCTCCGATTCGACCCGTCGGGGCCGACGATGATGACATGATGACCCTCAGCGCCTGCCTGAGCTGGCCCCTGCTTTGGCCGAAGATCCAGATTCGTTTGGGGGCGGGGGACACCACCCCAAAGACAACACCGCCAGTCGTGCCGGCACCAAGTCGGCCCCATGGCAAGACCGCCGCAACGGTGCCGGACATCCCTATGCCACTGGATCCAAACATGCATATGGCACAGGATCAGAACGACTACGATAACGACGACGATACATTTGGCAACGTCGATCAGTACTTTGCCGATCATGGCTACGATGGCGACTTCATGGGGCCTCCTTCTCAAGAACCCAACCCAACAAAAGACGTGTGCGATCTAGCTGGTTCCGCGGAGAAGCCAAGTTGCAACAGGCGCCGTCTGGCGTTCAACTCTCAGGAGACGCCTCCAGCTGCCGACTTCACCGATCCTCAGATAGGCGAGGTGCGAAATATTATCAGCCCCAACACACTCAAGAAGGCGGTCTGTGAGCAGAACTCGGTCCCATTACAGGAGAAGAAGAAGGCACGCAAAAGAAAGACTAAGAAGGGTGCGAGCCAGCCGGCACCGAGTACGATCCATGCTCAGGGTGGGCCACCTTCACCTAAGGATATCTCGAGGAGGGTGCATGTGGCGGGTAGGGCGATGCTACCGACAAATATGCTCAATGCTGCAACCGGTGCTATGCGGAGTCTGCATGACAGTGTTCTTTCTTTGGAGAAGCGGCGTCTCAGAGAGAAGGATGTGGCATACCCGGTTTTCGCGGCCAAGGTGCCAGAGGGCAAGGGCTTTGTGGATAACTCCATCGGGCGTACGATCGTCCTGCGGTTTGATGACTTCCACGCTATGTTGAACCTTCATCCGCTGCACTACACCTTCGTTCGGCTATTTTCGCTGAGTATTGAGATGCGGATCATTCACGACAAGACCCCGGACATCGTGATAGTCGACCCCTTCTACATGCTTGCCAAGATCTTGGGCAGCGCTGGGGACCGGCAAGTCGCGAGTTCTTACCTTGAAGGCGTCATTCTGGCAAACCAAGATAAGGATAACTTCCTCGTGCCTTACTTTCCCGAGTAAGTCCTCCCCTCAACCGGCCCGTAACATATGAATTCTTAGATTTCGATCGTTTTTCTTTTAACATTCCGTGTTTTCTGCAGTGACACACATTGCACGCTCATCCTCCTAAGCCCCAAATATTCCATGGCCACGTATTTCGACCCGGACCGTCAGTTGAACGTAGACTACACAAATGTCAAGAAGGTTCTTGATGATGTTCTCCCCGGCTACGCCAAATCTGGAGGCACCTTCACCAATCCTATTCGTAAGTACGGCAAGCACGTGTTCTCCCACAATACGATGTTCTGCTGCGTCAAGCAGCCGCCTGGTGGTCAGAAGGTTGCCTACTATGCCATCCATCACATGCGGGCGATCGTACGGGACCATCATCAACCTCTGCTACCGAGTAAACTCAAAGATTGGGCAAAGAGCGTGTCGGCAATCCAGGACGTGGACCTCCGACAAGAATTCTTTCGCATCCAGTCGGAGTTTGCGGAAATCATCCATCAAGATGTCCTTCGTACCTCGGGGCAGTTCTACCTCAACAATCAACCGTCCAACAGCGACATCGACACAATGCTACAAATGCAGGCTGACAACGACCGTTATTTCATGACTCCCACGATAGACGGCGGCTTCATCCACGCTCTGGTCCCTTGAGTCGAGTCGAGAGCAGCTGTGTCTAGTTCTGAAACATCGATTGGCTCATGTTGTAATTAAACTTTAATGAACTTGTAGTATGTCTCTTTGGTTTCGAGAGTCGTTCAACTTAGATGTAATCGATGCTATTAATGTGTTGCTTTTCTCTTCCGATCGTTCTGTTGCATACTTATGTATTGCTTATGTATTGTCTGTGAATTGGTACTAACGTTTCGTTTGGCTAGTGCATAGCCATGCCGATGTATGTCGTGTACAAGGGCAAGGTTCCCGGAGTCTACGACGACTGGGAGGAGTGTCGGAGACAGGTTCACTGATTCAGCGGTAACAGTTACAAAGGTACACCACTAGGGCTGAGGCCGAATCTAGATACGCCTGCTATCTAGCGGGAGAGGGGAGGGAGCGTTGGAGGAACCGGATGAAGACGAGTTTCATCGTGATGATGCTCATTGTGATGACCGCAGCTCTCTTCTATGTGATGGTAGTTTAGATGATCGATATCGACTTGTAATGTGAAGACAAACTCGCTACTCGCGGTCTCGAGACTTGTAATATAATGTTCTATCTTTGTTCGGTCTTTTCAATTCGGAGACTAATATGATGAATTCTATTCGGAGACTAATATGATGAATTGTATTCAAAGACTAATCTTCTATTGTATTCGATGAATCTGTTGTTGATGTGTGTTGTCCATATTTTGTCCAATTATACATTTTGTAACCTGTGCAAAAAACAGAAAAAAAATAAAAAAAACCCTAATATTCATACTAATGGCGCATCACATCACAGTGCGCCATTAGTATGACAAAGTATACTAATGGCGCATCACTAAACAGTGCGCCATTAGTATGCTGAGGTTACTAATGGTGCATCTTGTTGTCGTGCGCCATTAGTATGCCAGAGCACCTGGGTATACATGGCCCCTGGGAGGCATACTAATGGCGCACTTATGTATACACTAATGGCGCATCAGAGGTGCGCCATTAGTATACCAGATACTAATGGCGCACCAGTGGTGCACCATTAGTAAAATATACTAATGGCATGGCACTAATGGCGCACCACTAATGCACCATTAATGGCCAAATTAGGTGCGCCATTAGTAGGCCTTTTCCTAGTAGTGTACAAAGAGAAGAGGCGCACGCACGTAGTCGGTCTCTCGCTGTCACGCACACATGAGTGTTACGTAAAGGCCACGTTAACAAATAAACCCTAAACCCTAGGTGCACGATTGCTGCATTCGCGGGTACCGGGTACGTGGTGGAGCACCTTTGTAGGAATAGTCAGCTCGCGTGATAATTTGATCCGTAGGAGTTGATGGTCGGGACCACAGGTCAACGACTTGGAGGCGGTGGTTCACCAGTTGCCACAAATAGAGTAGCCGCATTTAAAATATCATATTTTAGCAGGGTTAAGAGTTCCGATTTTCAATGGCGCGTTATAAGTCCTAAGTAGTTTTTAGGACGATTGGTATGGAGTGAAAATGGAATTCATAGTACTATGCAACTCCTTGGAATATGGTTGTATGGGTTTATGTTGCGAGATGTTGAACCTGGTAGTTCTAGGGAAAATACTATGGTTTAGATTTAGATGCTGGTTTTCAATAATGAAAATTGGAAGGGGGAAACCCTTCTTTGATTAAAACAACTACTACCTCCGTTCTTGTTTACTAGTCCCCATCGTATTTTGGGTCAAAGTTTGTCCACGAATTTTACTTGTAAAATGTGAATGGAAAATGAGATTTTGTTATACCCAAACAAAAAGGACTGGAAAGAGTGATTTCTCTGACACGGACGCGACCTCTCATAGCGCAGGCATTAAACCGGCGCGCCGGCCAAGAGGGCCCCACTCGCTGCAGGCCCGGCTGAGCACGCCTCCTCACCGTATGCAACCGGCTTCAGACTACCCCGCCTGACTTCATTGAATCCGCATGTGTGCCGGCAACACGTCCTTTCGCGAGCCGGCCGGCATTTTAGAACACAAAAAATGACCAAAATATAATTAATTTAAGCATGGTCTTGAGTTGTTGTGCTCGCACAGGTAGCAGGAACTAGTAGAGGTTTTTGTTTATTTATAACTCTTCTCACATTTTTTTGGCATTGAAGTGAATCATGGTTGTGGACATTATGTATGAATGTGTAGATATCTGTGAACATGAGTTTGATGTGGAAGTTGAACTTGGAATGTCGGGCTTGCGCGTGAACTATACCATGTCCAATGCTTCGTTTATTATTGTTTGGAAAGTAATTGCTGTTATTACATGAACTGAAAAAAATATTTTGTGCCGCATCAGTAGATGCACGAACATCACAACAGGCATGCTTACTGGATAAACATTTGAACCTAGCTATTATGAAGGAAATTTTGTATTGACAACAGTTTTAGATAGCAAGAGACGCGTAGCCTTCTCTGCCTCTACTAGCTTATTTCTGGATTCTTCCATCTCTTCTTTGGCTTGGGTGAAGAGAGAATCTGATTGCTCTTTTCACTTCTTCGGTAACTCAGCTACATTCTCAAGGGCCGCTGCATGCTTTCTTTCAGCCTTTACTAGAGCCACGAGGACACGAACAACTGATTACTCCACCTGGCTTGTGTGTAATCCCGCATCATCTGGGAATTTGCACTTTGTGTTAAATTCAGCATCACTAGGGAACTGGCACCTTGTGTGTAATCACGCCTCATTTTGGAAACATGATCTCGAGGTTGACCATACTTACCTCCTTGCAGGAACTGCATCCTGACATGAAGTTACTTCTTTATTAGATCAATACTCAGAGCAACCCAGATCCATTTAGTAGAAGCCAGATAAACAGAACTCGGAGAAGTGAATTCAAAAGGAAAAAATAAATAAAAACAGATTACAAGGTGAGAACACCCACTTCCTACATCAAGCTAAAAACAAAAGCATTAGGACGATTAAGACTCTTCTTATTACACATCGAAGAACACGAGGCTTAAGAGAAACAAAAACTACAACATATACACATCGAAGAACACGAGGCTAAACCAAAGTAATTGAAAGGGTGTTACATACCAAAGCTTGTTTTACAGGATTCGTGCAGCTCCTCTTTAACTTGCCACGCTCCTTGAAGATGTCCCCAATATCCCATGTTTGGTCTTCATTGCTCCTCTGCATGCTCGCACTCGTGGTTATAAAATCTCAACATGGCAAGAAAAATATACTACTAGTAATACTTGCACATCTTGTGGGCAACATTAAAGCACACGTCTGCCATCTTAGAGCATCTCCAACAGAATCGCAACGCGCGGCGCTTTAAAAAAGTGTTAATAGTGCTAAGATCGAGAAGTAGAGAGACTAGAGAGTAGAGGCTAGTTCTCAGCATAGATAGATAAAAAATAGATAATTCAACTACTCCTCGTCGTTCGACTCCTTCTCGGTGATGTCCTCCTCCGACGTCTGACTGTAGGCGTGAAGATACCGATCATCGTCAGATTCCCAAGGCGATGCTGCTCCTAACCTCATGTTGAATTGAGCATCCGCTTTTTGCCTACGCTTGTCCTCGTGATAGGCGCTTGTCCTCGTGATAGGCGGCTTGCTCTGCCCTGCTCTTACCCCTCTCCGCCCTCCTTTGCGCGTACAACTCGCGCTCACTGATGATGTCCTGCGGGAAGTATTGGCGCCACAGCGCCATGGCTTCCTCGTCCATCTCGGTGATGCCGAGATGGTGCTCCCGCCTCTGGTTGTTGCGACGATTCTCGTCGGTGCTAAGCCGCGGCAGAGGCGCGAGCTCCTGCGCCCGCTCACGCGTCGGCACGTTGGGGAAGTTCAATGTTCTATGAGGGCACCGGAGGTGCCACGCCGCCGCGTCGTATGCGCGGGCAGCCTCATTGGCGGTGCAGAAATTGCCGAGGCCGAGGCGCATCCCGCGGAACCGGATCTCAGTGGAGAAGCCGCCGGAGGGGCGCGCGCGGATGCCGCGGTATCCCCAAGTTTCCCAGGAATGTGGCGGCATGGTGGCACGGTGGCGGCGAGGCGAGAAAGAGCGGGGAGAGAGCGATGGCCAGGCACAGAGCGGGGAGAGAGCGATGGCCAGGCACAGAGCGGGGAGAGAGCGGTGGCAAGGCACAGAGCGGTGGGAGGGCGTTGGATTTTATAAAGTGCGCCGGACGCCCCGTCGCTTTTTCCCGCGCGCACGCGATCCTTTCCCGACGTCTCTGCTATCTCTACTCTCTTCTCTACTGTTATATTTATTTTATATTTAATATTTATCTCTAGTTCTCTACTGTCTACTTTTTTTTCTCTATACTTTTTTTCTTATAAAAAAACAGAGTTGGTGATGATGGTGTGCCTGCCATCCTGCAATATAGGCCGTCCGATTTATATCTAACACATAGGAAAAAACAATGGGAATTTTGCAAAAAAATACCCACACCCCTCTTCAGATTTGCAAATAAGGCCTTCCCTCATTCATCCATTTCTCCCACAAGATAAACTACTCATACAAATGCATCTTGATGTGTGCAATGCATGGGCATCTTGCTAGTTCTAAGAAACTTTCCATCATTTGCCACAATACTGGTAGCAGATGAAAAACCTACCCAAGCACAGTGCGATATAGGAGCGACGCACAATTACAAGCTGATATTCTGTTGGACAATGGAGGCTATAACCAATTACTTTTACTAGTCGTCAACCCGTACATTTGCACAGGCTAGTGCATATAACACTTTTACAGAAATTAAAGCATCAAGCGATACACCTGAAAGGCTGATGTATAAATTAACTATTGTTGAGGCCTAGCATTCAAATACCAATTAATACAAACAAATTGCTCTGTCACATCTTTTTGTCTGGTTTGAAATTGACTATGAAGTATTACGTATGGTACAGAAAATTTAGTTAGGATCTAATTAATGTAGTACTATATTTTCTGATGTCAATTTGTAGCAGAGATGAGAAGGTTGTTATTTTAATTCCTAGACCTTATCAGAATCTTACTGGAAGAACCCTTCCACATGGGAGAAAACATTATGATGGCATGATGAGATGATTTGACTAACTGATGGTATTTAGTTTGACTCATGAATTTTGCCACATATGATGCCCTTTTGAGGTTACTATGGTACCCCATGCGACACAATTCAATTTGGCTTATGAATCACAATGCTGACATTTTAAAGTTTACCGTGAGATCTTAGTTGCATCCTAACCGCTGAGACATCATGAACTTGAAAATGAAGAAAGAAAATTGGAAAACAGTCATAATTACCTAGTATCAAGCATATTATTCATATACTCTGTCAATGGCTTCTTCTAGTCTCTCACTTCCAACCACGCCTCTAGTCAATCATGTCCTGCTGTCTTCTCCCATATTGAACGGTAGCAAAATAAAAGACCGTATCCTTTGCTGTATCATGGATATTATTTGGTCATCACTTCTTCGTAATGTGATGCATACACACATGCCACACCGTATACACCTGTCAAATTTGGCATATGAAAAGAAGGGTCATATCGTTCAAATTCACAATGTTTTAATGACATCGCGTGTAGAAACTTTATCGCTCCGCATCATGTTGTAGTCATGGTCGTAGCAAAAGGTGGTCACACAATCTCTCTTTTTCTTGTAGCATTGCCAAAAGTTGCTTAGCCCTTTATCTTTACCGGGGTCTGCACAATGTATATTTACCTGGTATGCTCAGCGAGCAGGCTAAAATTGGATAAGAGTTTATGGTAGTCAAAGGGTGCTGCTGTAGGCGTGATGGTTAATAAGGGCTCGTGGAAGCAGGCGGACTCATTGGCGCGTTTCTCCATCTGCCAAGTGGGGATATCCAGCTACGTGATTTTTGCTCTAGGTTAGAAATTAGAATCTACCAGCAAGAAAATATGGAAAACAGACTAGATTGTAGTTAACTGAGAGAACTATAAATCACATACATATCAAATTACTATCATCATTGCAGGCAAAGAAAGTGAATCGCCTATTTTGAGGGCCAAAAACTTCTCATGTTCAGGCCATGCTCGTCATTATAGTAGGCGTATTGACCCCACCTTGTCGACAACAATTTTCGAGGACCTAAATGAGCACACTGCTTTCATAAATCTTCTAGTGTAAGTGACACATGTGCATGTCTTTTTGATCGATCTTAAGTGCATGGTGGAAGAGCAGATTTGCTAGGATGCAGCCTTGCAACCACGGCCATGCAGTCTGCACAGGTGGATCCAACATATATATGCATCAAAATTGAAGTTTGATTAAGCAGATCAAGTTTGTACTAATTCAAAAAGATTCATGTGTATGGATGAACATGGAACAAATTTAATGTACCTTTTTTTTGTAATGATCGGAAGTAACAATACAAAACATTTATAGAAAGGTTGGTTCATTAATTATGTTAATAATTGACATGAATATGCATCAACCTTTGTTGGTAGTCGCTAACCCATGAACACGCATGGGTTAGAGCTGCAATTTTTATCAGTCCGGACAAACAAATGCATCCAAATAATATTTTGAGAACATATCCTAAATTGTGTTCTAAATAAAAGTCAGACTTCAATCTACATGATTTTGAGACAATATGTAACCACTATATACAAAGGGGACATGTTTCTACGTGGCATTTATGAAATTTGTACATTTAAATACTGGGGTATATTCGATAAAGAATGTGTTGTTCATCTCATGATAGGAGCAGACGGTTTTTCTACATGTTTAAATATGCTAAAACCACACCCTTTTATAATATGAATAATTAAGAGTGTGGATTTTTGTATCCCATCCCCACTATCTACTATTAGACCATGCTTTCAGATTAATATATTTTTTGTTTCTACACCATACTACATTGTAATCAGGCACCCAGATGAACAAATTCATGTTTATTTTGTACACACACATACGTGATTACTGATTATCTCACCAGAACTACACACACACGTGAAGTCCTATCTGATTGCTTCAAAAATAATTATTTGATTGAGCCATAGCTATTGCCACGTGGATTAGTTCATAACCAGATGAGACCGTTTTTTGATCATAAACGTGGATGAACTCCTTCATACTGTGACGGCGTTGGCACTCACATCAACCCAGCAAACCACTCTTATCATGCCACGCCGCACGATGCATCAAGGTCGCTCTATCTTGACTCTGTCTTACCACTACAACAACTATGTACTGGATTGTGCTGTGATGGCACATCCCGGCCACAAACATGTCATCGACCGCTTTGATATATAGTACACCAACAGAAACAAAAGTGATGCATGCTATACATTACCCGTTTCATTCATAAATAGCTACAGGGACTGAACGGTTCATCTATTAGAGGTGAGTACCTCTGGTGATTGCCAATCACATCAATAGATATAGACGATGTCATCGCTGGACTATGATCTCCGCAGTGGTGCTATGCATCTTAGTATCGATAGGGAAAATCTGGAAAAGACCATCAGATTTAACGACTGTGTTTATAAAGAATTTATAAAGACTGAAGGAACATGATTGGAGTTGTCTGACACAGGTTGAGAGCTGCAACTCACATGGCGCCAACACACATGCACGTTACGTACACATACCAAGCTGACTTCCGATTGATTCTGCATAGATATGTCAGTACAGTATACGTATGTACGCACAGCCGTTCAGGATAGATGAATTTTTTCCAGCAGCTAGCACATGCACATGAGACATAGTTGATGGCAACAGGTTCTTGATCTTACTGGCCTTGTGCTTCGTCCTTTGAACAGCGATGAATCCTTCCGATGCGATTACGCGTAGAGCTCGACTTGAACATACACGGGCACAATCTCCTGACTGAGCATGCACTTGATTAAGCTTTAAGGCCTAAATACAATTCAATAGGTCTCATTGAAGGATGGACAAGAGAATAGGTGGAAGAGGATGCACAACCCACGACGGTAGCAGCTGGCGCCCTATAGCCAGCATTGATAGAAGCCTGCGGCGGCTGCGTACATTAGGAAAATAGAGGTTGGGGAGAGATTGCTTTTTTTTCTGAACTTCATTTTTAAACTACAGATAAAGGAGTTGGGCCTTTTGAGCATGTTTTGGCCCAGGATTTTACAATTTAGACGCCTCTTAGAAACATAACCGGGACAAAGATTAATGTGCATCACATTACGTATTTTACTAAAGGGCTTAAAATAGACTGGTTAATCTACACCCTTATAATTCGGTCCCACCAGATTAACGGCTCCTAATTACTGATTAACGTGATAATTTCTTGGGAGTCACTAATTAGTATAGGTATTGATAGATAGATAGATAGATAGATAGATGGGAACAATAGCACCGAGGAAATTTGAAGGGTAGGTATGAACAAAATTGGAACTGCACATGTACTGCTAAGTGATTCAATACACACATTACCAATCGAGGAGGAGAAGGATGGTCGCGGCGGCCTCTGTGAGTCATGGTCGGCAACAGGAGTCAGTTCATTATCCACAACGGTGGTGCTTCTGCGCTTGGCGTCGGCTTCCGGGAAGCAGATCCGAGACCATGGAAGACGGTGCCGAGGAAGAGGCTCCGTGTACGGCGACGACGGTGGACCGGATCCAGTGCGGCATACGAGGTCGTCGATGAGGTAAATGCGCTGCAGTGGACGAGTGCGCCGATGTAGAAGGGGAGGAGCACGAAGGCTGTGGTGCCGTGCAGAAGTCTATTTTGCGGTGGGGATAGAAATTGCGGAGTATTCAGGTATACTACTCTGGGTGCCGGGGTGGGGTTGGCTGGGTAGGGTGAACCTGAAGTTACGAAAACAGCCCCTACCAAGCGTCATCCGTAGGCCTGTTTCGAAGGCTATGATGGTAACTTCCCACTTCTCGAATCAGGGTCACGGGAGATTTTCCCGCCGACCTCAAAATTTTGTGACACTAAACTCCCTGTGTTGCGTGTTGGGTGATTCGGCTAAGCAACTAGCGAGTAGTACTAGTAAACTCTGCATATTAGGTTTGACCGAAGTCAAACTTCCTAAAGTTTGACCAAGTTTATAGAAAAATATAAACATTTACCATAACAAATATGTATGATGTGAAAGTACATTCAATAATGAATCTAAAGGTACTTATTTGTTATTGCATATGTTAATATTTTTTGTTATACACTTTCTGAGAGTTTACAAAACTTGACTTTGACCAATGCTAATATGCGGACTTAAATAAAAATGGAGGGAGTACACATTTGTTTTCTTAGTTTAGAGTGAACTAATCATTTGTTGAAATTGTGAAATAAATATATTAGGCTATTGACTTCGAATGTCGAATTCCAAGATGTATACGTGGTCTATAGTACTTCACAACATGCTCAAACTCACATAATCCCAGTCAAATGAGAATCTAAATGCATTTCATAGTTATTACTTTGTAGGATGCAACAAAACCAACCATAACTCTACATCAGCCATTACAAAAGCAACATTTTGAACATATCCCAATGTGTGAATGAAACGTGCAGAGAGAGCTTGTGAAGATGAAGTAGATAGGGCGGGAAAGATTGTATGTATGTGGTCGAGAGAGTAGGAGACAAACCTAACGAGACAGAGGGAGAGAGATAGAGAGAGAAAGAGAGAGGCAGAAGTTAGGTCTGTGAGAAAGATGGATACATGTAATATACGTGAGATGTGTGTGCACCCGGATTCTGTATACGTGGAAGGAGAAGAGACAACAGGTTTGATGAGAGAGCTGGAAAACATGGACGAGAGGGGAAGGATCTCGTGGGTTGAGGGATTAATAATTTTGTGCGGGGGAGAGAGGGATTGGTAATTTTGTGCGAGAGAGAGAGGATGGAGGGAGGAGTCAGTCAGCCGTCGTCACATCATCCTGCTTCCAATTGGCCCCGCATTCTCTAGCGCAGTGTGGTTGCCATATTCGATCTCCTCGATGCCCTCTTTGAATATTGACGTGTTGTGCATGCTGGGGTGCAAAGAAGCACAAGCGAGAGTTGTCGCCATATAACCTTGGATGGGGATGAATTGTGTGCTCGAGGAGGGTGTGTGTGTGTGCTGTGCTGTGTGTGTGTGTGTGTGTGTGTGTGTGTGTCAGATATTGATAGAAAACAAACCTAAGGAGAGAAATGGGTGTGTATGTGACGGAAAGCTACATGCTAAATAGGGTATTCACGAAGAGATTGTGTGGGCCTTGAGGTGACTAGTAGAAAAAGGGTCAAACGTGCAGCACATTAGTGCCGGTTTGTATTAGAGCCGGCACTAATGTATACATTAGTGCCGGTTCCAACGGCTAGCCGGGCCGCTCTCATTAGTACCGGTTCGTGGCTAACCTTTAGCACCGGTTCGTGCCACGAACTAGTACTAATGAGGGTGGTGGCAGGATGTTGTCAGTCTGGCCCCCCTCTAGCACCTTTAGTACCGGTTCGTGGCACGCACCGGTACTAAAGGTCCTCCTGCATATAAACCCTTCGTCCAGCTCGCTCTGTTCTTCCCCCTTTCCCCTCTCCTCTCCTCTCTGTTCTTCCTCTTCTCCCCTCGAGCTCATCACACATTTTGCCCAAAATTTGTCAAGATTTGAAGGCCCCCATCCATTCAAGTGATCACAAAGGTTAGCAACTTTGTCCTTTCAGCTCTCATCACTAGATTAGCTCTTGCAATGCTTTATATAGTTACTAATTTGTGAGTTTAGTAATTTGGGAGGAAATATATATATGTGCTAGTATTTGATTTATATGCAATTTGAGGTCAAAAATAACACTTAGTTTGCATATGTAGGTGTGGTTTACTTAGTGCCTTCTAAATCTCCGTCATAACCACCGTCGATCGCCCGCACCGTCCCGTCGCCGGCACCACCTTGTGGTGAGCCTCTTGTTCATGAAATTTTATATAAAAAATTGATGTTTGTGTGATTTGGATATATAGTTAATCATGTAATAATTATCTTACCCGTACGTTGTTTGTTATACATAGTGCCATGGTTTTGATATCCGTCCCCGTTGGCCCTCGTCCTTGTTATGATTCAGATGTGGTATATTCTCTTTTAAAACTATTTGTTGCATTTCATGTTTATGACAAATTATGCCCATCAAGTTGACATAGATATTTTTATCTAGGAGGTATGTGAACCGGAAATTCCAATCGACCCTATTGTCGAGAGGTTAAATTTAGTTGAAAGAGAAAACGAGCACTTGAAAGAAAAATTGAAAAGAATTGAGGGGGAGAAGATGGAATTGGAGTTGCATGTTGCCGATGTTGTCGATGATCACAAGATCAAGATGGAGAAAATGCGCTTGAAGAATAGAAAGATTATAAAATATGCCATCGATAGTGAGGCTTGATATCATTATGCTGTTGGATCAATTGTTACCTTAGTTGCGATCTTGATCGCATTTGTTGTTGCATTTAAATGCTTTAGCTAGAGAGTTATTTGTTTGTCGCATTTAAGTGTTGTATGAACTTTATGTATGAACTTGTATTAATTTGGTCTATTCAGTGTTGTGTAATGAAGATGAGCTGGCAATGGATGTACGATGACCGATGCTCTCCCCAGTTTGTTGAGGGCGTGCATAATTTTTTGCTTGCGACTGAGGCAAACAAACGGGCGGATGGTTTTATGCCTTGTCCATGTGCTGGCTGTAAGAATGGTCACAATTACTCTACGTCAAGAACCATTCACGTCCACCTGTTTGAGTCCGGTTTCATACCCCACTATAATGTTTGGACCAAGCACGGAGAAAGAGGGGTTATGATGGAAGACAATGAAGGAGAAGAGGACGACGACAGCTATCCTGGCCATGGGTTCCCTGAATACGATGATACAACAATGGGGGAAGAAGCTGAGCCGGTAATGCGGGAAGAAGCTGAGCCGGCAATGCGGGAAGAAGCTGAAGAAGAGGCATCAGATGAGCCCGTTGATGATCTAGGTCGGGCCATTGCCGATGCAAAGAGAAACTGCGCAAGTGATTTGGAGAAGAAGAAGTTGCAGCGCATGTTAGAGGATCACAAAAAATTGTTGTACCCGAATTGCGTAGGTGACAAGAAAAAGCTGGGCACCACACTAGAATTGCTGCAATGGAAGGCAGAGAATGGTGTATCTGACAAGGGATTTGAAAAGTTGTTGGTAATGATAAAGGATATGCTTCCAAAGGACAATGAATTGCCCGAGAGTACGTACGAAGCAAAGAAGGCTGTCTGCCCTCTAGGGTTAGAGGTGCAGAAGATACATGCATGCCCTAATGATTGCATCCTCTACCGCGGTGAGTACGAGGATTTGAACGCTTGCCCGGTATGTGGTGCATTGCGCTATAAGATCAGCTGCGATGAGCCTGGTGATATCGAGGGTGAGCGCCACAGGAAGAAGATTCCTGCCAAGGTGATGTGGTATTCTCCTATAATACCACGGTTGAAACGTTTGTTCCAAAAGAAAGAGCATGCCAAGGCGATGCGATGGCACAGAGAAGACCATAAGAAAGACGGAAAGTTGAGAGTACCCGCTAACGGGTCGCAGTGGAGAAAAATCGATAGAAAGTACGGGAAGGAGTTTGCAGATGATGCAAGGAGCATATGGTTTGGTCTAAGCGCAGATGGCATTAATCCTTTTGGGGAGCAGAGCAGCAACCATAGCACCTGGCCTGTGACTCTATGTTTGTATAACCTTCCTCCTTGGTTGTGCATGAAGCGGAAGTTCATTATGATGCCAGTGCTCATCCAAGGCCCTAAGCAACCCGGCAACGACATTGATGTGTACCTAAGGCCATTAGTTGAAGAACTCTTACAACTGTGGAATGGAACAGGTGTACGTGCGTGGGATGAGCACATGGGGGAAGAATTTGACCTAAAGGCGTTGCTGTTCGTGACCATCAATGATTGGCCTGCTCTCAGTAACCTTTCAGGACAGACAAACAAGGGATACCGCGGATGCACGCACTGTTTGGATGATACCGACAATATATATTTGAATAGTTGTAAGAAGAATGTGTACCTGGGACATCGTCGATTTCTTCCGAGCAAGCATCCCGTAAGAAAGAAAGGCAAGCATTTCAAAGGTGAGGCGGATCACCGGACGAAGCCTCGCCACCGTACTGGTGCTGATGTACATGATATGGTCAAGGATTTGAATGTGATATTTGGAAAGGGTCCTGGCGGACAACCTGTTCCGAAGGACGCGGACGGACGCGCACCCATGTGGAAGAAGAAATCTATATTTTGGGACCTGCCATATTGGAAAGACCTAGAGGTCCACTCCGCAATCGACGTGAGGCACGTGACGAAGAATCTTTGCGTGACCCTGCTTGGCTTCTTGGGCGTGTATGGGAAGACAAAAGATACACCTGAGGCACGGGAGGACCAGCAACGTATGCACGGAGAAGATGGCATACATCAGGGTCATGCAAGCTACGCTCTTACCAAATAAGAGAAGGAAATCTTCTTTGAATGACTGCTTAGTATTAAGGTACCATCTGGCTTCTCATCGAATATAAAGGGAATAATAAACATGGCAGAGAAAAAGTTCCAGAACCTAAAGTCTCATGACTGCCACGTGATTATGACGCAACTGCTTCCGGTTGCATTGAGGGGGCTTCTACCGGAAAATGTTCGATTAGCCATTGTGAAGCTATGTGCATTTCTCAATGCAATCTCTCAGAAGGTAATCGATCCAGAAATCATAACAAGGTTACAGAATGATTTGGTGCAATGTCTTGTCAGTTTCGAGTTGGTGTTCCCACCATCCTTCTTCAACATCATGACGCACGTCCTAGTTCACCTATGCGAAGAGATTAACGTTTTGGGTCCTGTATTTCTACACAATATGTTCCCCTTTGAGAGGTTCATGGGAGTCTTAAAGAAATATGTTCATAACCGTGCTAGGCCAGAAGTAAGCATCTCCAAGGGCCATCAAAATGAAGAGGTCATTGAGTTTTGTATTGACTTTATTCCTGACCTTAAGCCGATTGGTGTTCCTGAATCGCGGCATAAGGGCAGACTGGATGGAAAAGGCACGCTAGGAGGGGAACAAATAATATGTATTGACGGACATTCTCTCACTGAAGCACACTACACAGTTCTACAGAATTCCACCTTGGTGGCTCCGTATATGGATGAACACAAGAATTTGCTACGCTCCAAACACCCGGAGCGGTCTGATGACTGGATTACACGTGAACAAACCAGGAGTTTCGCCAACTGGTTGCAGACAGGTACCATGCATGGCACCTCTATTGAAGATGACCTGTACTTGCTGTCCCAGTTACCATCTTCGAATATAATGACTTTCAAAGGGTACGAGATAAATGGTAATACATTTTACACGATCGCCCAAGATAAGAAGAGCACCAACCAAAACAATGGTGTCTGCTTTGATGCAGAAACCAAGACGGGAAAGGAAACATATTATGGTTATATACAGGACATATGGGAACTTGACTATCGACGTGGTTTAAAGGTCCCTTTGTTTCGGTGCAAATGGGTCAATATGACACGAGGCGGGGTAACGGAAGACCCGTAGTACGGAATGACAACAGTGGATCTCAACAATCTTGCGTATGCAGACGAACCATTCGTCCTAGCCAATGATGTGCCACATGTTTTCTATGTGAAAGACATGTCTACCAAGCCAAGAAAAAGAAAAGATAAAGAAGCGAATGCATCGTACGATGAGCCAAAGTGGCACATAGTTCTTTCTGGAAAGAGAAACATCGTGGGAGTGGATGACAAGACAGACAAGTCAGAAGAATATGAAAAGTTTGATGAAATTGCTCCATTCACAGTGAATATTGACCCGAGCATCCCGTTAAATGATGAAGATTTTCCATGGTTACGGCGCAAAGGGACACACGCGAAGAAAAAGTTTCACACCCAAAGATCTAGGATGTGATCGGCTTCACTATCATCACTTTCTTCTGTGTTTCACACCTAGGAGGGAATGTCTGTAATAGTTAGGGTAGTTATGTGTTTTGGCATTTGAAACGCGAAGAAATTTTATGTGCAAACAAATTCTTTTCATGCATTTACTGATTTTTTCCAGCTAAATGACCCTGAAATTGAAAAGCAATTCAAATGAACTCAGAAAAGGTTGAAAGTTGGCATGGTATCATAATTTCATACAAATAGCATGTGCAAGAAAGTACAGAGGGTTACGGCAAAAACTGGATGCACTTCGTGTACAAAATTGACAATCTCTTTCGAAGTATCAGGGTTTCTGACGAAAACTGAACTGTTACAAAGGCATTTCATTATTTAAATAACCTAAGCATTACTAAATTGAATATAATGATAAAACACACTAATTTTAAACATAAGAAAAAAGAATCACTGAAAAAACTTCTTTCAAAGTTAAGTTATTCACAAACTAGTGATTCACACAAATTTCAAATAATTCAAAATTTAAACTATTCAAATTTGAAATCTACCGGCACTAACAGAAAGTTTGTAATTTTTTGTACCTAAAGCAAAAATATTCACAAAGAAACTCTAAATAAAGCAAAAAACAACTCAAAAATAAGTAAAACAAAAAAATAAAGCAAAAAAAAATGAAAAAAAAGCCCGCCTACTGGGCCAAAGCGGCCTGCATACGACTAGCGACACAACCTTTCGTTGGGCCAGGATGCAGGCCCGCGGAGGCCCAGTAGGCCCACAAGGCGAGGAGGACAGGTAGGCCCAATAGGCCTGATTAGGAGAGGAGCTCGAGAGAGCTACCGCACTGGGGCTTATAAACTAGTGCGGTAGCCCCTCGACTAGCGAGGTGGGACTAAACTTCCGCACCGCACCTGCGCCAGCGCATCCCCTTTAGTACCGGGTTGTGGCACAAACCGGCACTAAAGGGGGGGCCTTTAGTACCGGTTTGTGCCACCACCCGGTACTAAAGTGGGTCGCTTCCCGCCGCTTGGCTTGGCCAAAACAGGCCTTTAGTACCGGTTGGTGGCTCCAACCGGTACTAAAGGTGCCCTCTATATATACAACTGCTACGAAAATTTCAGTTTCCCTCTGTTTTCCTTCCTCTGTTCCGTCGTCTTCGTCACCATCGCCGCCGCCCTCGATCGTCTCCAACGTTGCCGCTCGTCTCCGTCGCCGCCCCCGTCCCCGTCGCCGCCCTCGTCTCCGTCGCCGCCCCGGGCCCGTCCCCGTCGTGCCGTCCCCGTCCTCGTCGCGCCGTCCCCGCCGTCGCCGCCCTGGCCGTCGCCTCGCTGTCGCCTTGCCGTCGCCTCTCCTCGCCGTTGCCTCGCTGTCGCCTCGCCGTCGCCGTCGCCCGCTGTGAGCCCTCCAGCCCCGAGCCCGTACACACACACACACAAGCATGTTTAATTAGTTTAGATAATTAGTCTTTAATTAGTTTAGATTATTTAGATTATTATTTTGTATGTTTAATTAGTTTAGATAATTAGTGTTTAATTAGTTTAGATTATTTAGATTATTATTTTTTCACTATTATATATGTATGAATGCTTGTTAGATGGATATAATTAGTGCTTCATCAGTTAGAAATTAGTGTTATATAGAAATGTTAGAAATTAGTGTTATATAGAAATGTTACAAATGTTAGAAATTTTAGTGTTATTTAGATTATTTAGATTAGCATAATTAGTGTTATATAGAAATGTTAGAAATTTTAGTTATCAAAATCCAATCATTTAAAAAATGTTACTTTTTGCGGGCATATAGCTAGTATTTGTTCTCGACGATGCCCGGCCCGCATCCTCGCCGTCGACTCGTCTGCGACGACATCCAGCCGCCCCGTGTCCGGGACTGGGCTCCGCCGGGCTGGCACTGGGAGGTGCTGCTTGGAGGGGCGCGCAGCTTGATGAGGAACCCGGCCGCGGGTCCTGTCGTCGACCCTGATCTCGTTTGGTGGCGTTCGCGTGGGCCAGTTTCGGTGCGGAGGGACCCCGCTCCGCCGGAGGTGGTACGTCGCCTAGTCAGGGAGGAGGACGAGCACGTCCATCGCTACATGGTTGCGTTGGAGGGCGGCAGGTTCTCCAATACGTGGCAGTATCTTCGGGGATTTCACTTCAGCTATGATCCTGTGAGGGTTCCTTCTCTTTGGGTGTCCACCGCCCGCGCCGGAGGAACCGCGAGTGTCCTACATTCTTCTGTAGTATTCGATCTTTATTAGCTAATAGCCAGTGATTTACTATTCAATATTATATATTATTCGAGACGATGTATTCGAGATTATATCTATTATTCTAGACGATGTATTCGAGATTATATCTATTATTCGAGACGATGTAATTTGAATACTAAATTGTTTTATATTTCTTTTGGATTAGTTAAACAAAAGCTATGGCAGACAATACCGACAGAGAGGGAGAACAGACCATGTTCGATATGATACGCGGGCCAGATGATAATCAGAATCAAGAAGATTATGACGGCTCCGAATTTCTAAACAACACCGGAGAGGGTGATATGATATTCGATCGCGACGACGAAATTGATGAAGTCATGAACTACGATTATGATGATGACAAAGAACATGTTGATCCTGAAACAACAAAGACCGGCGAGGTATATATATTTATATAAGCAGGCATATGGTGATCATCCCATGTTTTAAATGACTTGAAGATATATTAACAAATCGATCTTTGTTCTTTTAGCCATCCGGATCGAGCAAATCTTCAGGCAAAATGACGAAACGAGGCCCGAACAAAAAGTTGAAGTCGGGCGTAAAGTACAATATCGAGGCATGCAGCCTTACTGGCAAACCATTAGCGCCTAAGAAGATTGCGGACAAGTTCGTTCGTCAGTGCGGAGTTGTTGTGAAGGACCAACTCCCGATCAAACTTCAAGAATGGAGAGAGCCAGCAAAACCACGTCCAGATGTTACTTTTGTCGACAAGAATCAAAAAGATCTGCTTTGGGATACTCTCATGGAACATTTCACCCTACCAGATCATTTCACAGAAGTAGATGTGCAGAAAGTCAAGGAGGCTGCTCTTAAGATGATGGCGATTGCATTCAAGAACCACAAGAATCGTGAATGGAAGAAGTACGTCAAGGGAGGAAGGAAGACTCCAGTATTCAAGGGAACACTAGAGAACCAACGTGATCATTGGGACGATTTCGTGAAATTCAAGGATTCGGAATTAGCTAAGGAACGGTTGAGAATAAACAAGAAGAATGCCGAAAAAAAGGATAAGTTCCATAAGCTGGGGCAGGTGGCTATGCGGTGGCAATGCCTAAGTGGTATAAGTCTGAGAAAGAGATGGAGGATGCAGGTGTCACTCCGGCTACTAAGAGCTGGCCCCCCAGGGTCAGGACTTGGTTCTATGCGCATGGGGGGGAGTTGGACCTGGAGACAGGCAATGTTTCGACGAGGGCAAGTCTGAAGGGAGCCGACGATGCGATACTTGTTGCAATAGAAGAGGCACGAACGGGGGTGTTCCAGCCCAACAGAGAGAACAACGAGCTTACACGTGCCCTGGGAAATCCTGAACACCCGGGAAGAACACGAGGCATGGGCGCTATTCCGTGGTATGAGGGGTTTTCAGACTAGAACACCGACTACAGAACCCGTGCGAGAAAGAAGATTGCGGAGGAGAAGAAGAGGAAGAGGGACTATGAATGCACCCGGGTGTATGCCGGCCGACACGGGAGCTTAATGCACCCGGGTGTACGCCGGCCGGCACCTCTGCAGCAAGCGGCCCCTCCGTCAACTGCACGCCTGCCGTTGGCGGTGCCTCGACATTAGCCGAGCTCGACGCCATCATCACGGTAACTAATTAAGCCTCTCTCGGCCGAGGACTTCATCTCCTTGCCTTTGACTGGGAATCCCTAACGCCCTACATGTTTTCGCAGGGCGCCGCCGACGTTCCGTGCACTCTCCTCCACTTCGTGAACAACGAGTTGGTCGATGTCGCCAAGGGAAAAAGCATTCAACCGGCAACCCCTTGTTCCACGGTACCCAGATGCCACCCAACTTGTTTAGGGTTCAACTGGTTCGGGTGCTAGCAGGCTGCGACGAGTTGTTACCTCCGATTCGACCCGTCGGGGCCGACGATGATGACATGATGACCCTCAGCGCCTGCCTGAGCTGGCCCCTGCTTTGGCCGAAGATCCAGATTCGTTTGGGGGTGGGGGACACCACCTCAAAGACAACACCGCCAGTCGTGCCGGCACCAAGTCGGCCCCATGGCAAGACCGCCGCAACAGTGCCGAACATCCCTATGCCACTGGATCCAAACATGCATATGGCACAGGATCAGAACGACTACGACGACGACGACGATACATTTGGCAACGTCGATCAGTACTTTGCCGATCATGGGTACGATGGCGACTTCATGGGGCCTCCTTCTCAAGAACCCAACCCAACAAAAGACGTGTGCGATCTAGCTGGTACCGCGGAGAAGCAAAGTTGCAACAGGCGCCGTCTGGCGTTCAACTCTCAGGAGACGCCTCCAGCTGCCGACTTCACCGAGCCTCAGATAGGTGAGGTGCGAAATATTATCAGCCCCAACACACTCAAGAAGGCGGTCTGTGAGCAGAACTCGGTCCCATTACAGGAGAAGAAGAAGGCACGCAAAAGAAAGACTAAGAAGGGTGCGAGCCAGCCGGCACCGAGTACGATCCATGCTCAGGACGGGCCACCTTCACCTAAGGATATCTCGAGGAGGGTGCATGTGGCGGGTTGGGCGATGCTACCGACAAATATGCTCAATGCTGCAACCGGTGCTATGCGGAGTCTGCATGACAGTGTTCTTTCTTTGGAGAAGCGGTGTCTCAGAGAGAAGGATGTGGCATACCCGGTTCTCGCGGCCTAGGTGCCAGAGGGCAAGGGCTTTGTGGATAACTCCATCGGGCGTACGATCGTCCTGCGGTTTGATGACATCCACGCTATGTTGAACCTTCATCCGCTGCACTACACCTTCGTTCGGCTATTTTCGCTGAGTATGGAGATGCGGATCATTCGCGACAAGACCCCGGACATCGTGATAGTCGACCCCTTCTACATGCGTGCCAAGATCTTGGGCAGCGCTGGGGACCGGCAAGTCGCGAGTTCTTACCTCGAAGGCGTCATTCTGGCAAACCAAGATAAGGATAACTTCCTCGTGCCTTACTTTCCCGAGTAAGTCCTCCCCTCAACCGGCCCGTAACATATGAATTCTTAGATTTCGATTGTTTTTCTTTTAACATTCCGTGTTTTCTGCAGTAACACACATTGCCCGCTCATCCTCCTAAGCCCCAAATATTCCATGGCCACGTATTTCGACCCGGACCGTCAGTCGAACGTAGACTACACAAATGTCAAGAAGGTTCTTGATGATGTTCTCCCCGGCTACGCCAAATCTGGAGGCACCTTCACCAATCCTATTCGTAAGTACGGCAAGCACGTGTTCTCCCACAATACGATGTTCTGCTGCGTCAAGCAGCCGCCTGGCGGTCAAAAGGGTGCCTACTACGCCATCCATCACATGCGGGCGATCGTACGGGACCATCATCAACCTCTACTACCGAGTAAACTCAAAGATTGGGCAAAGAGCGTGTCGGCAATCCAGGACGTGGACCTCCGACAAGAATTCTTTCGCATCCAGTCGGAGTTTGCGGAAATCATCCATCAAGATGTCCTTCGTACCTCGGGGCAGTTCTACCTCAACAATCAACCGTCCAACAGCGACATCGACACAATGCTACAAATCCAGGCTGACAACGACCGTTATTTCATGACTCCCACGATAGACGGCGGCTTCATCCACGCTCCAGTCCCTTGAGTCGAGTCGAAAGCAGCTGTGTCTAGTTCTGAAACATCGATTGGCTCATGTTGTAATTAAACTTTAATGAACTTGTAGTATGTCTCTTTGGTTTCGAGAGTCGTTCAACTTAGATGTAATCGATGCTATTAATGTGTTGCTTTTCTCTTCCGATCGTTCTGTTGCATACTTATGTATTGCTTATGTATTGTCTGTGAATTGGTACTAACGTTTCGTTTGGCTAGTGCATAGCGATGCCGACGTATGTCGTGTACAAGGGTAAGGTTCCCGGAGTCTACGATGACTGGGAGGAGTGTCGGAGACAGGTTCACCGATTCAGCGGTAACAGTTACAAAGGTACACCACTAGGGCCGAGGCCGAATCTAGATACGCCCGCTATCTAGCGGGAGAGGGGAGGGAGCGTTGGAGGAACCGGATGAAGACGAGTTTCATCGTGATGATGCTCATTGTGATGACCGCAGCTCTCTTCTATGTGATGGTAGTTTAGATGATCGATATCGACTTGTAATGTGAAGACAAACTCGCTACTCGCGGTCTAGAGACTTGTAATATAATGTTCTATCTTTGTTCGGTCTTTTCAATTCGGAGACTAATATGATGAATTGTATTCGGAGACTAATATGATGAATTGTATTCAAAGACTAATCTTCTATTGTATTCGATGAATCTGTTGTTGATGTGTGCTGTCTATATTTTGTCCAATTATACATTTTGTAACCTGTGCAAAAAACAGAAAAAAAAATAAAAAAAAACCCTAATATTCATACTAATGGCGCATCACATCACAGTGCGCCATTAGTATGACAAAGTATACTAATGGCGCATCACTAAACAGTGCGCCATTAGTATGCCGAGGTTACTAATGGCGCATCTTGTTGCCGTGCGCCATTAGTATGCCAGAGCACCTGGGTATAAATGGCCCCTGGGAGGCATACTAATGGCGCACTTATGTATACACTAATGGCGCATCAGAGGTGCGCCATTAGTATACCAGATACTAATGGCGCACCAGTGGTGCGCCATTAGTAAAATATACTAATGGCGTGGCACTAATGGCGCACCACTAATGCACCATTAATGGCCAAATTAGGTGCGCCATTAGTAGGCCTTTTCCTAGTAGTGTACAAAGAGAAGAGGCACACGCACGTAGTCGGTCTCTCGCTGTCACGCACACATGAGTGTTACGTAAAGGCCACATTAACAAATAAACCCTAAACCCTAGGTGCACGATTGCTGCATTCGCGGGTACCGGGTACGTGGTGGAGCACCTTTGTAGGAATAGTCAGCTCGCGTGATAATTTGATCCGTAGGAGTTGATGGTCGGGACCACAGGTCAACGACTTGGAGGCGGTGGTTCACCAGTTGCCACAAATCGAGTAGCCGCATTTAAAATATCATATTTTAGCAGGGTTAAGAGTTCCGATTTTCAATCGCGCGTTATAAGTCCTAAGTAGTTTTTAGGACGATTGGTATGGAGTGAAAATGGAATTCATAGTAATATGCAACTCCTTGGAATATGGTTGTATGGGTTTATGTTGCGAGATGTTGAACCTGGTAGTTCTAGGGCAAATACTATGGTTTAGATTTAGATGCTGGTTTTCAGTAATGAAAATTGGAAGGGGGAAACCCTTCTTTGATTAAAACAACTACTACCTCCGTTCTGGTTTACTAGTCCCCATCGTATTTTGGGTCAAAGTTTGTCCACGAATTTTACTTGTAAAATGTGAATGGAAAATGAGATTTTGTTATACCCAAACAAAAAGGACTGGAAAGAGTGATTTCTCTGACACGGACGCGACCTCTCATAGCGCAGGCATTAAACCGGCGCGCCGGCCAAGAGGGCCCCACTCGCTGCAGGCCCGGCTGAGCACGCCTCCTCGCCGTATGCAACCGGCTTCAGACTACCCCGCCTGCCTTCATTGAATCCGTATGTGTGCCGGCAACACGTCCTTTCGCGAGCCGGTCGGCATTTTAGAACACAAAAAATGACCAAAATATTAATAATTTACGCATGGTCTTGAGTTGTTGTGCTCGCACAGGTAGCAGGAACTAGTAGAGGTTTTTGTTTATTTATAACTCTTCTCACATTTTTTTGGCATTGAAGTGAATCATGGTTGTGGACATTATGTATGAATGTGTAGATATCTGTGAACATGAGTTTGATGTGGAAGTTGAACTTGGAATGTCGGGCTTGCGCGTGAACTATACCATGTCCAATGCTTCGTTTATTATTGTTTGGAAAGTAATTGCTGTTATTACATGAACTAAAAAAAATATTTTGTGCCGCATCAGTAGATGCACGAACATCACAACAGGCATGCTTACTGGATAAACATTTGAACCTAGCTATTGTGAAGGAAATTTTGTATTGACAACAGTTTTAGATAGCAAGAGACGCCTAGCCTTCTCTGCCTCTACTAGCTTATTTCTGGATTCTTCCATCTCTTCTTTGGCTTGGGTGAAGACAGCATCTGATTGCTCTTTTCATTTCTTCGGTAACTCGGCTACATTCTCAAGGGCCGCTGCACGCTTTCTTTCAGCCTTTACTAGAGCCACGAGGACACGAACAGCTGATTACTCCACCTGGCTTGTGTGTAATCCAGCATCATCTGGGAATTTGCACCTTGTGTTAAATTCAGCATCACTAGGGAACTGGCACCTTGTGTGTAATCACGCCTCATTTTGGAAACATGATCTCGAGGTTGACCATACTTACCTCCTTGCACGAACTGCATCCTGACATGAAGTTACTTTTTTATTAGATCAATACTCAGAGCAACCCAGATCCATTTAGTAGAAGCCAGATAAACAGAACTCGGAGAAGTGAATTCAAAAGGAAAAAATAAATAAAAATAGACTACAAGGTGAGAACACCCACTTCCTACATCAAGCTAAAAACAAAAGCATTAGGACGATTAAGACTCTTCTTATTACACATCGAAGAACACGAGGCTTAAGAGAAACAAAAACTACAACATATACACATCGAAGAACACGAGGCTAAACGAAAGTAATTGAAAGGGTGTTACATACCAAAGCTTGTTTTACAGGATTGGTGCAGCTCCTCTTTAACTTGCCACGCTCCTTGAAGATGTCCCCAATATCCCATGTTTGGTCTTCATTGCTCCTCTGCATGCTCGCACTCGTGGTTTTAAAATCTCAACATGGCAAGAAAAATATACTACTAGTAATACTTGCGCATCTTGTGGGCAACATTAAAGCACACGTCTGCCATCTTAGAGCATCTCCAACAGAATCGCAACGCGCGGCGCTTTAAAAAAGTGTTTATAGTGCTAAGATCGAGAAGTAGAGAGACTAGAGAGTAGAGGATAGTTCTCAGCATAGATAGATAAAAAATAGATAATTCAACTACTCCTCATCGTTCGACTCCTTCTCGGTGATGTCCTCCTCCGACGTCTGACTGTAGGCGTGAAGATACCGATCATCGTCAGATTTTCAAGGCGACGCTGCTCCTAACCTCATGTTGAATTGAGCATCCGCTTTTTGCCTACGCTTGTCCTCGTGATAGGCGCTTGTCCTCGTGATAGGCGGCTTGCTCTGCCCTGCTCTTACCCCTCTCCGCCCTCCTTTGCGCGTAGAACTCGCGCTCATTGATGATGTCCTGCGGGAAGTATTGGCGCCACAGCGCCATGGCTTCCTAGTCCATCTCGGTGATGCCGAGATGGTGCTCCCGCCTCTGGTTGTTGCGACGATTCTCGTTGGTGCTAAGCCGCAGCAGAGGCGTGAGCTCCTGCGCCCGCTCCCGCGTCGGCACGTTGGGGAAGTTCAATGTTCTATGAGGACACCGGAGGTGCCACGCCGCCGCGTCGTACGCGCGGGCGGCCTCATTGGCGGTGCAGAAATTGCCGAGGCCGAGGCGCATCCCGCGGAACCGGATCTCAGTGGAGAAGCCGCCAGAGGGGCGCGCGCGGATGCCGCGGTATCCCCAAGTTTCCCAGGAACGTGGCGGCATGGTGGCACGGTGGCGGCGAGGAGAGAAAGAGCGAGGAGAGAGCGATGGCCGGGCACAGAGTGGGGAGAGAGCGGTGGCAAGGCACAGAGCGGTGGGAGGGCGTTGGATTTTATAAAGTGTGCCGGACGCCGCGCGCTAAAACTAGCGCACGCCCCGTCGCTTTTTCCCGCGCGCACGCGATCCTTTCCCGACGTCTCTGCTATCTCTACTCTCTTCTCTACTGTTATATTTATTTTATATTTAATATTTATCTCTAGTTCTCTACTGTCTACTTTTTTCTCTATACTTTTTTTCTTATAAAAAAATAGAGTTGGTGATGATGGTGTGCCTGCCATCCTGCAATATAGGCCGTCCGATTTATATCTGACACATAGGAAAAAACAATGGGAATTTTGCAAAAAAAATACCCACACCCCTCTTCAGATTTGCAAATAAGGCCTTCCCTTATTCATCCATTTCTCCCACAAGATAAACTACTCATACAAATGCATCTTGATGTGTGCAACGCATGGGCATCTTGCTAGTTCTAAGAAACTTTCCATCATTTGCCACAATACTAGTTGCAGATGAAAAACCTACCCAAGCACAGTGCGATATAGGAGCGACGCACAATTACAAGCTGATATTCTGTTGGACAATGGAGGCTATAACCAATTACTTTTACTAGTCGTCAACCCGTACATTTGCACAGGCTAGTGCATGTAACACTTTTACAGAAATTAAAGCATCAAGCGATACACCTGAAAGGCTGATGTATAAATTAACTATTGTTGAGGCCTAGCATTCAAATACCAATTAATACAAACAAATTGCTCTGTCACATCTTTTTGTCTGGTTTGAAATTGACTATGAAGTATTACGTATGGTACAGAAAATTTAGTTAGGATCTAATTAATGTAGTACTATATTTTCTGATGTCAATTTGTAGCAGAGATGAGAAGGTTGTTATTTTAATTCCTAGACCTTATCAGAATCTTACTGGAAGAACCCTTCCACATGGGAGAAAACATTATGATGGCATGATGAGATGATTTGACTAACTGATGGTATTTAGTTTGACTCATGAATTTTGCCACATATGATGCCCTTTTGAGGTTACTATGGTACCCCATGCGACACAATTCAATTTGGCTTATGAATCACAATGCTGACATTTTAAAGTTTACCGTGAGATCTTAGTTGCATCCTAACCGCTGAGACATCATGAACTTGAAAATGAAGAAAGAAAATTGGAAAACAGTCATAATTACCTAGTATCAAGCATATTATTCATATACTCTGTCAATGGCTTCTTCTAGTCTCTCACTTCCAACCACGCCTCTAGTCAATCATGTCCTGCTGTCTTCTCCCATATTGAACGGTAGCAAAATAAAAGACCGTATCCTTTGCTGTATCACGGATATTATTTGGTCATCACTTCTTCGTAATGTGATGCATACACACATGCCACACCGTATACACCTGTCAAATTTGGCATATGAAAAGAAGGGTCATATCGTTCAAATTCACAATGTTTTAATGACATCGCGTGTAGAAACTTTATCGCTCCGCATCATGTTGTAGTCATGGTCGTAGCAAAAGGTGGTCACACAATCTCTCTTTTTCTTGTAGCATTGCCAAAAGTTGCTTAGCCCTTTATCTTTACCGGGGTCTGCACAATGTATATTTACCTGGTATGCTCAGCGAGCAGGCTAAAATTGGATAAGAGTTTATGGTAGTCAAAGGGTGCTGCTGTAGGCGTGATGGTTAATAAGGGCTCGTGGAAGCAGGCGGACTCATTGGCGCGTTTCTCCATCTGCCAAGTGGGGATATCCAGCTACGTGATTTTTGCTCTAGGTTAGAAATTAGAATCTACCAGCAAGAAAATATGGAAAACAGACTGGATTGTAGTTAACTGAGAGAACTATAAATCACATACATATCAAATTACTATCATCATTGCAGGCAAAGAAAGTGAATCGCCTATTTTGATGGCCAAAAACTTCTCATGTTCAGGCCATGCTCGTCATTATAGTAGGCGTATTGACCCCACCTTGTCGACAACAATTTTCGAGGACCTAAATGAGCACACTGCTTTCATAAATCTTCTAGTGTAAGTGACACATGTGCATGTCTTTTTGATCGATCTTAAGTGCATGGTGGAAGAGCAGATTGGCTAGGATGCAGCCTTGCAACCACGGCCATGCAGTCTGCACAGGTGGATCCAACATATATATGCATCAAAATTGAAGTTTGATTAAGCAGATCAAGTTTGTACTAATTCAAAAAGATTCATGTGTATGGATGAACATGGAACAAATTTAATGTACCTTTTTTTTGTAATGATCGGAAGTAACAATACAAAACATTTATAGAAAGGTTGGTTCATTAATTATGTTAATAATTGACATGAATATGCATCAACCTTTGTTGGTAGTCGCTAACCCATGAACACGCATGGGTTAGAGCTGCAATTTTTATCAGTCCGGACAAACAAATGCATCCAAATAATATTTTGAGAACATATCCTAAATTGTGTTCTAAATAAAAGTCAGACTTCAATCTACATGATTTTGAGACAATATGTAACCACTATATACAAAGGGGACATGTTTCTACGTGGCATTTATGAAATTTGTACATTTAAATACTGGGGTATATTCGATAAAGAATGTGTTGTTCATCTCACGATAGGAGCAGACGGTTTTTCTACATGTTTAAATATGCTAAAACCACACCCTTTTATAATATGAATAATTAAGAGTGTGGATTTTTGTATCCCATCCCCACTATCTACTATTAGACCATGCTTTCAGATTAATATATTTTTTGTTTCTACACCATACTACATTGTAATCAGGTACCCAGATGAACAAATTCATGTTTATTTTGTACACACACATACGTGATTACTGATTATCTCACCAGAACTACACACACACGTGAAGTCCTATCTGATTGCTTCAAAAATAATTATTTGATTGAGCCATAGCTATTGCCACGTGGATTAGTTCATAACCAGATGAGACCGTTTTTTGATCATAAACGTGGATGAACTCCTTCATACTGTGACGGCGTTGGCACTCACATCAACCCAGCAAACCACTCTTATCATGCCACGCCGCACGATGCATCAAGGTCGCTCTATCTTGACTCTGTCTTACCACTACAACAACTATGTACTGGATTGTGCTGTGATGGCACATCCCGGCCACAAACATGTCATCGACCGCTTTGATATATAGTACACCAACAGAAACAAAAGTGATGCATGCTATACATTACCCGTTTCATTCATAAATAGCTACAGGGACTGAACGGTTCATCTATTAGAGGTGAGTACCTCTGGTGATTGCCAATCACATCAATAGACATAGACGATGTCATCGCTGGACTATGATCTCCGCAGTGGTGCTATGCATCTTAGTATCGATAGGGAAAATCTGGAAAAGACCATCAGATTTAACGACTGTGTTTATAAAGAATTTATAAAGACTGAAGGAACATGATTGGAGTTGTCTGACACAGGTTGAGAGCTGCAACTCACATGGCGCCAACACACATGCACGTTACGTACACATACCAAGCTGACTTCCGATTGATTCCGCATAGATATGTCAGTACAGTATACGTATGTACGCACAGCCGTTCAGGATAGATGAATTTTTTCCAGCAGCTAGCACATGCACATGAGACATAGTTGATGGCAACAGGTTCTTGATCTTACTGGCCTTGTGCTTCGTCCTTTGAACAGCGATGAATCCTTCCGATGGGATTACGCGCAGAGCTCGACTTGAACATACACGGGCACAATCTCCTGACTGAGCATGCACTTGATTAAGCTTTAAGGCCTAAATACAATTCAATAGGTCTCATTGAAGGATGGACAAGAGAATAGGTGGAAGAGGATGCACAACCCACGGCGGTAGCAGCTGGCGCCCTATAGCCAGCATTGATAGAAGCCTGCGGCGGCTGCGTACATTAGGAAAATAGAGGTTGGGGAGAGATTGCTTTTTTTTCTGAACTTCATTTTTAAACTACAGATAAAGGAGTTGGGCCTTTTGAGCATGTTTTGGCCCAGGATTTTACAATTTAGACGCCTCTTAGAAACATAACCGGGACAAAGATTAATGTGCATCACATTGCGTATTTTACTAAAGGGCTTAAAATAGACTGGTTAATCTACACCCTTATAATTCGGTCCCACCAGATTAACGGCTCCTAATTACTGATTAACGTGATAATTTCTTGGGAGTCACTAATTAGTATAGGTATAGATAGATAGATAGATAGATAGATAGATGGGAACAATAGCACCGAGGAAATTTGAAGGGTAGGTATGAACAAAATTGGAACTGCACATGTACTGCTAAGTGATTCAATACACACATTACCAATCGAGGAGGAGAAGGATGGTCGCGGCGGCCTCTGTGAGTCATGGTCGGCAACAGGAGTCAGTTCATTATCCACAACGGTGGTGCTTCTGCGCTTGGCGTCGGCTTCCGGGAAGCAGATCCGAGACCATGGAAGACGGTGCCGAGGAAGAGGCTCCGTGTACGGCGACGACGGTGGACCGGCTCCAGTGCGGCATACGAGGTCGTCGATGAGGTAGATGCGCTGCAGTGGATGAGTGCGCCGATGTAGAAGGGGAGGAGCACGAAGGCTGTGGTGCCGTGGAGAAGTCTATTTTGCAGTGGGGATAGAAATTGCGGAGTATTCAGGTATACTAGTCTGGGTGCCGGGGTGGGGTTGGCTGGGTAGGGTGAACCTGAAGTTACGAAAACGGCCCCCTACCAAGATTTCAGATCGATTGTCCCTCATGGTGAATGTCAAGGAGGACCATTACTACCATGAGAAAGCTGTGTCCGTTGAGTATTCAGAACTGTTTCAGTTATACAATCAAGACGCACTCGACAAATCTATCGTCAGTTGCTATTGTCTGGAAGTGATTTCTTTCTATAATTTAAGTCTCAAGCTAGCTGTAGTGATCCTTTTGATCAATCATTACCTGTAATTATCCTCACTATATTCTTTTATGTGGTATTATGCAGGATGAAGATATATGAAATGAGAAAAGGTGGACGCTTTGGCATTGGGTTCATTGACCCAAACACCGTTAACGAATACACATGGAAGCTAAATCAACATTATGCAAAGGAAGTAGAGGACAGCATGCTAGAGTTCTTGAAGCGCCTCAAATACAATGAAGATATACTACTTCCTTACAACTTCCAGTGAGTCACACTGTCTTGTACTACAAATTCTCTATTTTTTCCTACTAGCTAGCTACATGTTTTTACTTACATATGCCCACTTAATTAAGACATGCAAACGTGTGTGCATGCAGATATCACTGGGTCTTGTGTATCATTAAAGTTGACGCCGAAATAATTGAAGTACTGGACTCACTAATCTCAGAAAAAACTGACTATAACATCTTGCATGGGATAGTCAACAGGTAATTTCAATCATTATTAACTATATATCTTGGCCTATTTCGTTCGTCATTTCATGATATGAACTATTTAATAACCCCTTTATTCATTTTCTTTGTCGGCGGGCAGGGCTTGGACAAGGTTCATCGCCGTCACGCCCGGCGAATGGAAAAAAAGCTTAAATGGTTTCGACCCAAGGTAAGCAATTAAGTAGTACTATAGCTCTAGCTAGCTAGCTGCCATCTCTTTAATTATCATGCTTGATTATTTTTTATCTAATCAAATTCCATTCTCGTAAAGGCCCCGAAGCAGTCGCAGAGGACTGATCTGTGTGCATTCTGCGTTTGCGAGAACATTCGCATGATGGCGTCCGAAAGGAGCAGATCTCAAAGACAGGAATGGGTACGCTTGTCAGAACACTATTCATATTTTTACACCATTATCGATATCTAGTCACACAACTAATACACATGCATATTGATCTCCTTCTTAACAGTTCAAAGAGGTGCGGGAGAAGCTCATAGAAACGAAGCGCGTAGAAGCACTTCAAGAGGAAATAGCGGGATTTTTGCTCGACCAGGTCATAAATCTGAAGGGAGAATTCCATTACCCGCTACCGCCCAAAGGCACCAAAAGCACCAATTAGGCTAATGCCACTGGCTCCGAAGGCAACATTCATATGTAGGAGAAATTGTATATAGCTATACATGTGTGTATGTGTGAATTAATTAATATGGTGGTTTGTGAGACATTGATGATATATATATATGCATGATTGGTTCTACTAGAAATTCTATATATATATATATATATATATATATATATATATATATATATATATATATATATGCATAACGTGTACAATGTGTAGTATCATAAAATACCAGCAAACGAAAAAGAATTAAAATGGAAACACAAAATTAAATGAAAAAGAAATCATAAAACTAAAAAAAACCCAAACCTTATAGTACCGGTTGGTATTACCAACCGGTACTAAAGGGCTCCAGGCCCCCGGAGCTGGCTTGTGCCACGTGGTTGCCCTTTAGCACCGGTTCATGCTGAACCGGTACTAAAGGGGGGGGGCCTTTAGTGACCACAAATTAGTGCCGGTTATGTAACCGGCACTACAGGGCCTTACGAACCGGTGCTAATGCCCGGTTCTGCACTAGTGGTGGGCAGGGGCCGGGTGAGGGTGTCAAAATGTGCGCGTTGATGCATGTGTTACATGCGATCGTGCGAGGGACGGACGAATCCAGAGAGATGGTTGTTGTGTTACGGATGCTCCTCTCTCTCTCTCACACACACACACACAGACACACAAACACAAGTAAAATAGAAGACCATTCTCTCATGTATACACAACGTATCAGCATCTGTCTATGTCTCACTCATGCATGATCATTTGCACATTCACACTTCTCTATATCTCTATCACACGCACACCATCTCCATATTGCCCTTCCGCCACAACACACATATGGACACATACACACGTTCTCTCTCAGTCACACACACAAAATCAGTATTAAAAAAACTAGGGCGCACCTAAAACGTCCAAACCCAAATAAACACGAACTGGAGCTAAATTCAAATATATGGAAGTATTGTAGTGTCAAGAACTTTTACAGGAAAAAGAAGTTGAGTAATATTCGGGGATTGTTTTCACACACACAAAAAGGTTCGGTGGATGTCCTTTGAGCGCGACACGGTGACACACCGTTTGATCGACCGCGCGGCCGCGGTTCACGCGCTTGCACATGATTCCGTATCATGGCTGTGGTAACTAATAAAAGCGTTGCGTAAGTCTAATGTTTACGTGTATTAGTACAATTTTCTTTTAAGTTTGACCAACCCCATATAAAACTAAAGTAAGCTCGCATACACGCACTCATCAGTATGCCGCCGCCGCCGTTGCGCATGCCGGCGCCCGCCTGCTCCGGCCAACAATTTCTTGCCCATCACCGCCGTGTCGCCGCCATCCCTGTGCCATGAAGTTGAAGGCTCGGCCGCTCACGTCGTCTGCAGTCCCTCCTCGCGATGCCACCGCGCTGCCAAGCATGCAAGTAGCTGGTGGAGCCGCGTTTATGCACGCAGCGTAAGAAGTGGAGGACGAGCGCGTGCTCCAGCACACCGGCAAGGAGGAACTAGCCAGTCATTGTCGTCTCCACCTGCGTGGAGAAGGCGTGCATGGTGGCTGTCGCGGCAGAAGCCGGTCGCGCGCGCGTCGAGCTCGCAAACCGGGTGCGGACGTGGAATCTACCTTCGAGACCTTGAATGCCACGTGGATCCTTCGTTTGATGCAACATGGATGGCTAGAAGGGCTTCTTCAACCTCCGAAATTGATGCACGGTTCATCTTCTAAGCCCGCCACATGCCTAACCGCCTGCCGTCGCTGCCCCGCCCTCCCCTGAACCGCCTGCCACCGCCATGCTCCCCCACCCCCGCCATCCATTTAACCCCGGGCATGATCCATTTTTTCCCGGCGAACTACATTCCACACCCAACACTCATAAGATAGATCATGGGCACCCTGCCACCCTAATATAGATAATAGGGTAGCTTCTCTACCGTCTCCTTTCTTCGCTCCGTCGAACTTCTTTCACAAATCGACTGACCCAAATTATACTACTAGTACGGACGTATTAAGTATAGTAGGAACATGAAGATACGAGCAGTAGTACCAACTGCAAGAAGAACAGTAGTAAGACATAGTACTTGTACTACTGTTTGTACTAAAGAGTTCAAATAATGAGAAAGAACATAAACATAGTTCTGCTGGGGCCTCAGCACAACACACCCTTGAAATTAAACTAAGCAACTACTCCGCTTGACACTGTAGTAGAACCACCATGAGCGACGACACTGCAACCTACTCGGAGTCTGAGTCCACGTCCTCGACTTCATCCTCGTCCCTCTTCCTCTTCCTCTTCGCCGACGCTTCTTTGCTTGAACCGGACACAGGGCTCTGCTTCTTGATCCAACCCTTGTAGATATTTAAACAAAGGTAGGCATCCATTGCTACGTACAGGATGTGATCTTCATCTAATGTCTTCGACTCCCATGCGTGATGAAACTTGTGATGAGGTTTCTTCAGTTTAGCGTATGAAGGATCAATCATGGCTGGTGCCAGGGTCAGCATTGAAGGCTGAGAGGAGGACACCAGGCTTTCCTTCTAGAGATCGAAGGGCTAGCCTACAACGAGGCCTATCCGACATAGGACATCCCTGTCATTCCTAAAGTCTATAGTAATGAATTTGACTCCTTCGTCCTTGAGGAAATTCTTAAAATCCTCGCACTCAACATCGTCATGGCATATGTGGTAGACCAAGCACATGTTATGTACGCAAACCTGGATCACGGCGGGCTTCTTCCTCTCTGTCTCCTTTGGAATCTTCTCTCTTTCCACGACTATGGTGTACTCAACATCTACCCCAACGACCCACTCATCCGTTGAACTGTTGAACATGTGTAGGAAACGAGCAAGGCATGCTTTCACGGTCGCAGATCCACATGTGTAGATGACGATGAACTCATCACCGGTGATGGCTCTAACCTGGTACTCAATGACGACCATGAAGATTTGGGAGGCCATAGATTTTGGAGGAGGGTTAGGAGAAGGCGAACTGGTGTACCCCGCAAAAAAAAGTTGAACTGGTGTAATGTGAAAGGACGGGACGACTGGGAGTGAACTGTTGTAAGGTAGAAGACGGGGACGAGTAGGGCGTGTGAACGGCGTGGCATTGCTGGCTTGCCCAGTGGATAAACGGCTGCAAGACCCCAAAGAGTTCTCGAGGACTATGCAGGACCCACTAGATGTGATGTCTACTAGACCCATATCCTAGGCCTGGCGGTATAGCTTCTGCCTGTTCGCACACCATGCCGTCGCGTGGATGTAACTTCACTTAATTCCGTCAACCGTCACGCCTCCTATGACCTTCTCCTCCCTCGCGCGGTCGCGCCCTTTGAGACTTCGGCTGGCTATAAATGAGCAATTTTTTTGCCTACTCCGAATGCATGATACTCCCTCTGGTCCTTTTTTCTTCCGTCAACCGTTTGCAAAGTGTTTGACCAAATTTATACTAAAAATATCAATATCTACAATACTGATTATAATGAGTATAAGAACTGTGTTTTATAATGAGTATAAAAATATTGTTCTGACATTGTGAATGTTGATACATTTTTCTATAAGTTTCGTCAAAGTAGAGGTACATTAACTTCAGACAGAACTTAAATTCACAATGCAGACTAGTTCCTCCGTCCATGTGCGTGCCATGTCGTATCTTATCATCACAACAATGTTAGCTATTAGAGTACTACTACCTCCCTTCTAGCTTAAAGGGCTCAATTCAAAAATTTCACCTACTCTTAGCAAGATAGAGGCGGTGGAATAGTTTTTCTAGTCTACAAAAATAGTCAACTAATGTTGTCGTTCTTCACAAAAAAATGTGTTTACCAATGCATGCATGAGCACTAGTTACTTTAACCCCCTCTCTTCTTTAATGCTTTGCCACATCAGCATGGTTGCTATTCCCGTGTGCATGATACCAGCTAAGATACCACCATTATGGCTAGCCTTAATCATCGCATGCAATAATTTAGTGCACCTTGAAATATGAACATTTGTGGGGCGTGTATGTTTTCAATGACTTGAGACTATACCTAGCCCGGCATGCAAGATGACTTATTATGCACCGTTCCCCATACCTGCAGGAAGCCCATTCGTCTCCAAATCTTTTCCTCTCCATGTGTTGGAACAATATGCCTGCGAGACTCTCCTTCTCCCTCCGGCGGTCCCACCACTAGACCCCGTGTGGAAAAAAATCTGCATGCATGACTCTCCTCCCCCCACGCTCGTCCAATCTGTTGTGACCAGCAATATTTCCACCCCTTCCCTCCCCCGTAATTTAATCCAACAAATATGCCCACGTAGTTGTTATGTTAATCACGCAACATATCTTCTGGGACGTTGCTTCAGTTACTTAACTGTAGGTGCATTGGGTCACTAACATATGGGCCCAACAGGGGTCTGGCCCACATGTCAGTGACGCCACTGGACCTGCAGTTAAGTCAGTGTAGCTCAGTCCATACCTTACGTAGGTGTGCCATTGCTCGCTATAAATATTGCACTTCCCATGGCATTCGGAAGAACGCTCACGTTCATCGCTATCTCCTCCCCCTCCCTCTCACGTCGACCACCATGGCATCGCCCCTCCCAAGCCCTAGGCACCCCTCGCTGCACCGCCCGGACGGTCAAGAGTCGTTGTTCCATTCCTCGCTACCACTAGTCGAGGAGGACGCGTCGACGTTCCACTCCTCGCCGTGACGCATCAAGGTGGACATGTCGGCGTTCCCAATCTTACCAGCACATGTGTCGGAGGACACGTCGGCTCCCTGCTACAAGGAGAACGTCGCGCCGCCCGCCGAGCCCCCCAGCCTTAAGGAGCTTTGGAAAGAAATGGATGTCGCCATGTGGGAGGCTTTGCCACGCCTGCAGAGCACGCCAAAATAGAAGCGGAGAAGAAGGCCGAGGAAGAGAAGCGTGCCGTGGGGCAAGCTTCCTGGCAAGTCTATGCCGCGTCTGAGAGAGTCAGGCAATTGGCTCTTTGGCAGAAGGCTCATGCAAGGGCCGTGAGGGTGGCGGAGGACGCCCGTGCCAAAGCCCTGAGTGCAGTCGGGCCCAAGGGCCTCATCTACGTTTGGCAGTACGTGGACCGGGTGCATGCTTCCAGCAAGGAGTACCTGCTGGTGCCGGATCACCACACTGGTGAGATCGCGGTCGCCCACCAGCAAGCCACCAATCAGCACCTCGTGAGTTGCGAGGCTGAGGAAGAGGCGTTGTGTATGCGCGCTGGGAAACAACCATGCACCAGGGCACTCGTGGCGCGCCGCAAGCGCTCCTGCGAGCGTCGTGGCTTTTAGTAGGAGTATAATTTAGTTTTGTAAGGTGATCTCATTAGTTTTGGGACACAAATTATAAATCCCGAACGTTCGGGAATTATTAGCGTCCTTAATTAAGTATGTAAGAGGGAAAGTTTGGAAACCTTGTGTATCCGTACGCATTTTGTAAGTAGGTGCATATAGTACAAACTTTACTACTATATAGTATCGCACTACATGTCTCTCTCTTTATATGCTTGCAAACAATGCTACTCCCTCCGTCCAGGTGAATAATTCATCTTTGGTTGTGCACCTTGACCAAGAAGGAGGGAAGACTTTATACACCTAGACGGAGGGAGTAATACTATTACTTATGTATGTGCAAATGCACATTTTAACATTATGATGCGGTTTTGTAAAAGTAGAAAAACAACACTAGTCAAGCTTGTGAAACGATTCAATGCAAAACAAATGCAAAAATGCTCGTTTGATTGTTTACTTTTCGCTTCCTTCTCTATGGTTATTTCTCTGTCATACTTTGTACGGAGTATCTCACTGGTCAGAAAGGCATGCAAATTCCCAAACCGCTTCCTACACCCTGTATCGAATTTTTTGCCTAACAAGTTGTGCCGTGCAATTGGAATTCCAACTTGAGTACTAGTACCACTAGTAGGAGTACCAGGGGCTAGTTCGTTTAGGCTTCTAGATTAGCAGTAATCCCATTCCTACTAGCTCCGTCCTGGTTTATTGGTCCCCATTGTAATTTGTGTCAAATTTTGATCATAAATTTAACTAATGAAATGTTTGTGCATGTCACATGCACTAACATTTTATCAGTTAAATCTTTGGTCAAAATTTACCACAAATTACAATGGTGACAAATAAACCAGGACGGAGGTACTAGTAGTAAATTAGAAGCCCAAATAAATGAGTGAGGCGCCTTAATGTTACTCTCCACTGTGACTAGTCTTATGGGAAAAGCTGGGAAGAGACGGCTTATTTTTTAAGATGCCAAAAGAACTGGCCCTAGGAGCAGTAGCTAGGGATACTATGAGTAGTAGCTATGGATCGAGTGTACGAGATGAACCGGAGAAAGTAAATGCAGAGAGATGAAATGCAAAAAAGACGGAGGGATGTGATAGTTGCTTCTCCATTTATTTTACCAGGCCACTTTTTACTGGTAGTGGTTGGGTTTTGTGATATGATGGCTTTACTGCCGCGCCACGAGCGGGGTGAGACTCCCGTGCAGCACCGCTCTCTACCTTGTACTACAATGGTCGTGGTTTATTAGTCCCTCGTTGAATTTGACTAAAGATTTAACTGACAAAATGTTAGGGCATGTCAACAAAATCTATATCATTGGATTCGTATTTGAACATAGTTTTCAATGATATAATTTTAGGTGACATGCATCAGCATTTATCGTACTATATATAATGTTAGTTCAGTTTTTGGCAATACTAATCTATAGTAGTAAGGTGCTCCTGCGTTGAACCGAAGAGTGAAATGCATTGATCGGGGATTTGATTATTTTGACAAAGAATGTGGGGGTCATCTCATGTGTAACGGGTATCGATAGGTTTCTTCAGATTTTATTTAATCTCTAGAGCTCACAAACATCCGGATAAAATAGATAAAAAGGTATCTTTTGAAAACAAAAGCGTTCAACTGTTGAACCTGCAGCCAAAACTTGTGAAGAAATAACACTTATTGTGCTTTGCAAGAAATGATCTTTAAGAATTAGTTTTTGATTATCGATTGTTATACATGTTGGCTACAGATGACATGGCACTTTTTTGTAGTCAACAGTTGGCTATACTATTAAGTGTTAAACATGCCCTTATACACCTAGACGAAGGGATTAAATCAGGATGACTTGGAAGGGGCTCAGGAGATATAAGAAATGGTTCATAGTAAGTCTTTCACCAGTACTGTAGTAAAAGTTCTTACATGGAAGATTCTAGACTAAACCATAAACGGATAGACTTTTATTCATGCGCGATACTCCAATAGAGCAGGATCATGCATGGAAGTCTCCACATGGTTAAACGGAGGATTACATTGAGTGAAGAATAATGATAAACATTTAACTTGATAATGCGTATGTCCAGGTGAACCTCCTTGGAGTTCCCATGCACCACGTTGGGGGGTAAATAAGACCATGGGTTTTCCATGTCCACATCGGCGAGAAGGTCCCAGCTCGGCAGAGTCCAAGTCAGTTTGATGTAGCCGGTGTCGCCACCCACGTAACTCGAAGGGGTAGTAACAGTGAGCATGCGCCCGTACATCAGCCTCGTTTCAGTGTTAGCGTCAGGGGCGTCACCCCTAACGCGCACTACAGAGACGGGGCAGCGGCCTGCGCAGGCCTCGCCGATGCCCATGGTCAAGAGGAAGACGTTGTCGTCCTCCTCCAAGACTAGCAGGCGGCAGTGATCCTCCACCGACTCCGGCATGGTGAACGGATAGCACGTCTCATACTTGATTTTCTCCGCCAAAGGCTAGTAGTGACTGCTGCACGCATCCGTGAGGTGAAGCACGATCTTCGTCAGCGAGCCCCGAAACAGCATCGAGCACTCATAGCAGTAGACGAAGGGCTCCTAGGAGGCATCGACCAGGCCGTCCGTGAAACGGGAGTGGATGTAGGGGACGTTGCGCCAGTGGAATATATGAGCAAGTTACTATGAGATTTAATCCGAATAAGCACAAAATAAATCATCACAGCTATAACAGAGATGAAACTAATCATGTGGACTAGCATAGTAGTAGGATACAATGTAGAAACATGCATTCTACCACGATTTTGAATAGGAAGGACAGAAACACATACGATTCAACGGGAGCAGCACCGTTGGCATTGAGTTTGTCGCCCATGTCGTTGAGGAAGAGGTTGCCGAGGTCGAGGAAGAAGTCATCATCGGTGAAGTCGTGGCTGCCAGCAGTCGTGAGAGTGCGCTCCCCAAATTTCAACGGCGCCCGCCGAATGGAGCGCAGGAGGGAGTGGTTGTAGGGGACGTTGCGGCCGCCGAATGGAGCGCAGGAGTAGCATAGAAAGCAGTGGATGTTGCTCCTCTCTAAGTCTCTATCTCTACTCTTATCTCTATCTCTACTACTCTTCTTTGTTTTTATAACAAATCGAATAGTACTGCGATGTCCGCTGCATGCCCGGCTAAACATGCCTCCTCACCTCCATCATCACCAACTGAGTCTTTCATAGGAGTAGGAGTAGAGAAAAAACCGAGATGGTGATGATGGTGTGTCGTGCAATGCACGAGCATCTTGCTATTTTTTTGCATATAATTCCAAACACCATGTAGACACGGTCTTTGACCATTTTACAACTATGTTAGTGTCATTGTTAGTGGTTAGCCGGTGCAAGTTATAGCCCCGGGTGTTTTAACCTTTTTTAGTAACGATATCTGGCGATTGTTCAGCACGAGCTCAATCCTAGCGAATCCCACGTAACCATCAGATTTCCATTCGACGGTGGCCTTTTTTAAGCCATAGTATTTTACAAAACCACCACCCTTACACATGTACTGTAACTGCGTCGCGGGCATTTGCAACTGCCAAGTCTCCCAACGAACGTTTGTTGGGGATTGGAGTTAGCACCGATGGCGGTTCATAGTCGTTCCACGCTCGGGCATTGAAGTTTGTAACTATTTTAGATTAGAATATACTATTCCTCTGGTGCTAGTAGTAGAGCAGAGTCCCACTCTACTACTCTACCCAAGAAAGTTAGGGCATAGTAGTAGGTACTATAGGGAGTATCAGTACTGTGATCACTCAAGCTAGTTTTCCGGCATCGATATGACCCTACGCTGCTGGTATGTGTCTCGTAAGTCAAGCGGTGTGCTGTAGTCATCACCACCTGTCCACTTCCCGCAGCACCTATTAGCTTCTCCATCGTTGTCCGCACATAATTTCGTCCAATCTTCCATCCCCGCTAAGGCGCCTCCCCCCTCGTCCGAAACCCAAGCACTAACAATGGCAGAACCGAGCAACGTCCGCCGAGAGAGTGGATGGAATTCGCTCCCCACAGAGGTAATCAAGCTCATTGTTTCACGTGTGGACAATCTCAGTACCATGCCGCTCGCCGTGTGCTCATCGGGGCTATACCGTTTATTCAAGGCCCTCAGGCCGGAGCTTTTTAAGCCAGCTCCTTGCTTGCTGATGCCGCCTGATCTTTAGAAACAGCGTGTTACGCAGCATAATGATCGTAGGGTGGCAAGCATCAACCCCCTTGACTGCGATCCGATCACCGTCACCCTCAACTACATTAACAGTATGTACTGGGTTGGCATGAACACATCTTGGATGGTGCTCGTCGACGGTCGCGGTAGCTGGATGCTCGTGGAGGTCTACACCCGGCGATTGATCCCCCTTCCTTCAATTAACACTGCACTGCTTTGGCACCGTGGCCCAGAATACTCGGGATCTTACAGTAGCCAACATGATACCAAGTTTGATTTGCTTAAGGTTGTAATCTGCCAAGTGCCCACAAGATCAGTGAATTATAAAGACTTCAGGCTAATTGCGTTCTTTAATCGCGGTCTCGCCTATCTGACAGGTCACTATGGTAAGTGGATAAATATGCATGTCCATCGCAGGATCATACATCCTCCATGGTTCTCTGATGCCATTGAACACAAGGGCTTCATTTACGTTGTCGACTACTTCTATGGCTGGACGTATTGCTGGCCTACTCCAGTCATCCCTTCAAACGGCTGTTATAGCAGTATGTTACTTTCCTATGATATCATGATGGCTTGCTTATATTAGTTTCAACATTTACTGAAAAAATATTCATGCTCATAACATGTTGTTCTTAAGATTGACTACATCAAGAGCCCTTTTTTATTTGACTCCAACTTGATATGATGTTGTAGGCCGCCTGGTGTCCCTACCCTTCCTAATCCCAGAATCTTTCAAAGAAAAGCGACATGGTAGTTGCAGGTGGTTCCTGGCTCGATCAGACGATGGCGAACGATTGATGATCGTTCGCACGTACCGGACATGTTGTTTCGCGGAATACAATCACAGTCATTGCAAGGTCTTTGAGCAGGATCCCAGCTTCTCTGGGCCTTCAAGTATTTTTGACTGGAGGTTGGTAAGTAGCCTTGGTACATGCTCTCTGTTTGTCGGACTTAATTATCCGATCAACCAGGAGATAACCAACGGAAAGGATCATGATGGCACTGCGGTTTCGTTCATCAGGCAAAACTGTGTGTACACAGCGTACCATGCGTCTCTGCATGCACCATACCCTGATATGGGCTGCCACGCTCTGCAGCACAAACTAGGAGAGAGGGTCGCAAGTATCAGACTTCGACCTGCTGGCTGGAGTTTCCCCCGTGAGGCACCCATCAGGTTCAAGCCGTCAACAAATCTCCACAGCTTAATAAATAGTAATGTCTAACTGAGACTGTTAGTTAGATGAGTACTCTTGGTGTAGTAGGATCTTTATTTAGTTTGATGCATACACTTGTTCTTTTTTCGTAGCCCTTTTGTAATAATGGCTGATGTTTGGTTTGGAAGAGAGATCTGCGTCTTCACTCTTCTGGCCTGCTTACTACTTTTGATGCACCCCCAGCCCTGGTTGCTGCTGCTACTGTTTTCTATATACAATCAGTAGTATATTTCGTCTGTTGGTTGAATAAATGTGTTGTTAGAACGACAAACACAATGTTTTGGAAGTCGTTGCACGGTTTGATCCTTAGTGCACCGTACCATATGTAACGCATACTGTTTTTTCGTATGGAACACATTTTCCACTAGTTGATAACATGCATCCCACTGATGAAGGCCCAATAGAGGAGCCTATAATTAACTAGAAGGGAGGTTCTCACATGAATCCAGCCCAGGTACATGCTCATGGTTCCCTAAACATAAGTAAGTAAATAAATAAATAAATAAAGCTAAATGCTCATGCACCAGTTCTTAAAATTCATGATTTAACAAGAGGATATTATTTCCTATGATAGTGTCGTTACATTCAGTCGATATTATTCTTAGGCAAAGATAGCGACCATTCTTCTTTCTCCCAGCATTTTCTCCCTGCAACTAGTGGACCCATGCAAATCGTAGTCAACGTCATAAATAGTTCCGGTGCATTTTTATTTTTCAAGAAGAACATCCAAACCAGCCCTGGTGCGCTCGCCGCGGCGCCGCCGTCCGGCCCTGTCCACATAGTTTTTTTTAAATGGTCCCTGTCAACATAGTGAATCGGGAGAGAACAGTAGTTGTGAGTATGACAGTATGGACCCACCAGGTCCACTCCCGAACAAAAGCAAGCGCCTCTTTTACTACTCAGATGCACCTGTCGGATGTTGGGTTCCGGCAGACCCTTAAGGTTCAAACTCTGGGTTGCGCGCGAAGATCTTCCCCCTACCACTCCACGTCCAATCGCCTCGCGAGAATCTAAGCTAAACGATGAACAACACGAGGGACACAATATTTATACTGGTTTGGGCCACCGTTGTGGTGTAGTACCCTACTCCAATGTGTGGTGTGGTGGATTGCCTCAGGGGGTGATGATGAACAGTACAAAGGATGAACTGCCTCGCGAGAGGTGTTCTTGAGCTGGTGCGATGAAATGCTTGGATGAGTTCGGTGGCCTCTCGATCTAATGAGCACTCGATCCCCTCTTGATCTAATGTGGTGTCTATCCCTATATAAATAGAGGCCCTGGTCCTCTTCCCAAATATTGAGCGGGAAGGGCGCCAACAACGGCCACTTTGAAGGGGAACATCTAGTACAAGTTATCCTGACTAAAGTTGGTCTTTGGCTACCAAAGGCACCGGTGATGACGCCGTCTTGGGCTCTACGGTGACCTCCATTCTGCCGCTCTGCTGGTCTTGGTCTCGTTGCACCGAAATGGCCACCTTTGCCTGATGTGTCGGTACTCCACGCCTGCACTTGCCCCCTTTGCACCAAAGAGGAAACAAGGAAACTGCGCAGGCCGGCACCCGCTGGCGCCTGCCTGGTCTCGATCGTCATGGCTTGCATCACGAGCACCTCACGAGGTACCCTGCCTTGATCTCTCCGCCTCCTCGCGAGCCTGCCTGGTGAGGCCATTCCTGAGGAAGTCGTGTGTCATCCGCCCCGCGAGGCTTGGCCCCTCGCGAGGGTCTTGAGTCTTGCGCTGATGAAGATAGGCCGAACTGGTCCACCACTCGTGCCACGCCGCAAGCCGCAGGAAGGGAAGTCTGGGGACCCCCGTTCCCGGAACACCGACAGTAGCCCCCGGGCCCAAGGTGCACTCGGACTTGGCTTAGCAAAGAAGCGAAGGGGCAAGTGCGGAGCACCGCGAGCCCCATCAGCCTGCGGCCTTGGGCGCCGCATGGCGGTTGATTGGATGTGGGCGCCTCCGCTTCCCCATGTTGCCTCGACAACTGCTCGACTGACAAAAGGCTGTCCTGGGGTTGGGGTTAGCCTTACTTTCATTACTCTCATTCGCCTTGCTTCAGATCCCCTTCTTGCTCTTCGCCCTCCTGCTTCCGAAATCTCCAGATTCGCTGTAGCCTTTCTCTTCCAGCGAGCAATGGCACCTCGCAAGACCCCAGCTGGGGCCGCATCGGCCTGGTACTCGCCGACTCTGGTCTCCCCCAACGTAACGGAGAGAATCTCGCCCTCACGCGCCAGATGGCGGCGGTGCAGAGCCACGAGATGGGGGAGACTATGCTCCGGCTTGGCTCTGCCCGGCCGGAGGACAAGGGGAGCACCTTCTACCCCCTCTTCATGACTGCCGTTATTGCTGGTGTGGTTCCTCCTTTCTCTGAGTTTTTCCCTTGCCGTCCTTCGCCAATATCAGTTGCATTCTCTGCATATCCATCCCAACTCCATTCTTCTCCTATCGATCTTCACCTACTACTGTGAGGCGCACGTCGGGGTGATCCCCTCCGTGGCCTTGCTGCGCCACTTCTTCTCCCTCCGGGTCACTGGCGGCAATATCTCGACGTGCGTGAGCTTTGTCGCGTACTGCAAGTCCAACGCCATCTCAGAGGCCGCGAAGAGGGCCGACAGCTTCCGGAGCAAGTGGTTCATGGTGGACGCCAGGTGCCACAACCCCCTGCTGGAGCTACCCATAGGGAAGCCCGAGGCTGTTGAGGCGTGGTCCCGCGTGAAGCTTAACGACCGGCAGGCAAAGCTGGTGCTAGAGAAGATGAACGCCGACCTGAGGCCGGGCAATTTGAGGGTGGCGAAGCTGACAGGGGCCTCTCTCCTGAGGGAGTTCCTGTCGCACCGGGTGGCCCCTCTTCGGGCGCACTCGCACCCGCTGTGGAGGCTTGAGGATGCAGACGTCGTCCTTCACCTGAGCTTGGATGCCCTTGTTGGAAATATGCCCTAGAGGCAATAATAAATTAGTTATTATTACTATATTTCCTTGTTCATGATAATCGTTTATTATCCATGCTATAATTGTATTGATAGGAAACTCAGATACATGTGTGGGTACATAGACAACACCATGTCCCTAGTAAGCCTCTAGTTGACTAGCTCGTTGATCAACATATGGTTACGGTTTCCTGACCATGGACATTCCATGTCATTGATAACGGGATCACATCATTAGGAGAATGATGTGATGGACCAGACCCAATCCTAAGCCTAGCACAAAGATCGTGTCGTTCGTATGCTAAAGCTTTTCTAATGTCAAGTATCTTTTCCTTAGACCATGAGATTGTGCAACTCCCGGATACCGTAGGAATGCTTTGGGTGTACCAAACGTCACAACGTAACTGGGTGACTATAAAGGTGCACTATAGGTATCTCCGAAAGTGTCTGTTGGGTTGGCACGAATCGAGACTGGGATTTGTCACTCCGTGTAAACGGAGAGGTATCTCTGAGCCCACTCGGTAGGACATCATCATAATGTGCACAATGTGACCAAGGGGTTGATCATGGGATGATGTGTTACGGAACGAGTAAAGAGACTTGCCGGTAACGAGATTGAACAAGGTATCGGTATACCGACGATCGAATCTCGGGCAAGTACTATACCGCTAGACAAAGGGAATTGTATATGGGATCGATTGAGTCCTCGACATCGTGGTTCATCCGATGAGATCATCGTGGAACATGTGGGAGCCAACATGGGTATCCAGATCCCGCTGTTGGTTATTGACCGGAAAACGTCTCGGTCATGTCTGCATGGTTCCCGAACCCGTAGGGTCTACACACTTAAGGTTCGATGGCCCTAGGGTTATAAAGGAAGTTTGAATGTGGTTACCGAATGTTGTTCGGAGTCCCGTATGAGATCCCAGACGTCACGACGAGTTCCGAAATGGTCCGGAGGTAAAGATTTATATATGGGAAGTCCTGTTTTGGTCACTGGAAAAGTTTCGGGTTTTTCGGTAATGTACCGGGACCACCGGGAGGGTCCCGGGGGTCCACCAAGTGGGGCCACCGGCTCCGGAGGGCTGCATGGGCCAAGTGTGGGAGGGGACCAGCCCCAGGTGGGCTGGTGCGCCCCCCCACAAGGGCCCAAGGCGCCTAGGGTTTGGGGAGGGGGTGCTTCCACCTAACTTGGGGGGCAAGTTTCCCCCCTCTCCCCCCTTGGTTGCCACCCTTAGATGGGATTGGGGGCAGCCGCACCCCTTGGGGTGGAAACCCTAGAGGGGGTGCACCCCCCTCCCTTTCCCCTATATATACTTGAGGGTTTTGGGGCTGCCAACAGATGAGTTTTGACCTCTCCTTGGTGCAGCCCTACCTCTCTCCCTTCTCCTCTCCCGCGGTGCTTCGCGAAGCCCTGCAGGATTACCACACTCCTCCATCACCACCACACCGTTGTGCTGCTTCTGGATGGATTCTTCCTCAACCTCTCCCTCTCACCTTGCTGGATCAAGGCATGGGAGACGTCACCGGGCTGTACGTGTGTTGAACGCGGAGGTGCCGTCCATTCGGCACTAGGGTCTCCGGTGATTTGGATCACGATGAGTACGACTCCTTCAACCCCGTTCTCTTGAACGCTTCCGCTTAGCGATCTACAAGGGTATGTAGATGCACTCTCCTTCCCCTCGTTGCTGGTTTCTCCATAGATAGATCTTGGTGACACGTAGGAAAATTTTGAATTTCTGCTACGTTCCCCAACAGTGGCATCATGAGCTAGGTCTATTGCGTAGATTCTTTGCACGAGTAGAACACAAAGTAGTTGTGGGCATTGATTTTGTTCAATATGCTTACCGTTACTAGTCCAATTGTCACACCCTAGCTAGTACATGCATTAGAGTGTTGCATCATGTTTATTCTTTCATCAGAAACCTGAAATGGGGATGACAGAACCCCCAGCCCCCTCTGAAACCAACTAGGGTTTACTAAAAACTTTTTCAATGAACCGGAAATGCCCTTCTAAAATGCCCATCATTTTTGTCTTGGTTCAGAACCTCTGCCAAAGGTGATGCACAGTTTCCTAGGTCATCTTAGGGTCTTTGAATTAAATCATAAATATTTGAATTTGGGCATTTAAAATTATATAAAATATTCAGATGCTCAAATATCTCCAAACTAAAATGTTTCATGTTGGAAATAATCCAACTATGGACCAGGAGTAGTTTGGTCATTTTAGGAGTTGCCTAAGTATTTTTAATAATTCAACAAAGTTGCAGAAGTATTAAAAAACAGAAAACAGGAGAAACACAAAAACCGTACCTGGCGCCCAGCACCCGGCCCACCTGCCGGCCCAGCCCAGCGCCGCTCCAGCGAACTGCTTGCCGGCCAGGCAGGCAGGCAGGTGCCCGACGGCGACCGCAGCGCGCGCCACGCAGCTGGCCGTCGCCCTGCTTCACCTCCTCGCCTCGGGGCTGGATGGATGAGCTCCACGCAGCGCCGTGAACCCGCAGGACACCTCCATTCTCCCCCAACCCCTCTCTCTCGCGCTCCCCCGCCATGGCCGACGCCACCGCCGCCGTGCCTACGTCGTAGCCACGCCCTCCGTCGACCCCACGCCGTGCCGCCGTGTCCAGGAGCTCCACCAGCCTCCTCTCCTTCGAGCAAGCTGAGCCCTGAGCGCTCGCAAGGCCCGAGCCCACCGCATCGACCTCGACCGAACCGCCGTCACCGGAGATCCCCTTCAACGCCGTCGTCGCTCCGGTCCGTCCCCGGCCGCACCAAGTGCTTCGTCGAACTCCCCGTGAGCTTAGCCATCTTCCCCTCCCTTCTGTTCTTGCTCCCGAGCCGTATAGCAACCTCCCGGAGCTCACCCGCACCCAACGCCGCGGAGCTCGTCGCCGACGTGCTCCCGGCCATCCTCCGGCCACTCCACGGTGTCCATCATGCTCACCGCGTCACGTAGCACCTAACCAGCTACTCCCCGCACCTCACCGACCCCTCCAGCGTCAAGTTCGCCCTGAGCCGAACTCCGGTGGCCGCCAAAGTCGTCGCCGGCGCCAACTCCGGCCACCCCGACCCCAACAGACTCCACCAAGAGCTGCGGCTCGTCCTCAGCTCCTCTCTGGTGGCCTCCGCGACTCGTTTGGTTGCCGGAACGGCAAAAACCACTTCCGCCGCCGCGTCGGGCTCGCCGGCGGCTAAACGCCGGTGCAGCCGACCGGGTTTGACCACGGGTGGGCCCTGGTTGACTCTCCTGAGTCAATGACAGGTGGGGCCCAGCCCTGTTAACTAATTAGGATTAGTTTAAATTAATTTTAGTTTAGCTAATCACACTGACACGCGGGACCCACTGTCAGGTTTGACCCGGACCGTGTCCCGTTGACCTGCTGATGTCACACTGACGTCAGGCTGACGCAGTAATTGATTTTCTGGATTTAATCTAATATAGGAAATTCCAGAATATAGTTTAAACTTCAAAAATTCATAACTTTTAATCTGTAACTCCAAATCAGACAAATTATATATGAAAAATGATCAGAAAAATCCAATCAATCCATCTGTACTATTTTCATGCATGATTAAACAAGTTAACTTGATGTCTAATGCAGAACAAGGTAAAACACTTTAAAGGGCCATGTATGAGTTTGAAATTTGAATCTTTGGTTCAAATTGGTTCAAACCCTTCTGGTTTTAGTTGCATTAGCCCAACACACTCATATTGCTCTGTTTCATGCATACATCATATTGTCGCACATTGTTTGGTGATGGTTGTGTATTGGTGTTCTTTGCGGCAGGTTCTGCCTCCGAGGAGTACCGTGATTACCCTAACGAAGAACCGTATCAGTGCATCGAACCATCAGGCAAGCAACCAACCATTTGATCATATCGATACAATCCCATGTTCTCGCTCCTGCTCTCTTTTACTGCATTAAGACAACGTGTTTCAGACTGCTATGTGCTGCGGTAGTTGAACCCATTTCCTCTACATGACCTGTCATTGTCACAGTAACTAGATGAAACCCACTAGCATGTGTAGGAGTTGATTGAGCCATATGTATGTGTTGTTCCTACCTTGCTATGCCTTCTATGCTTAGAGTCGTGTCAGGTCTGGTTCATCTGGGTGATGGACTAGAGTGAAATGATTATGTCGGTAATTAGAGTGGTGTGGTGAACACGATTTGGTAAAGGTATCGATGAGAGGCCATGTAGGAGTACATGGTGGGTTGTTTGATTGAAGCCGACCTTAAGCACTGAGATCTGTATGTGTGATTTAAGAATCAGCTACTACCATGCATTGGGCCCGAAACCAATGGACCCTCTCGGCTTCTTATTCACCCTAGTTCTCCGTCCAGGAGTTGCAAGTAGTTTCTGGTGTTTGTAGCCTACTGGAGGCCGTGGACAGCGCTGACCGTAGGGGTGGGCTGTGATGCGGTAGGTACGTGGCCGGGAATACCGGGCACCCGTTAGGTGTCACGGAACCTTGTACACATCGTTCGGGGCCGTATGGGAAACCTCGGCCGGACTCCCTGTGGATGGAACCTGGATAGGCGATAAACCTGGATTGGAGACTTAGGTGATTAGGTAGGTCGTGGCCGACACCCACGTTGGGCTTCCGCTTGAAGGTTGTCGAGTACATGTCGTGTAAACGACGGTAAGTGGTGAGAGCGTGTATGAAGAAGTACACCCCTGCAGGGTTATCATGATCTATTCGAATAGCCGCGTCCGCGGTAAAGGACTACTTGGTTGCCTATACAGTTCATAGACAAGTAAATGGACACTGCTAAAAAACTCAAGATAAGTGTGAGTGCCGAGGATGGCTCTTCCGTAGGAAGACGGAGGGGGATCCTCGGTAGTGTATTGAAAGTGGTGAGTAGTGGACTCGTGTGCGCAAAACCATTTCAAGTTGGAGTCTCGTAGGATAGCCTAGCCAAGAGTCAAAGCTGGCTTGCTTCAATAACTCCACCAACCTTCTTGATAATGTGCATGTATGTAGGATATGATGTAAGTCTTGCTGAGTACCTTTGTACTCATGTTGCTATAATTTACATTTTTACAGAAGACGCTGCAACCCCTTCTGATGGGTTCTTCGTAGACGTTGACATCAATGAGTAGGCTAAGGCCCAGGTGGTGATCCTGAGCTTGTGAAGGACCACGTAGTATAGCTAGGCTTTCCAACCCTCTTTTATTTTACTAGTTGTCTGTACTCAGACAAGTTACTTCCGCTGCTGGTTTGTATGACTGTATGACTTGAATGTTGGGTCGTGTGACCCGTACCTATGTGCATGTTACGTATGGCTCTCTGAGCCTTAAATAAAGTATTTGTGTCGTAGAGTCATGTTGTGATGCCATGTTGTATTTACACATATCGAGCATATTGTGTGTATGTTATTGAAATGCTTGGTATGTGTGGGATCTGACTATCTAGTTGTTTATCTTTAGTAGCCTCTCTTACTGGGAAATGTCTCCTAGTGTTACCACTGAGCCATGGTAGCTTGCTACTGCTTTGGAACACTTAGGCTGGCCGGCATGTGTCCTTCTTCGTTCCTGTGTCTGTCCCTTCGGGGAAATGTCACGCATTGAGTACCGGAGTCCTGTTAGCCCGCTACAGCTCGGTTTACCGGAGTCCTGCTAGCCCAGTGCTACAGCCCGGACCCACTTGCTGTTGACCGACACGTTCGAGGCTAGGTCATGGATGCCTGTCCCTGTAAGTCTGTGCCACTTTGGGTTTACGACTAGTCATGTCAGCCCGGGCTCCTTATCATATGGATGCTAGCGGCACCATCATATACGTGAGCCAAAAGGCGCAAACGGTCCCGGGAAAAAGTAAGGCGACACCCGTGGGGATACCGTGCGTGAGGCCGCAATGTGATATGAGGTGTTACAGGCTAGATTGATGTGACATCGAGTCGGGGTCCTGACAGCGTTGGCATCAGAGCCGGACTGCCTGTAGGTTCTCCAAGCCAAACTGGTCGATGTTGAGTCTAGAAATTCTTTAGTATATGTAGGGGAATTGTTTGTGGGTTGGAACGTAAGGCTCTTTTTACTCCTTTATCTTGTGACACTCTGATCTGAGTCAGACCATTCTTCCACTGGGGGTTAAGGAATTAGGATCTTTTCTCTCTATCAGGTTCACGTGTTACTAATCAGTAGTACCTTATAGGTTGGATGGATACAAGCCTAGTTCAGTTCTGCTACCACATTATGTTGCTAGGATGGACTCAGAACTTGATATGATGTTGTTGAGTGTGTATGAAATCCTTTGTCAAATGTCTCAAAATCCTTTTTGAGCATTTACAGCTGTTATGCTGCCAAAATTTTGCTAGAAATTCTAATGCCTTTGCATTATGGTTGTGCTTTCAGATGGCCACTCGCGATCTCAATCAAGTGGTTCGCTTGACTCGATGCCTAGATGTACCCGGCCATACCGCCATGTTGGTCAGGGTAATGACTGAGGCTGGATACCGTTGGTATCCTGAGTACACAGTCGAAGAGAAATTTCGAGACTTTAATCAAAGCCAGTATCTCTGCACTGTCAGGATATTTCCATCTTATCCTGGATCCACCGAGCCCCTTCACTGCTCCTACGGACTCGGGATTACTATTGAGATGGCTGTGCAGGATGCCGCCTACTCTATGATGACCATCATGCGAGTCAGGTCTGGCCTATTTCGGGACTCTGATTTCCGGTATATGCCAGGATCACTTCCGGGAGCACAAGGGTATCTCCAGGCTATCTATGCTGACCCCACTCAGGAGGATTCACGGACTCGCAGCACTGCTGAGATGCTCGAGGATAAGGACCGTGAAAATCGGGCCTTGAGGCTAGAGCTTTTCAATACCCGTGCTGACCATTGGGCCACGTTGACTCGGTTTGCACCGGCGGTGCAAGCTGGATATTCGGATATGCGCGATCTCTATCCTGTGAGATCTGCTCTGCCAGACGTGATGGGTTGGCGTGATGTAGGAGGCATCACCCCACCTCGCGGTCCCCGCAGACCACCGCCTGTTGGTCCAAGACCTCATCCTAGCCCCTATGGTCCACAAGCTCCGCGAGATCGTCTGTTTCCGGATGATCATGTCGAGCTTCCAGGCTATGGAGGTGACTTCTATGAGAACTACTACGGATCGGTCTGAGTTAGTGGTAGTATCACTAGTTCGTACTAGCTGTGTCGTCTATCGTCCTGCGTGACTCGTGGGATATGACCTAGTTTGTACTCTTTCCGGAGGTGTAGAAAAATAATGTATAGGAGCTTGGGATGCCTCCGTTGAGATGTAATCCTCTTTTCACCATAATAGTACCTTGTTTGGTCTTGTACTAAACCTTGTATGGTGTGTATGACGATGGAATAAAAGAAGCAGTTTCTGTATCTACCATGTCATACGGATGATCATCTTGCTTTCCGAGTTATTCCTTACATTCTGTATCCTATGTCGGAATCTTATCATTCTGACTAAATCATTGCCTTGTTTACCTAGGATGGTCAACACGCGCAATAACCCTGCTCCTCAAGAGCAGGCCGAAGGCAGTGAAGTCAGGAATGCAAATCTGCCTCATCCTCCTTCCCTAGCCGAAGTTATGCTGGAAGCCGAGAGAAACAAGCGGGAGACCAACCGTTTGTTGGAGCGTATTGAACAGAACACAGCACACCATCAGAGGACTAACGTGGTGTCACTCAGTGATTTCATCAAGTTACATCCACCCACGTTCCACCACTCCGTCGAGCCTCTCGACGCTGATGACTGGCTTCGCAGTATTTCTCATAAACTGCGTTCCGCGCTAGTAGCTGAGGCTGACAAGGTCACCTTTGCTGCATATCATCTTGAAGGCCCCGCCAGTCTATGGTGGGAGAATTATGGAGCTATGCGCCCAGCGGGCCATGTCACTACTTGGGCTGAATTCAGCGAGGCTTTCCGTGAACATCACATTCCGGAGGGTCTCATGGACCGTAAACGTGAGGAATTTTGCAGTTTCACTCAAGGCCGACTCTCCGTGGATGCTTATAGCAGGGAGTTCGGTAACCTCACACGATATGCAACTGAGGAAGTTTCTACTGATGCCAAGAAGCAAGCAAGGTTCCGTAAGGGACTTAGTCCTGAGCTTCGCCGCAACCTCCGTCTGCATGAGTGCACATCTTTTCAGAAGCTTGTTAACAAGGCCATCAGTGTTGAGACTGGTCAGACCGATTATGACGCAACACACAAGCATGGCCGTGACGTGGGTTCCTCATCCGGTGCTGGTCCTCAGAAGCGCCGCGTGTGGGTGCCCAACACTACCCTGCCACCCAGGTTCACACCGAGGCCATCCTTCCAGGCGCCTCGCCCCGTTCAACAGTCTGCACCAGCCAAGCCCTATGGTGGTCCAACCAACAGTGCTCCTCCACGTACCAGTTCCGTGACTTGCTTTAAGTGTGGGGAATCTGGCCACTATATGCACGAGTGTCCCCAGACCAACCCCAACCAATCTGCTAAAGCTGTTGGCCGTGGCAAGCCGACAGGTAAAGTGTTCTACGCCAAGCCGGCCACCGCTGCACGTGGCCATGTCAACTGTATTTCTGCCGAGGAAGCTCAAGAGGATCCCAACATCGTTCTCGGTACGCTCCTTGTTAATTGCCACCCGGCATGTGTTCTTTTCGATACAGGAGCCTCTCATTCATTCATATCCGAAAATTATGCTCGCTTGCATAACACCGCATTCTGTGACATGCCATCCACTATGGAAATTTCTACTCCCGGTTCTAGATGGCAAACCTCCAGGGTAAGTCATGGAAATGAAATCCAAGTCGACAGACTTGTTTTCCTTGCATCTTTGATAGCTCTTAAATCTTCAGATATTAATATCATCTTGGGTATGGACTGGATGTCAGCCCATCATGCCAACATTGATTGCTTCTCTAGGACTGTTTAACTCACCCATCCTTCGGGAAAGATAGTCTATGTCTTGACCTGAATAGCCAAGCGACAGTTATATTCTCTTAACGCCAGCCCTTTGCCAGACCTTGAGGACGTTCCGGTAGTCCGTGACTTCCCGGATGTCTTCCCAGAGGAATTGCCAGGTGTTCCACCTGACAGGGATGTTGAGTTCGTAATAGACCTCATTCCAGGAACTGTCCCGATCGCTAGAAGACCCTATAAGATGGCACCACTAGAACTAGCTAAGCTTAAGAAACAACTCGATGAGTCCTTGAAAAAGGGTTTCATCCGACCTAGTTCATCTCCGTGGGCTTGCCCCGTCCTCTTCGTCAAGAAGAAGGATGGTACGGACCGGATGGTTGTAGATTATCGACCTGTCAATTTGGTCACAATCAAGAACAAATATCCGCTCCCCAGGATCAACGACCTGTATGATCAGCTCGCTGGATCCTCAGTCTTCTCCAAAATGGATTTGAGGTTGGGCTACCATCAAATCAAAATCAGGAATGGGGACATTCCTAAAACGGCCTTTGTTACTCGTTATGGCCAATACGAGTACACCATCATGTCCTTCGGTTTAACCAACGCTCTAGCCACCTTTTCTCGGTTAATGAACTCAATCTTCATGGAGTATTTGGATAAATTCGTCGTGGTTTACCTCGATGACATACTCATCTATTCCAAGAACGAGGAAGAACATGCTGAACATCTAAGGCTAGTGCTGAAGAAACTTCGAGAGCATCGCCTTTATGCCAAATTTTCTAAATGTGAATTTTGGTTGTCAGAAGTGACCTATCTGGGTCATGTAATATCTGGTAAAGGTATTGCTACTAACCCTGAGCGAGTTCAAGCCGTCCTTAATTGGACTCCACCTGAATCGGTCAAGCAAGTTCGGAGTTTCCTTGGCTTAGCGAGCTATTGTCGTCGCTTTGTCGAGAACTTCTCCAAAGTTGCTAAACCTCTAACCGAACTCCTCAAGAAAGATAAAAAGTTCGAATGGACTCCACAATGTGAGCACAGCTTTCAGGAACTGAAAAGACGCCTGACTTCTGCTGCCGTACTGGTACCGCCAGACTTCTCCAAGGACTTTGTTATCTACTGCGACGCCTCGTGACAAGGACTAGGTTGCATTCTCATGCAAGATCGACACGTAATTGCTTACGCTTCACGGCAATTGCACCCACATGAGGAGAATTATCCTACTCATGATCTAGAGCTTGCAGCCGTAGTCTATGCACTTAAAACCTGGCGGCATTACCTTCTTGGTAATCGTTGCGAAATATTCACTGATCACCAAAGTCTGAAGTACATCTTCACCCAACCGGATTTGAATCTCAGGCAAAGACGTTGGGTTGAGTTGATCACAGATTTCGACTTAGGAATAACTTACACCCCAGGGAAAGCCAACGTCATGGCTGATGCGCTAAGTCGTAAATCTTATTGTAACAACCTGATGTTACAACAAAGTCAACCGCTTCTCCATGAGGAATTTCGGAAGCTTAACCTTCACATTGTTCCTCAAGGTTTTCTTTCCACCTTGGTGGCGAAACCTACCCTTACGGATCAGATCATCAAAGCACAGAAGGTAGATCCGGGAATTTCCCGCATCAAGAGAAACATCAAGAAAGGAGTTGCGAATTGTTTCTCCATTGATGATCAAGGGGTCGTATACTTCGGGAATCGACTAGTGGTTCCCAAGGTGCGAAACCTGAGACGATTGATCCTTAAGGAAGCTCATGAATCCCCTCTCACCATTCATCCCGGTAGTACCAAGATGTATCAGGACCTACGCCAGAGGTTCTGGTGGACTACGATGAAGAGAGAAATTGCTCAGTATATTGCTAATTGCGACGTCTGTCGTCGTGTAAAAGCAGAGCATCAACGGCCTGCTGGCACCCTTCAACCCCTAGCTATTCCTGAATGGAAATGGGATAAAATTGGTATGGATTTCATTACCGGTTTTCCCAGGACCAAGAGAGGGAATAATGCTATCTTCGTCGTTGTCGATCGTCTTTCCAAAGTAGCCCATTTCTTGCCTGTTCGTGAGAGTATAACTGCTAGTCAATTGGCAGACTTATACATTTCCCGAACAGTGTCTCTCCATGGTGTTCCTTTGGAAATTAACTCGGATCGAGGAAGTCTTTTCACCTCTCGATTTTGGGAAAGTTTCCAAAATGCTATGGGAACCCGTCTTTCTTTTAGCACCGCCTTCCACCCTCAATCAAGTGGTCAAGTGGAACGCGTCAACCAGATTCTAGAAGACATGCTTCGAGCCTCTGTTATCTCATTCGGAATGGAGTGGGAGAAATGCCTTCCATTTGCCGAATTTGCTTACAACAACAGCTATCAATCTAGCTTGGGTAAAGCCCCTTTTGAAGTTCTCTATGGACGACGGTGTAGAACACCCCTTAATTGGTCAGAAACCGGGGAAAGACAATTCTTTGGCCTGGATATGATCCAGGAAGCAGAAGAGCAAGTTCGCATCGTTCGTGAAAAGTTGAAAACAGCCCAATCTCGTCAAAAGAGTCAATATGACCGAAAACATAAGCCTATGACTTTCGAGGTTGAAGAGAAGGCTTACCTTCGGGTTACTCCTCTAAAGGGAACCCATCGCTTCGGTATCAAGGGCAAATTGGCTCCTCGTTACATTGGGCCTTTTCGCATTCTCGCTAAACGAGGAGAAGTTGCCTACCAGTTGGAACTACCTCCGCATCTCTCCAGAGTCCACGATGTCTTCCACGTTTCTCAACTCAGGCGTTGCTTCTCGGATCCTATCTGCGGAGTGGACCATGAAACGCTTGATCTCCAAGATAATCTCACGTATCGAGAGTACCCCATTCGTATCCTCGATCAGGTCGAGCGTACCACTCGACGTCATAATATCAAGTTTCTCAAAGTTCAATGGTCGCACCATTCTGAGGATGAAGCAACTTGGGAAAGGGAAGATCGTCTTCGACTCGAGTATCCCGCCCTCTTTCCGGAGGAACCCAAATCTCGGGACGAGATTCTTTTGAGTGGGGGTGAGTTGTCACACCCTAGCTAGTTCATGCATCAGAGTGTTGCATCATGTTTATTCTTTCATCAGAAACCTGAAATGGGGATGACAGAACCCCCAGCCCCCTCTGAAACCAACTAGGGTTTACTAAAAACTTTTTCAATGAACCTGAAATGCCCTTCTAAAATGCCCATCATTTTTGTCTTGGTTCAGAACCTCTGCCAAAGGTGATGCACATTTTCCTAGGTCATCTTAGGGTCTTTGAATTAAATCATAAATATTTGAATTTGGGCATTTAAAATTATATAAAATATTCAGATGCTCAAATATCTCCAAACTAAAATGTTTCATGTTGGAAATAATCCAACTATGGACCAGGAGTAGTTTGGTGATTTTAGGAGTTGCCTAAGTATTTTTAATAATTCAACAAAGTTGCAGAAGTATTAAAAAACAGAAAACAGGAGAAACACAAAAACCTTACCTGGCGCCCAGCACCAGGCCCACCTGTCGGCCCAACCCAGCGCCGCTCCAGCGAGCTGCTTGCCGGCCAGGCAGGCAGGCAGGTGCCCGACGGCGAGCGCAGCGCACGCCACACAGCTGGCCGTCGCCCTGCTTCACCTCCTCGCCTCGGGGCTGGATGGATGAGCTCCACGCAGCGCCGTGAACCCGCAGGACACCTCCATTCTCCCCCAACCCCTCTCTCTCGCGCTCCCCCGCCATGGCCGACGCCACCGCCGTCGTGCCTACGCCGTAGCCACGCCCTCCGTCGACCCCACGCCGTGCCGCCGTGTCCAGGAGCTCCGCCACCCTCCTCTCCTTCGAGCAAGCCGAGCCCCGAGCGCTCGCAAGGCCCGAGCCCACCGCATCGACCTCGACCGAACCGCCGTCACCGGAGATCCCCTTCAACGCCGTCGTCACTCCGGTCCGTCCCCGGCCGCACCAAGTGCTTCGTCGAACTCCCCGTGAGCTTAGCCATCTTCCCCTCCCTTCTTTTCTTGCTCCCGAGCCGTATAGCGACCTCCCAGAGCTCACCCGCACCCACCGCCACGGAGCTCGTCGCCGACGTGCTCCCGGCCATCCTCCGGCCACTCCACGGTGTCCATCATGCTCACCGCGTCACATAGCACCTAACCAGCTACTCCCCGCACCTCACCGACCCCTCTAGCGTCAAGTTCACCCTCGGCCGAACTCCGGTGTCCGCCAAAGTCGTCGCCGGCGCCAACTCCGGCCACCCCGACCCCAACGGACTCCACCAAGAGCTGTGGCTCGTCCTCAGCTTCTCTCCGGTGGCCTCCGCGACTCGTTTGGTTGCCGGAACGGCAAAAACCACTTCCGCCGCCGCGTCGGGCTCGCCGGCGGCTAAACGCTGGTGCAGCCGACCCGGGTTTGACCACGGGTAGGCCCTGGTTGACTCTCCTGAGTCAATGACAGGTGGGGCCCAGCCCTGTTAACTAATTAGGATTAGTTTAAATTAATTTTAGTTTAGCTAATCACACTGACACGCGATACCCACTATCAGGTTTGACCCGGACCATGTCCCGTTGACCTGCTGATGTCACACCGACGTTAGGCTGATGCAGTAATTGATTTTCTGGATTTAATCTAATATAGGAAATTCCAGAATATAGTTTAAACTTCAAAAATTCATAACTTTTAATCTGTAACTCCAAATAAGACAAATTATATATGAAAAATGATCAGAAAAATCCAATCTATCCATCTGTACTATTTTCATGCATGATTAAACAAGTTAACTTGATGTTTAATGCAGAACAAGGTAAAACACTTTAAAGGGCCATGTATGAGTTTGAAATTTGAATCTTTGGTTCAAATTGGTTCAAACCCTTCTGGTTTTAGTTGCATTAGCCCAACACACTCATATTTCCCTGTTTCATGCATGCATCATATTGTCGCACATTGTTTCGTGATGGTTGTGTATCGGTGTTCTTTGCGGCAGGTTCTGCCTCCGAGGAGTACCGTGATTACCCTAACGAAGAACCGTATCAGTGCATCGAACCATCAGGCAAGCAACCAACCATTTGATCATATCGATACAATCCCATGTTCTCGCTCCTGCTCTCTTTTACTGCATTAAGACAACGCGTTTCAAACTGCTGTGTGCTGCGGTAGTTGAACCCATTTCCTCTGCATGACCTGTCATAGTCACAGTAACTAGATGAAACCCACTAGCATGTGTAGGAGTTGATTGAGCCATATGTATGTGTTGTTCCTACCTTGCTATGCCTGCTATGCTTAGAGTCGTGTCAGGTCTGGTTCATCTGGGTGATGGACTAGAGTGAAATGATTATGTCGGTAATGAGAGTGGTGTGGTGAACACGATTTGGTAAAGGTATCGATGAGAGGCCATGTAGGAGTACATGGTGGGTTGTTTCATTGAAGCCGACCTTAAGCACTGAGATCTGTATGTGTGATTTAAGAATCAGCTACTACCATGCATTGGGCCCGAAACCAATGGACCCTCTCGGCTTCTTATTCACCCTAGTTCTCCGTCCAGGAGTTGCAAGTAGTTTCTGGTGTTTGTAGCCTACTTGAGGCCGTGGACAGCGCTGACCGTAGGGGTGGGCTGTGATGCGGTAGGTACATGGCCGGGAATACCGGGCACCCGTTAGGTGTCATGGAACCCTGTACACATCGTTCGGGGACGTATGGGAAACCTCGGCCGGACTCCCTGCGGATGGAACCTGGATAGGCGATAAACTTGGATTGGAGACTTAGGTGATTAGGTAGGTCATGGCCGACACCCACGTTGGGCTTCCGCTTGAAGGTTGCCGAGTACATGTCGTGTAAACGACGGTAAGTGGTGAGAGCGTGTATGAAGAAGTACACCCCTGCAGGGTTATCATGATCTATTCGAATAGCCGCGTCCGCGGTAAAGGACTACTTGGTTGCCTATACAGTTCATAGACAAGTAAATGGAAACTGCTAAAAACCTCAAGATAAGTGTGAGTGCCGAGGATGGCTCTTCCGTAGGAAGACGGAGGGGGATCCTCGGTAGTGTATTGAAAGTGGTGAGTACTGGACTCGTGTGCGCAAAACCATTTCAAGTTTGAGTCTCGTAGGATAGCCTAGCCAAGAGTCAAAGCCGGCTTGCTGCAATAACTCCACCAACCTTCTTGATAATGTTCATGTATGTAGGATCTGATGTAAGTCTTGCTGAGTACCTTTGTACTCATGTTGCTATAATTTACATTTTTACAGAAGACGCTGCAACCCCTTCTGATGGGTTCTTCGTAGACGTTGACATCAATGAGTAGGCTAAGGCCCAGGTGGTGATCCTGAGCTTGTGAAGGACCACGTAGTATAGCTAGGCTTTCCAAGCCTCTTTTATTTTACTAGTTGTCTGTACTCAGACAAGTTACTTTCGCTGCTGGTTTGTATGACTGTATGACTTGAATCTTGGGTCGTGTGACCCGTACCTATGTGTATGTTATGTATGGCTCTCTGAGCCTTAAATGAAGTATTTGTGTCATAGAGTCATGTTGTGATGCCATGTTGTATTTACACATATCGAGCATATTGTGTGTATGTTATTGAAATGCTTGGTATGTGTGGGATCTGACTATCTAGTTGTTTATCTTTAGTAGCCTCTCTTACCGGGAAATGTCTCCTAGTGTTACCACTGAGCCATGGTAGCTTGCTACTGCTTTGGAACACTTAGGCTGGCCGGCATGTGTCCTTCGTTCCTGTGTCTGTCCCTTCGGGGAAATGTCACGCATTGAGTACCGGAGTCCTGTCAGCCCGCTACAGCCCGGTTTACCGGAGTCCTGCTAGCCCAGTGCTACAGCCCGGACCCACTTGCTGTTGACCGTCACGTTCGAGGCTGGGTCATGGATGCCTGTCCCTGTAAGTCTGTGCCACTTTGGGTTTACGACTAGTCATGTCAGCCCAGGCTCCTTATCATATGGATGCTAGCGGCACCATCATATACGTGAGCCAAAAGGCGCAAACGGTCCCGGGCAAAAGTAAGGCGACACCCGTGGGGATACCGTGCGTGAGGCCGCAATGTGATATGAGGTGTTACAGGCTAGATCGATGTGACATCGAGTCGGGGTCCTGACAGCGTTGGCATCAGAGCCGGACTGCCTGTAGGTTCTCCAAGCCAAACTGGTCGATGTTGAGTCTAGAAATTCTTTAGTATATGTAGGGGAATTGTTTGTGGGTTGGAACGTAAGGCTCTTTTTACTCCTTTATCTTGTGACACTCTGATCTGAGTCAGACCATTCTTCCACCGGGGGTTAAGGAATTAGGATCTTTTCTCTCTATCAGGTTCACGTGTTACTAATCAGTAGTACCTTATAGGTTGGATGGATACAAGCCTAGTTCAGTTCTGCTACCACATTATGTTGCTAGGATGGACTCAGAACTTGATATGATGTTGTTGAGTGTGTATGAAATCCTTTGTCAAATGTCTCAAAATCCTTTTTGAGCATTTACAGCTGTTATGCTGCCAAAATTTTGCTAGAAATTCTAATGCCTTTGCATTATGGTTGTGCTTTCAGATGGCCACTCGCGATCTCAATCAAGTGGTTCGCTTGACTCGATGCCTAGATGTACCCGGCCATACTGCCATGTTGGTCAGGGTAATGACTGAGGCTGGATACCTTTGGTATCCTGAGTACACGGTCGAAGAGAAATTTCGAGACTTTAATCAAAGCCAGTATCTCTACACTGTCAGGATATTTCCATCTTGTCCTGGATCCACCGAGCCCCTTCACTGCTCCTATGGACTCGGGATTACTATTGAGATGGCTGTGCAGGACGCCGCCTACTCTATGATGACCATCATGCGAGTCAGGTCTGGCCTATTTCGGGACTCTGATTTCCGGTATATGCCAGGATCACTTCCAGGAGCACAAGGGTATCTCCAGGCTATCTATGCTGACCCCACTCAGGAGGATTCACGGACTCGCAGCACTGCTGAGATGCTCGAGGATAAGGACCGTGAAAATCGGGCCTTGAGGCTAGAGCTTTTCAATACCCGTGCTGACCATTGGGCCACGTTGACTCGGTTTGCACCGGCGGTGCAAGCTGGATATTCGGATATGTGCGATCTCTATCCTGTGAGATCTGCTCTGCCAGACGTGATGGGTTGGCGTGATGTAGGAGGCATCACCCCACCTCGCGGTCCTTGCAGACCATCGTCTGTTGGTCCAAGACCTCATCCTAGCCCCTATGGTCCACAAGCTCCGCGAGATCGTCTGTTTCTGGATGATCATGTCGAGCTTCCAGGCTATGGAGGTCACTTCTACGAGAACTACTACGGATCGGTCTGAGTTAGTGGTAGTATCACTAGTTCGTACTAGCTGTGTCGTCTATCGTCCTGCATGACTCGTGGGATATGACCTAGTTTGTACTCTTTCCGGAGGTGTAGAAAAATAATGTATAGGAGCTTGGGATGCCTCCGATGAGATGTAATCCCCTTTTCACCGTAATAGTACCTTGTTTGGTCTTGTACTAAACCTTGTATGGTGTGTATGACGATGGAATAAAAGAAGCAGTTTCTGTATCTACCATGTCATACGGATGATCATCTTGCTTTCCAAGTTATTCCTTACATTCTGTATCCTATGTCGGAATCTTATCATTCTGACTAAATCATTGCCTTGTTTACCTAGGATGGTCAACACGCGCAATAACCCTGCTCCTCAAGAGCAGGCCGAAGGCAGTGCAGTCAGGAATGCAAATCTGCCTCATCCTCCTTCCCTAGCCGAAGTTATGCTGGAAGCCGAGAGAAACAAGCGGGAGAACAACCGTTTGTTGGAGTGTATTGAACAGAACACAGCACACCATCAGAGGACTAATGTGGTGTCACTCAGTGATTTCATCAAGTTACATCCACCCACGTTCCACCACTCCGTCGAGCCTCTCGACGCTGATGACTGGCTTCACAGTATTTCTCATAAACTGGGTTCCGCGCTAGTAGCTGAGGCTGACAAGGTCACCTTTGCTGCATATCATCTTGAAGGCCCCGCCAGTCTATGGTGGGAGAATTATGGAGCTATGCGCCCAGCGGGCCATGTCACTACTTGGGCTGAATTCAGAGAGGCTTTCCGTGAACATCACATTCCGGAGGGTCTCATGGACCGTAAACGTGAGGAATTTTGCAGTTTCACTCAAGGCCGACTCTCCGTGGATGCTTATAGCAGGGAGTTCGATAACCTCGCACGATATGCAACTGAGGAAGTTTCTACTGATGCCAAGAAGCAAGCAAGGTTCCGTAAGGGACTTAGTCCTGAGCTTCGCCGCGACCTCCGTCTGCATGGGTGCACATCTTTTCAGAAGCTTGTTAACAAGGCCATCAGTGCTGAGACTGGTCAGACCGATTATGACGCAACACGCAAGCATGGCCGTGACGTGGGTTCCTCATCCGGTGCTGGTCCTCAGAAGCGCCGCGTGTGGGTGCCCAACACTGCCCTGCCACCCAGGTTCACACCGAGGACATCCTTCCAGGCGCCTCGCCCCGTTCAACAGTCTGCACCAGCCAAGCCCTATGGTGGTCCAACCAACAGTGCTCCTCCACGTACCACTTCCGTGACTTGCTTTAAGTGTGGGGAATCTGGCCACTATATGCGCGAGTGTCCCCAGACCAACCCCAACCAATCTGCTAAAGCTGTTGGCCGTGGCAAGCCGACAGGTAAAGTGTTCTACGCCAAGCCGGCCACCGCTGCACGTGGCCATGTCAACTGTATTTCTGCCGAGGAAGCTCAAGAGGATCCCAAAGTCGTTCTCGGTACGCTCCTTGTTAATTGCCACCCGGCATCTGTTCTTTTCGATACAGGAGCCTCTCATTCATTCATATCCGAAAATTATGCTCGCTTGCATAACACCGCATTCTATGACATGCCATCCACTATGGAAATTTCTACTCCCGGTTCTAGATGGCAAACCTCCAGGGTAAGTCATGGAAATGAAATCCAAGTCGACAGACTTGTTTTCCTTGCATCTTTGATAGCTCTTAAATCTTCAGATATTAATATCATCTTGGGTATGGACTGGATGTCAGCCCATCATGCCAACATTGATTGCTTCTATAGGACTGTTTAACTCACCCATCCTTCGGGAAAGATAGTCTATGTCTTGACCCGAATAGCCAAGCGACAGTTATATTCTCTTAACGCCAGCCCTTTGCCAGACCTTGAGGACGTTTCGGTAGTCCGTGACTTCTCGGATGTCTTCCCAGAGGAATTGCCAGGTGTTCCACCTGACAGGGATGTTGAGTTCGTAATAGACCTCATTCCAGGAACTGTCCCGATCGCTAGAAGACCCTATAAGATGGCACCACTAGAACTAGCTGAGCTTAAGAAACAACTCGATGAGTCCTTGAAAAAGGGTTTCATCCGACCTAGTTCATCTCCGTGGGCTTGCCCCATCCTCTTCGTCAAGAAGAAGGATGGTACGGACCGGATGGTTGTAGATTATCGACCTGTCAATTTGGTCACAATCAAGAACAAATATCCGCTCCCCAGGATCAACGACCTGTATGATCTGCTCGCTGGATCCTCAATCTTCTCCAAAATGGATTTGAGGTTGGGCTACCATCAAATCAAAATCAGGAACGGGGACATTCCTAAAACGGCCTTTGTTACTCGTTATGGCCAATACGAGTACACCGTCATGTCCTTCGGTTTAACCAACGCTCCAGCCACCTTTTCTCGGTTAATGAACTCAATCCTCATGGAGTATTTGGATAAATTCGTCGTGGTTTACCTCGATGACATACACATCTACTCCAAGAACGAGGAAGAACATGCTGAACATCTAAGGCTAGTGCTGAAGAAACTTCAAGAGCATCGCCTTTATGCCAAATTTTCTAAATGTGAATTTTGGTTGTCAGAAGTGACCTATCTGGGTCATGTAATATCTGGTAAAGGTATTGCTGTTAACCCTGAGCGAGTTCAAGCCGTCCTTAATTGGACTCCACCTGAATCGGTCAAGCAAGTTCGGAGTTTCCTTGGCTTAGCGAGCTATTGTCGTCGCTTTGTCGAGAACTTCTCCAAAGTTGCTAAACCTCTAACCGAACTCCTCAAGAAAGATAAAAAGTTCAAATGGACTCCACAATGTGAGCACAGCTTTCAGGAACTGAAAAGACGCCTGACTTCTGCTCCCGTACTGGTACCGCCAGACTTCTCCAAGGACTTTGTTATCTACTGCGACGCCTCGCGACAAGGACTAGGTTGCATTCTCATGCAGGATCGACACGTAATTGCTTATGCTTCACGGCAATTGCACCCACATGAGGAGAATTATCCTACTCATGATCTAGAGCTTGCAGCCGTAGTCTATGCACTTAAAACCTGGCGGCATTACCTTCTTGGTAATCATTGCGAAATATTCACTGATCACCAAAGTCTGAAGTACATCTTCACCCAACCGGATTTGAATCTCAGGAAAAGACGTTGGGTTGAGTTAATCACAGATTTCGACTTAGGAATAACTTACACCCCAGGGAAAGCCAACGTCATGGCTGATGCGCTAAGTCGTAAATCTTATTGTAACAACCTGATGTTACAACAAAGTCAACCGCTTCTCCATGAGGAATTTCGGAAGCTTAACCTTCACATTGTTCCTCAAGGTTTTCTTTCCACCTTGGTGGCGAAACCTACCCTTACGGATCAGATCATCAAAGCACAGAAGGTAGATCTGGGAATTTCCCGCATCAAGAGAAACATCAAGAAAGGAGTTGCAAATTGTTTCTCCATTGATGATCAAGGGGTCGGATACTTCGGGAATCGACTAGTGGTTCCCAAGGTGCGAAACCTGAGACGATTGATCCTTAAGGAAGCTCATGAATCCCCTCTCGCCATTCATCCCGGTAGTACCAAGATGTATCAGGACCTACGCCAGACGTTCTGGTGGACTAGGATGAAGAGAGAAATTGCTCAGTATATTGCTAATTGCGACGTCTGTCGTCGTGTAAAAGCAGAGCATCAACGGCCCGCTGGCACCCTTCAACCCCTAGCTATTCCTGAATGGAAATGGGATAAAATTGGTATGGATTTCATTACCGGTTTTCCCAGGACCAAGAGAGGGAATAATGCTATCTTCGTCGTTGTCGATCGTCTTTCCAAAGTAGCCCATTTCTTGCCTGTTCGTGAGAGTATAACTGCTAGTCAATTGGCAGACTTATACATTTCCCGAACAGTGTCTCTCCATGCTGTTCCTTTGGAAATTAACTCGGATCGAGGAAGTCTTTTCACCTCTCGATTTTGGGAAAGTTTCCAAAATGCTATGGGAACCCGTCTTTCTTTTAGCACCGCCTTCCACCCTCAATCAAGTGGTCAAGTGGAACGCGTCAACCAGATTCTAGAAGACATGCTTCGAGCCTCTATTATCTCATTCGGAATGGAGTGGGAGAAATGCCTTCCATTTGCCGAATTTGCTTACAACAACAGCTATCAATCTAGCTTGGGTAAAGCCCCTTTTGAAGTTCTCTATGGACGACGGTGTCGAACACCCCTTAATTGGTCAGAAACCGGGGAAAGACAATTCTTTAGCCCGGATATGATCCAGGAAGCAGAAGAGCAAGTTCGCATCGTTCGTGAAAATTTGAAAACAGCCCAATCTCGTCAAAGGAGTCAATATGACCGAAAACATAAGGCTATGACTTTCGAGGTTGACGAGAAGGCTTACCTTCGGGTTACTCCTCTAAAGGGAACCCATCGCTTCGGTATCAAGGGCAAATTGGCTCCTCGTTACATTGGGCCTTTTCGCATTCTCGCTAAACGAGGAGAAGTTGCCTACCAGTTGGAACTACCTCCGCATCTCTCCAGAGTCCACGATGTCTTCCACGTTTCTCAACTCAGGCGTTGCTTCTCGGATCCTATCCGCGGAGTGGACCACGAAACGCTTGATCTCCAAGATAATCTCACGTATCGAGAGTACCCCATTCGTATCCTCGATCAGGTCGAGCATACCACTCGACGTCATAATATCAAGTTTCTCAAAGTTCAATGGTCGCACCATTCTGAGGATGAAGCAACTTGGGAAAGGGAAGATCGTCTTCGACTCGAGTATCCCGCCCTCTTTCCGGAGGAACCCAAATCTCGGGACGAGATTCTTTTGAGTGGGGGTGAGTTGTCACACCCTAGCTAGTTCATGCATTAGAGTGTTGCATCATGTTTATTCTTTCATCAGAAACCTGAAATGGGGATGACAGACCCCCCAGCCCCCTCTGAAACCAACTAGGGTTTACTAAAAACTTTTTCAATGAACCTGAAATGCCGTTCTAAAATGCCCATCATTTTTGTCTTGGTTTAGAACCTCTGCCAAAGGTGATGCACATTTCCCTAGGTCATCTTAGGGTCTTTGAATTAAATCATAAATATTTGAATTTGGGCATTTAAAGTTATATAAAATATTCAGATGCTCAAATATCTCCAAACTAAAATGTTTCATGTTGGAAATAATCCAACTATGGACCAGGAGTAGTTTGGTGATTTTAGGAGTTGCCTAAGTATTTTTAATAATTCAACAAAGTTGCAGAAGTATTAAAAAACAGAAAACAGGAGAAACACAAAAACTTTACCTGGCGCCCAGCACCCGGCCCACCTGCCGGCCCAGCCCAGCGCCGCTCCAGCAAGCTGCTTGCCGGCCAGGCAAGCAGGCAGGTGCCCGAGGGCGACCGCAGCGCGCGCCACGCAGCTGGCCGTCGCCCTGCTTCACCTCCTCGCCTCGGGGCTGGATGGATGAGCTCCACGCAGCGCCGTGAACCTGCAGGACACCTCCATTCTCCTCCAACCCCTCTCTCTCGCGCTCCCCCGCCATGGCCGACGCCACCGCCGCCGTGCTTACGCCGTAGCCACGCCCTCCGTCGACCCCACGCCGTGCCGCCGTGTCCAGGAGCTCCGCCACCCTCCTCTCCTTCGAGCAAGCCGAGCCCCGAGTGCTCGCAAGGCCCGAGCCCACCGCATCGACCTCGACCGAACCGCCGTCACCGGAGATCCCCTTCAACGCCGTCGTCGCTCCGGTCCGTCCCCGGCCGCACCAAGTGCTTCGTCGAACTCCCCGTGAGCTTAGCCATCTTCCCCTCCCTTCTTTTCTTGCTCCCGAGCCGTGTAGCGACCTCCCGGAGCTCACCCGCACCCACCGCCGCGGAGCTCGTCGCCGACGTGCTCCCGGCCATCCTCCGCCACTCCACGGTGTCCATCATGCTCACCGCGTCACGTAGCACCTAACCAGCTACTCCACGCACCTCACCGACCCCTCTAGCATCAAGTTCGCCCTCGGCCGAACTCCGGTGGCCGCCAAAGTCGTCGCCGGCGCCAACTCCGGCCACACCGACCCCAACGGACTCCACCAAGAGCTGCGGCTCGTCCTCAACTCCTCTCCGGTGGCCTCCGTGACTCGTTTGGTTGCCGGAACGGCAAAAACCACTTCCGCCGCCGCGTCGGGCTCGCCGGCGGCTAAACACCGATGCAGCCGACCCGGGTTTGACCACGGGTGGGCCCTGGTTGACTCTCCTGAGTCAATGACAGGTGGGGCCCAACCCTGTTAACTAATTAGGATTAGTTTAAATTAATTTTAGTTTAGCTAATCACACTGACACGCGGGACCCACTGTCAGGTTTGACCCGGACCGTGTCCCGTTGACCTGCTGATGTCACACTGACGTCAGGCTGACGCAGTAATTGATTTTCTGGATTTAATCTAATATAGGAAATTCCAGAATATAGTTTAAACTTCAAAAATTCATAACTTTTAATCTGTAACTCCAAATCAGACAAATTATATATGAAAAATGATCAGAAAAATCCAATCTATCCATCTGTACTATTTTCATGCATGATTAAACAAGTTAACTTGATGTTTAATGCAGAACAAGGTAAAACACTTTAAAGGGCCATGTATGAGTTTGAAATTTGAATCTTTGGTTCAAATTGGTTCAAACCCTTCTGGTTTTAGTTGCATTAGCCCAACACACTCATATTGCCCTGTTTCACGCATGCATCATATTGTCGCACATTGTTTGGTGATGGTTGTGTATCGGTGTTCTTTGCGGCAGGTTCTGCCTCCAAGGAGTACCGTGATTACCCTAACGAAGAACCGTATCAGTGCATGGAACCATCAGGAAACCAACCAACCATTTGATCATATCGATACTATCCCATGTTCTCGCTACTGCTCTCTTTTACTGCATAAAGACAACGCGTTTCAAACTGTTGTGTGCTGCGGTAGTTGAACCCATTTCCTCTGCCTGACCTGTCATTGTCACAGTAACTAGATGAAACCCACTAGCATGTGTAGGAGTTGATTCAGCCATATGTATGTGTTGTTCCTACCTTGCTATGCCTGCTATGCTTAGAGTCGTGTCAGGTCTGGTTCATCTGGGTGATGGACTAGAGTGAAATGATTATGTCGGTAATGAGAGTGGTGTGGTGAACACGATTTGGTAAAGGTATCGACGAGAGGCCATGTAGGAGTACATGGTGGGTTGTTTCATTGAAGCCGACCTTAAGCACTGAGATCTGTATGTGTGATTTAAGAATCAGCTACTACCATGCATTGGGCCCGAAACCAATGGACCCTCTCGGCTTCTTATTCACCCTAGTTCTCCGTCCAGGAGTTGCAAGTAGTTTCTGGTGTTTGTAGCCTACTGGAGGCCGTGGACAGCGCTGACCGTAGGGGTGGGCTGTGATGCGGTAGGTACGTGGCCGGGAATACCGGGCACCCGTTAGGTGTCACGGAACCCTGTACACATCGTTCGGGGCCGTATGGGAAACCTCGGCCGGACTCCCTGCGGATGGAACCTGGATAGGCGATAAACCTGGATTGGAGACTTAGGTGATTAGGTAGGTCGTGGCCGACACCCACGTTGGGCTTCCGCTTGAAGGTTGCCGAGTACATGTCGTGTAAACGACGGTAAGTGGTGAGAGCGTGTATGAAGAAGTACACCCCTGCAGGGTTATCATGATCTATTCGAATAGCCGCGTCCGCGGTAAAGGACTACTTGGTTGCCTATACAGTTCATAGACAAGTAAATGGAAACTGCTAAAAACCTCAAGATAAGTGTGAGTGCCGAGGATGGCTCTTCCGTAGGAAGACGGAGGGGGATCCTCGGTAGTGTATTGAAAGTGGTGAGTAGTGGACTCGTGTGTGCAAACCCATTTCAAGTTGGAGTCTCGTAGGATAGCCTAGCCAAGAGTCAAAGCTGGCTTGCTGCAATAACTCCACCAACCTTCTTGATAATGTGCATGTATGTAGGATCTGATGTAAGTCTTGCTGAGTACCTTTGTACTCATGTTGCTATAATTTACATTTTTACAGAAGATGCTGCAACCCCTTCTGATGGGTTCTTCGTAGACGTTGCATCAATGAGTAGGCTAAGGCCCAGGTGGTGATCCTGAGCTTGTGAAGGACCACGTAGTATAGCTAGGCTTTCCAAGCCTCTTTTATTTTACTAGTTGTCTGTACTCAGACAAGTTACTTCCGCTGCTGGTTTGTATGACTGTATGACTTGAATGTTGGGTCGTGTGACCCGTACCTATGTGTATGTTATGTATGGCTCTCTGAGCCTTAAATAAAGTATTTGTGTCATAGAGTCATGTTGTGATGCCATGTTGTATTTACACATATCGAGCATATTGTGTGTATGTTATTGAAATGCTTGGTATGTGTGGGATCTGACTATCTAGTTGTTTATCTTTAGTAGCCTCTCTTACCGGGAAATGTCTCATAGTGTTACCACTGAGCCATGGTAGCTTGCTACTGCTTTGGAACACTTAGGCTGGCCGGCATGTGTCCTTCTTCATTCCTGTGTCTGTCCCTTCGGGGAAATGTCACGCATTGAGTACCGGAGTCCTGTTAGCCCGCTACAGCCCGGTTTACCGGAGTCCTGCTAGCCCAGTGCTACAGCCCGGACCCACTTGCTGTTGACCGACACGTTCGAGGGTGGGTCATGGATGCCTGTCCCTGTAAGTCTGTGCCACTTTGGGTTTACGACTAGTCATGTCAGCCCGGGCTCCTTATCATATGGATGCTAGCGGCACCATCATATACGTGAGCCAAAAGGCGCAAACGGTCCCGGGCAAAAGTAAGGCGACACCCGTGGGGATACCGTGCGTGAGGCCGCAATGTGATATGAGGTGTTATAGGCTAGATCAATGTGACATCGAGTCGGGGTCCTGACACCAATCTTGTTTCGACGGTATTGTGGGATGAAGCGGCCCGGACCGACCTTACACGTACTCTTACGTGAGACAGGTTCCATCGACTGACATGCACTTGGTGCATAAGGTGGCTAGCAGGTGCCAGTCTCTCCCAGTTTAGTCGGAACGGATTCGATGAAAAGGGTCCTTATGAAGGGTAAATAGCAATTGGCATATCACGTTGTGGTTTTGCGTAGGTAAGAAACATTCTTGCTAGAAACCCATAGCAGCCACGTAAAACATGCAAACAACAATTAGAGGACGTCTAACTTGTTTTTGCAGGGTATGCTATGTGATGTGATATGGCCAAGAAGAATGTGATGAATGATATGTGATGTATGAGATTGATCATGTTCTTGTAATAGGAATCACGACTTGCATGTAGACGAGTATGACAACCGGCAGGAGCCATAGGAGTTGTCTCAGTTTATTGTATGACCTGCGTGTCATTAAACAACGCCATGTAATTACTTTACTTTATTGGTAACCGGTAGCCATAGTAGTGGAAGTAATAGTTGGCGAGACAACTTCATGAAGACACGATGATGGAGATCATGATGATGGAGATCATGGTGTCATGCCGGTGATGATGATGATCATGGAGCCCCGAAGATGGAGATCAATGGAGCTATATGATATTGGCCATATCATGTCACTACTATATAATTGCATGTGATGTTTATTATGTTTATGCATCTTGTTTACTTAGAACGACGGTAGTAAATAAGATGATCCCTTACAACAATTTCAAGAAGTGTTCTCCCCTAACTGTGCACCATTGCTAAAGTTCGTCGCTTCTAAGCACCACGTGATGATCGGGTGTGATGGATTCTTACGTTCACATACAACGGGTGTAAGACAGTTTTACACATGCAAAACACTTAGGGTTAACTTGACGAGCCTAGGATGTACAGACATGGCCTCGGACAGAGACCGAAAGGTCAAGCAAGAGTCGTATAGTAGATACGATCAACATGAAGATGTTCATCATTGATGACTAGTCCGTCTCACGTGATGATCGGACACGGCCTAGTTGACTCGGATCATGTAATCACTTAGATGACTAGAGGGATGTCTATCTAAGTGGGAGTTCATGAGATGAACTTAATTATCCTGAACATAGTCAAAAGATCTTTGCAAATTGTGTCATAAGCTCGCGCTTTAGTTCCACTGTTTAGATATGTTCCTAGAGAAAATATAGTTGAAAGTTGACAGTAGCGATTATGCGGACAGTAGAAAGCTTATGTCCGTAATGCACCGCTCAGTGTGCTGAACCCCAAACGTCGTTTGTGGATGTTGCGAACATCGGACATACACGTTTTGATAACTACGTGATAGTTCAGTTAAACGGTTTAGAGTTGAGGCACCAAAGACGTTTTTGAAACATCGCAGAACATATGAGATGTTTCGAGGGCTGAAATTGGGATTTCAGGCTCGTGCCTACGTCAAGAGGTATGAGGCCTCCGACGAGTTTCTTAACCTGCAAACTAAGGGAGAAAAGCTCAATCGTTGAGCTTGTGCTCATATTGTCTAAGTGCAACAATCACTTGAATCGAGTGGGAGTTGATCTTCCAGATGAGATAGTGATGTTTCTCCAAATTCATTGCCACCAAGCTGCTAGAGCTTCATGATGAACTATAACATATCAAGGATAGAGATGATGATCCTTGAGGTATTCGCGTTGTTTGACATCACGAAAGTAAAAATCAAGAAGGAGCATCAATTGTTGATGGTTGGTGAAACCACTAGTTTCAAGAAGGGCAAGGGCAAGAAGGGATACTTCATGAAATGGCAAATCAGCTGCTGCTCTAGTGAAGAATCCCAAGGTTGAACCCAAACCCGAGACTAAGTGCTTCTGTAATAAGGGGAACAACCACTGGAGCAGAATTACCCTAGATACTTGGTAGATGAGAAGGCTGGCAAAGTCGATAGAAGTATATTGGATATACATTATGTTAATGTGTACTTTACTAGTACTCCTAGTAGCACCAGGGTATTAAGATACCGGTTCAGTTGCTAAGTGTTAGTAACTCGAAATAAAAGGCTAGGGAATAAACGGAGACTAGCTAAAGGTGAGCTGAAGATATGTGTTGGAAGTGTTTCCAAGTTTGATGTGATCAAACATCGCACGCTCCCTCTACCATCAAGATTAGTATTAAACCTAAATAATTGTTATTTGGTGTTTGCGTTGAGCATAGACATGATTGGATTATGTCTATCGCAATACGGTTATTCATTTAAGGAGAATAATGGTTACTCTATTTATTTGAATAATGCCTTCGATGGTCTTGCACCTAAATGGTTTATTGAATCTCGATAGTAGTGATACACGTTTTCATGCCAAAAGATATAAGATAGTAATGATAGTACCACTTACTTGTGGCACTGCCATGTAAGTCATATTGGTATAAACCGCATGAAGAAGCTCCATGTTGATGGATCTTTGGACTCACTCATTTTTTGAAAAGTTTGAGACATGCGAACCATGTCTGTTGGTGTATACGCATGAAGAAACTCCATGCAAGATGGATCGTTTGGACTCACTTGATTTTGAATCACTTGAGATATGCAAATTATACCACATGGGCAAGATGACTGAAAGCCTCGTTTTCAGTAAAATGGAACAAGATAGCAACTTGTTGGAAGCAACACATTTTGATGTGTGCAGTCCAATGAGTGCTGACGCATGCAGTGAATATCGTTATGTTCTTACTTCACGGATGATTTGAGTAGATACTGAGTATATTTACTTGATAAAACACAAGTCTGAATTATTGAATGGTTCAAGTAATTTCAGAGTGAAGTTGAAGATCATTGTGGCAAGAGGATAAAATGTCTATGATATGATCATACAGATGAGTATCTGAGTTACAAGCTTTGGCACGCAATTAAGACATTGTGGAAATTATTTCACAATTAATACCGCCTGGAACACCATAGTGTGATGGTGTGTCCGAACATCATAGTTGCACCCTATTGGATATGGTGCATACCATGATGTCTCTTATCGAATTACCACTATCGTTCATGGGTTAGGCATTAGAGACAACCGCACTCACTTTAATAGGGCACCACGTAATTCCGTTGGGATGACACCGTGAGAACTATGGTTTAAAGAAACCTAAGCTGTCGTTTCTTGAAAGTTTGGGGCTGCGACGCTTATGTGAAAAAGTTTCATCGTGATAAGCTCGAACCCAAAACGGATAATTGCATCTTCATAGAACACCCAAAACAGTTGGGTATACCTCCTAATTCAGATCCGAAAGCAATAGGGATTGTTTCTTGAATCGGGTCCTTTCCCGAGGAAAAGTTCGTCTCGAAAATTGAGTGGGAGGATGGTGGAGACTTGATGAGGTTATTGAACCATCACTTCAACTAGTGTGTAGCAGGGCACAGGAGGTTGTTCCTATGGTGCCTACACCAATTTAAGTAGAAGCTTATGATAGTGATCATGAAGTTTCGGATCAAGTCACTACCGTACCACGTAGGGTGACAAGGATGCGTACTACTTCAGAATGGTACAGTAATCCTGTCTTGAAAGTCATGTTGCTAGACAACAATGAACCTACGAGCTGTGGAGAAGCGATGGTGGGCCCAAATTCTGACAAATGTTTAGAAGCCATGAAATCCGAGATAGGATCCATGTATCAGAACAAAGCATGGACTTTGGTGGACTTGCCCAATGATTGGCAAGCCATTGAGATAAATGGATCTTTAAGAAGAAGATGGACGTGGATGGTAATGTCACCATCTATGAAGCTCGACTTGTGGCGAAGAGTTTTTCACAAGTTCAAGGAGTTGACTACGATGAGATTTTCTCATCCGTAGCGATGCTTAAAGTCCGTCGGAATCATGTTAGCATTAGCTGCATTTATGAAATCTAGCAGATGGATGTCAAAATGAGTTTCCTTACCAGTTTTCGTAAGGAAAGGTTGTATGCGATAGAATCAGAAAGGTTTTGTCGATCCTAAGGATGCTAAAAGGTATGCTAGCACCAGCGATCCTTCTAAAGACTGGAGTAAGCATCTCGGAGTTGGAATGAACGATTTGATGAGATGATCAAAGATTTTGGATTTATACAAAGTTTATGAGAAACTTGTATTTCCAAAGAAGTGAGTGGGAGCACTATAGAATTTCTGATAAGTATATGTTGTTGACATATTGTTGATCAGAAATGATGTAGAATTTCTGGAAAGCATATAGGGTTATTTGAAAGGTGTTTTTCAATAGAAAACATGGATTAAGCTACTTGAACATTGAGCATCAAGATCTATGAGGATAGATCAAAAATACTTAATGGTACTTTCAAATGAGCATATACCTTGACATGATCTTGAAGGTGTTCAAGATGGATCAGTCATAGAAGGAGTTCTTGCCTGAGATGTAAGGTATGAAGTTCAGACTTAAATCTCGACCACAGCAGAAAAGAGAGAAAGGACGAAGGTCATCCCCTATGCTTGAGACATAGGCTCTATAGTATGCTATGATGTGTACTGCACCAGAAGTGTGCCTTGCCATGAATCAGTCAAGGGGTACAAGAATGATCCAGGAATGGATCATTGGACAGCGGTCAAAATTGTCCTTGAGTAAATAAGGACATGTTTCTCGATTATGGAGGTATTAAAGAGTTCGGCGTAAAGGGTTACGTCGATGCAAGCTTTAACACCTATCCGAATGACTCTGAGTAGCAAACCGGATACGTATAGTGGAGCAACCATTTGGAATAGCTCCAAGTGGAGAGTGGTAGCAACATTTACAATATGACCTAGAGATTTGCGAAGTACATACGGATCTGAATGTTGCAGACCCGTTGACTAAAACCTCTCTTACAAGAAAAACATGATCAAACCCCAAAACTCATTGAGTCTTAATCACATGATGATGTGAACTAGTTTAGTGACACTAGTAAACTCTTTGGATGTTGGTCACATGGTGATGTGACCTGTGAATGTTAATCACATGGCGATGTGAACTAGATTATTGACTCTAGTGCAAGTGGGAGACTGTTGGAAATATGCCCTAGAGGCAATAATAAATTAGTTATTATTACTATATTTCCTTGTTCATGATAATCGTTTATTATCCATGCTATAATTGTATTGATAGGAAACTCAGATACATGTGTGGGTACATAGACAACACCATGTCCCTAGTAAGCCTCTAGTTGACTAGCTCGTTGATCAACAGATGGTTACGGTTTCCTGACCATGGACATTGGATGTCATTGATAACAGGATCACATCATTAGGAGAATGATGTGATGGACAAGACCCAATCCTAAGCCTAGCACAGAGATCGTGTAGTTCGTATGCTAAAGCTTTTCTAATGTCAAGTATCTTTTCCTTAGACCATGAGATTGTGCAACTCCCGGATACCGTAGGAATGCTTTGGGTGTACCAAACATCACAACGTAACTGGGTGACTATAAAGGTGCACTACAGGTATCTCCGAAAGTGTTTGTTGGGTTGGCACGAATCGAGACTGGGATTTGTCACTCCGTGTAAACGGAGAGGTATCTCTGGGCCCACTCGGTAGGAGATCATCATAATGTGCACAATGTGACCAAGGGGTTGATCACGGGATGATGTGTTACGGAACGAGTAAAGAGACTTGCCGGTAACGAGATTGAACAAGGTATTGGTATACCGACGATCGAATCTCGGGCAAGTACTATACCGCTAGACAAAGGCAATTGTATACGGGATCGATTGAGTCCTTGACATCGTGGTTCATCCGATGAGATCATCGTGGAACATGTGGGAGCCAACATGGGTATCCACATCCCGCTGTTGGTTATTGACCGGAGAACGTCTCGGTCATGTCTGCATGGTTCCCGAACCCGTAGGGTCTACACACTTAAGGTTCGATGACGCTAGGGTTATAAAGGAAGTTTGTATGTGGTTACCGAATGTTGTTCGGAGTCCCGGATGAGATCCCGGACGTCACGAGGAGTTCCGGAGGTAAAGATTTATATATGGGAAGTCCTATTTTGGTCACCGGAAAAGTTTCGGGTTTTTCGGTAACGTACCGGGACCACCGGGAGGGTCCTGGGGGTCCACCAAGTGGGGCCACCGGCTCCGGAGGGCTGCATGGGCCAAGTGTGGGAGGGGACCAGCCCCAGGTGGGCTGGTGCGCCCCCCCCACAAGGGCCCAAGGCGCCTAGGGTTTGGGGAGGGGGTGCTTCCACCTAACTTGGGGGGCAAGTTTCCCCCCTCTCCCCCTTGGCCGCCACCCTTAGATGGGATTGGGGGCAGCCGCACCCCTTGGGGTGGAAACCCTAGAGGGGGCGCACCCCCCTCCCTCTCCCCTATATATACTTGAGGGTTTTGGGGCTGCCAACAGATGAGTTTTGACCTCTCCTTGGCGCAGCCCTACCTCTCTCCCTTCTCCTCTCCCGCGGTGCTTGGCGAAGCCCTGCAGGATTACCACGCTCCTCCATCACCACCACACTATTGTGCTGCTGCTGGATGGAGTCTTCCTCAACCTCTCCCTCTCACCTTGCTGGATCAAGGCATGGGAGACGTCACCAGGCTGTACGTGTGTTGAACGCGGAGGTGCCGTCCGTTCGGCACTAGGATCTCCGGTGATTTGGATCACGACGAGTATGACGCCTTCAACCCCGTTCTCTTGAACGCTTCCGCTTAGCGATCTACAAGGGTATGTAGATGCACTCTCCTTCCCCTATTTGCTGGTTTCTCCATAGATAGATCTTGGTGACACATAGGAAAATTTTGAATTTCTGATACGTTCCCCAACAGCCCTGAGCGACGAGGATCTGTCCGCAGCCCTCCGCTTCTTGGTCGGAGAGGACGTGGCAGCCCCGGAGGAATCTCCGGTCCCCTTGTTCCTTCATGACGACTAGGGACGGGTGGTGGACACCATGCCCACCTTCGACGGGGTCGGTCTGGTGCCAGCGGAGGACCCTGAGGGCCAGGTGGCGACGACGACGGTGAACCTGTCCTTTGATGACTCCGGCGGTGGAGAGGAGGAAGACAATGAAGAGGATGAGGAGCGTGACTCAGAGGCGACCTTCAAGGGGACGGGGGAGAGTTCCCCCTGGCGCAGGTCCAGCGCCCTCCGCTCCATGCCTGATGACGACGAGGCCGGCGCCAGGCGAGCGGGGGGAGGACCCGACCTTGGTCCCGAGGAAGGACAAGTCTGGGCTGATCTCCCGAGGGTCTACCCCAACCCTCGCATCGGCCTAAGTCAGCTCTATCCCTTCAGGTGCGCCTTCCCCTGCGGCTGGGGCTCCCGAGGCTGAGCCCTGCAAGAGGCTTTCGGGCTTCAAGCTTGGCTGGAGTCTGTGGGATCCCGTGGCAGTCAACCAGTAAGTATTCAAACTCCGCCTTGCTCCTGTCTTTTGCTGTCCAGGCCTGACAACTTTTATTGGGTAGGCTGCTACCTGCGGCGAAGAGGCTGAAGGGAGACTCGTCGACCCCGCCTAGAACAGGCCCATCAGCCGAGGCCATGTCTTCACTCGCGAGGAAGGGAGGTAGCGGGGCCCGCACGTCCCCTGCCCGATCATCCTCGCGAGGCCAGCAGGGACGCTCCGGCGAGGAGTCAGCCCCTGTGACCCCGCTGACCCTAGAGGCGCCTTCGCTTGATGTTGTCGCCGAGGTTGCCAAGGCTCAGGAGGTCCCTGCCTACCAAGCTATGATCACGCTGCCGTCTTCTCCTCCTACTCCGCCGGCTCCCGTCTCCTCTGTCTCCTCCGTCACATTGGACCAAGCCGCCGACGAGCTGAGTCGGCTGCAGGAGGATCTCCGGAGCGCGGACCCCCGCCTGGCGGCCGGGCGCCTGGAGTTGGTCTTCGACTACGTTCGCTCTGACGCCTTCGTCCGAGTTGTGCTAAGCCAGGCTATGACGGCTTCTGAGGAGGGGAAGCGAGCCACATCCCAGGCCATGGCCGCTCGCGACGCGGCATTGAAGGATGCTTCAACTGCCAAGGGCCGCTGCAAGACGCTGGAGGGCGAACTGCAAGGGCTGCATGAAGAGCTCGCCAGGGATATTCGCGGCCGCAAGTTGAAGGAGGAGGAGATGAAGGCTCGGGAAGCTATTGTGAAGGACCGCGACACCGAACTCTCAGCTGACCGCGACCGACTAAAGATGATGGAGCAGGCGCTGAAGACGGAGAGGGTCGAGCTGGATGCCAAGGCGGAGGTCTTGGCCGAGGACCACACGACCTTCATGTGCTACGAGGAGAGGGCTCGCACGGCGTTGAAGACGCTTTACGATGAAGGCGTGGAGAAGCCACTGGCCGGAGCCAAGGACGGCCCCACCAAGCTAGTTCCCTTCCTCGTCGAGGCGCTTGAGGAGGTCGTGATTGGCATCGGCCCCATGGCCAAAGTTGAGTCTCGCGTCCTTTCCTCCGCAGCGCTGACGCGGATACTCAGCCACGTCTACCTCCGCAACCCCGAATCCAACCTTGATAATTTGCTGGAGATCGTAGACGCCAAGCGCTCCCCCGCTGCTGCCAAGGCCGTCAAGGGCAGAGCGGAGGCCTTGCTGGCGAAGTTCCGCACCTTCAACACCACGCCCAAGCGAGGCGTTGCGGGTTCCGCGGCCCAAGGAGGTGGAGATGACAAGCACGACTCCACCATGAGCGGTGGCGCGGCCCAGGGGTGATCTTCTCATGGCCTCTTTCCTGCTTTGATTCCTGCAACATGCACCGTGCCTCGTGGAGGCGTTTAAATTTGTGTTTGGTACTGTGAGAACAATCTATGGTCTGTAATATTTGCTTCTGGATTGCTAGATTTTGTGATTTCCTTCCTATTTGCTTGTGTTCTACGTCGGCAGGGCCTGGCCCCGCGCATACCTCAGCCGCCGTTAGCTCCGACCGAATCACCAGGACGGTACTAAGGAGTGAGGGGCTACGTGGCAAGTTAGGCTCGTGAGTCGCGATGCTCAGGAGTCCTCCTTGATGTGCAAACAGCAAATAGGGAGGGGTGGAAGAGAGGATCTGTCGTTCTACGTCGGCAGGGCCCGGCCCCGCGCATACCTCGACTGCCGTTAGCCTTTCGGAACTAAGGAGTGAGGGGATACATGACTAGTTAGGCTCCCGAGTCGCGATGCTCAGGAGTCCCCCTTGATGGTCAAATGGGTCTTCATACCTTGGCTCCGCTTGGGGAGGGGCGTGCGACGACTAGGTCCGAGGGACCTGGATGGGTGGCGTGTGCTCGAGCGTGGTCCGAGCGCAGCCCCCGTGCCCAGCCCCCTCGCATGGCGCTCCCGAGGGGAGGCTTTGCAATGAGGCCAGACACTGAGCTCTGGGCTCCCTGAGGTTGCTACATCCGTGGGCTGTCCTCAGTTGTTTATCACCAGCGGGGAGGATAGCGCTTCCATATGTGTATGGGCATAGCCGCTCCTCGGCAATGTCGTCAGCCAGCACAGAGCATGGTGCTTCCACTGGTTCGTGGGAGGAGAGCTCCGTTCCGGGAGGAGCCCCCGGGGCGTGTACAGCCCCGCCCTGATGCGTGGCCGGCACAGTAGGGCTAGGAGAGGTGTATCTGGGCACCCGTGAGCCAGCGCGGGACTCACGAGGCCCTACCTCGAGGCGGGTTGCGCCTGGCTCTGGGCCTTTGTCGGTGGTACATTCCTGCAAGATGGTTAAAATGCAAATGCTCTACGTCCGTAGGTCCCGGCCCTTGAGCGAGCACAGCCGCCGCTAGTATGACAGGTCGCGATGCCGTGGGTCAAGGCCAGGGGGTGAGGGCTGGAGAGCCAGTAAGAGCTCCTGAGTCGCGATGCTCAGGCGACTCCCTTTGCATGAAGAAGAATAGGCCAAATAGCAGGCGGCAGCCAATAATCATAGGCAGGTTAAGCATGGAAAAGCAAACCCACTTAGATAGATGCAAAGAAAGGCACACGCCGCTGGGTCAGGCCCGAGCGGCTTGGGGATGATGCAGCCCAAGGGGCGCCCCCAACAAGGTAAGCTGAAGACATAAGCAAAACGGATACATGACGCAGGGACAAACCCACGTGACCTGGGAATGATATAGCCCTTAGGGAGCTCCCAGCTAAAACAAAACTTGAGAGAAGTCACCAGATACCATTTTGCTGCACATCGCGCTTCCCTACTGGGAATAATTCCTCGGAAGGTCGTGCTACTTTGCTCAATGCGGCTCCTATCTATTTCCATTTTGCTGAGAATTTCCTCGAAAATGAGGTTTAGTCCACTACCACCGTCCGTAAGCACTTTGGTAAGCCAAAAGCCATCCACAATTGGATTGAAGACCAATGCGGCTAGTGCCCGGACTGTTCTGAATTTTCGTTCGTCATTGGCATTGAAAGTTATGACCGTGTCATTCCAGGGGTTAATTGCTGCAACTTGGCAGACTTCAGCACGGCCGCGGAGTGCCCTTTTGTGCCTATTGTTTGAGGTGAAAGTCTCGAAGACTGTCAGTACTATGGGTTGTTGTCCTCCGTGGGATGTTGCTCTGCGGTATTTTTGGTGAGGAGATCCTCGCTGCTCTTGGCCACCTGCCGGAGTATCCAACATGCTCTAAGGTTGTGAGTTGGTATGGTATTCGGTGTTGTGTGTATCTTGCATGGCCTATCGATCCATCCCTCTAGAACGGTTCCGCGCCCCATAACGGGCTTTGATTTTTTTGTTATTGGGTCAGGTGACTGACGACCGTGCATCCTTTTTGTCCGGATGAGGGGTTTATTGGAAACCGATGGCTCCCAAGAGGCAGCCTGAGTTTTCCAGGCGCTTTCCATTGTGCAGTACTTCTGTACTATTGTGGCCAAGTCAACAAAGTGTGATACGTGACGGCGGTTGATTGCATTGAAGATTCCCTTGTCCGTGCAATTTTTGTAGAATAATGAGATTGCGTCTTCATCGCGATAGTCTTTTATCTTGTCCCTAACAAGGAGGAATCTGGCCTAAAAGTGATGGACCGTTTCCTGGGACTGCTGACTGATGTGGGTAAGATCGCTTGTATCTAGGTGGGCAGGATAGTTTAAGGCTGAACCCTGACCCAATCTGGGATCCAGAGTTTGAGAAAATTTCTGGGCTTAACAGTCTGGGCTCCAGGATATCAACCAATTTTTTAGGCCCACAATCCGACTCTAGGTTCGGAATACGGGGCATGTCTTCCCGCGAGTGAGTATCCGGCTCGGTGAGCTCGGAAATCCAAACATAGTTCATCTTCAATATAGGGGAAAAGTCGTCACATTGCTCTTCCACTGCCGCTATCTGATGGGTGATCGGCGAAGATTCAATTTCTCTTCGATCGGCTTTAAGCCCAATCCGATCGTAGTCATTAGTGACTCCCAAGGCGGCGATTTGATCCAGGAGTTCGTTTAAAGACGACAACTCCGTTGGATCCATCTGTTGGGAGTATTCTGAGCCGACGCGGAGCCTATTTTCGATGACCCAAGAAGTCATCATCAGCCCGATGGCCGAACGGGCGGCCACGGTAAAGCCGCCCAGCCGGAGGGTTTGGCCTGAGGCCAGGGATCCCCCAGAGGTGATGTTGTCCTTGATAACAAGGCGAGCCATCAAGTCTATCTTCGACGTCACAACAGGACTCTAAATTAAAGCACTAATGTCGGTGTCAAAATCGGTGGATCTCGGGTAGGGGATCCTGAACTGTGCGTCTAAGGCTAATGGTAACAGGAGGCGGGGGACACAATGTTTACCCAGGTTCGGGCCCTCTCTATGGAGGTAATGCCTTACTTCCTTCTTGATTGATCTTGATGAATATGAGTATTACAAGAGTTGATCTACCATGAGATCGTAATGGCTAAACCCTAGAAGCCTAGCCTATGAGGTTATGATTGTTGCTCTATGGACTAAACCCTCTGGTTTATATAGACACCGAAGGGGGCTAAGGTTACACAAAGTCGGTTACAGAGAAAGGAATCTACATATCTGAATCTCCAAGCTTGCCTTACACGCAAAGGAGAGTCCCATCCGGACACGGGAAGAAGTCTTCGTCTTGTATCTTCATAGTCCAACAGTCCAGCCCATGTATATAGTCCGGCTGTACGAGGAACCCTTAATCCAGGACTCCCTCACCTGCCCCTCCTTATATAAGTAGAAGGGGTGAGTTACATGTAGAGTCAAACTCGGATTAGGAATTAATCTATTTTGACGTCTTACCATGGGCTTGTTAACATCTTGGCCTTCTTAACGTAAGCCGCCTTACAATCCGGCTTACAATCTGACTTACAATCTGGCTTACCATCTGGCTTAACTGTCTGGCTCAACTGTCTGGCTTAACTATCTGCCAGCTTAACTGTATGTCAGCTTACAATGCTTAACTGTGTCCATCGGCTTACAATGCTTAACTGTGTCCGCTGGCTTATAGTGCTTAACTGTATCCGCCGGCTTACAATGCTTAGCTGTGTCTGCCGGCTTATAATCTACCGGGTCAACAATAAAACACCAAGTCCTAGTCGGGTCATATCTCCGGCCGGGTCACACCGTGGGGTATACCCCCGAGAGAACTCCATGCAGACATACGATCCTGGTCATGTATATCTTTGCCAACCTAGCACTCGTATAGGTGGTCTTCACTGGGATGAAATGAGCTACTTTCGCCAAACGATCAACTACAACACAGATTGAGTCATAGCCTGAATGAATCCTGGGTAATCCCGTGATAAAATCCATGACAAGCTTATCCCACTTCCATTCGAGTATCGGCAATGGCTATAGCAATCTAGCTGGCTTCTGATGCTCTGCCTTAACTCTCTTACATACATCACATACTGCTACATACTCAGCAATATCCTTCTTAATTCCTATCCACTACAAACTTTCCTTCAAATCCAGATACATCTTAGTGTTTCTTGGATGAATTGAATATGGTGAATCATGGGCCTCCTGCATAATCAACTTCCTGATCTCACGGTCATTAGGCACATAAACGCGATCCTCAAACCATAAAGTGTTGTGCTCATCCTCACAAAATCCTTTAGCCTTTCCTTTGCTCATTGTCGGTGTCAAAACCGGCGGATCTCGGGTAGGGGGTCCCGAACTGTGCGTCTAGGCGGTTGGTAACAGGAGACAAGGGACACGATGTTTTTACCCAGGTTCAGGCCCTCTCGGTGGAGGTAAAACCCTTCTCCTGCTTGATTAATATTGATGATATGGGTAGTACAAGAGTAGATCTACCACGAGATCAAGGAGGCTAAACCCTAGAAGCTAGCCTATGGTATGATTGTTGTTCGTCCTACGGACTAAAACCCTCCGGTTTATATAGACACCGGAGAGAGCTAGGGTTACACAGAGTCGGTTACAATGGTAGGAGATCTACATATCCGTATCGCCAAGCTTGCCTTCCACGCCAAGGAAAGTCCCATCCGGACACGGGATGGAGTCTTCAATCTTGTATCTTCATAGTCTTGGAGTCCGGCCAAAGATGATAGTTCTCTATCCGGACATGCCCTCGTCCAAGACTCCCTCAGTAGCCCCCGAACCACGCTTCAATGATGATGAATTCGGCGTGTTGATTATCTTCGGCATTGCAAGGCGGGTTCTTCTCCAAATCTTGTGTTGAATAGTGTCCGGCTTCTTGTAAATGCCGCGCTCCTTGGCTTCTACGCCCAATAATGGCCATCTTCCACGTGTCAAACGAATGCGAAAAGCCAGGATATTTTTACACTTACCCCCCTAGCCACGCAAATGAGCTGCCTATAAAAGGAGACGAGGATCTAGATCCGGATCACACCATCCTTCCTCCACGAGCACTCACCGGAGCGCCTTTGACAAAAATCAATTCCATCATGGACAGTCGACGCGGCTCCTCCTCTCGCGCTCCCAGCCCTCAGCCAGGAGATTGGGGGAGATGCTCAGTCCCGCATAGTGAGTTAGTGACGCTCCAAACCGAGGGATTTCTTCCCCCAGCCTTTATGGTTCCGGTTCGAGCCGGACTCGCCACCTACAAGGGCGAAAAGCAGGCGGAGAGCGTCCCCAATCCCTCCAGAGGAGAGCGGGTATGCTTTGTCTCTTATCTAATAAGAGGACTCGGATTTCCGATACATCCGTTTCTCCGGGGGCTCCTGGAGTTCTACGGCCTCCAGCTGCACCACCTTACGCCTGCCTCCATTCTGCACATCACGGGCTTCGTGGCTCTTTGCGAGCTGTTCCTGGGCGTCGAGGCTCATTTTGCGCTGTGGAAGAGATTATTCTGCCTCGTACCCCGTTCTCATGAGGGGTCGATATATCAAGTGGGTGGAGCCGAGCTATGGCGCATCACCGGGACCGGATATCTATCTGGAACCCCGAAGAAGGCGTCCGAAGACTGGCCTTCGGAATGGTTTTATATAGAAGACGCCCCGCTACCGAATCCAGTTCGGATCTGCCTCCCGGAGTTCAGTAATGCTCCTCTGAAGAAACGCCTAAGTTGGCGTCCATGGAGCCCTCAACGGGAGAATGACAGTGACGTCCAGTACCTGATGGGCCGAATAAGATTATTGGCTCATTCCGGATTGACCATGATTGGGGTCATGGCCACATGCATTATGCGGGGGGTGCAGCCGCTCCAGTATAGGGGCCACCCCATGTGGGATTTCAACGGGGAGGATGATGCCACCCGTCATGGCTGTAAGGGGCCGGGATCGGCCGCTGATCTGGTGAAGATCTTGTCCGCCCTGTACAAAGGGGAAAAGGAGGATTTTCTCCATGTCAGTCCACTTAACGGGTTTTCTACGAACAATCCTCGAAGCTGGGTAAGCGAACATTTCTTTTTGCCTATCTGATCCACATTCCCATGGTTAAGTATCTTATTTTGTGATTTCGACGCAGGAACTGCGCCGGGCTGTAGAGGATGCACACAGCCCGCCTCCACAACCAGAGGATCCGGAACGGTCCCTCGATCCGGCCTCCGAGGAGGATCCGGACATAAAGGTGGAGCTGATCGACGGGGTGTTCCACCAACTTAGCATCGACAATGCCTTGGTCGCCATTACGGCCGACTACCCCAGAATATTTCCAGCTTCCCAGGTAACTGTGACCGAAGTCCCGATACCATGGCCCATCTGTGCTGATTTCTGATCACCGCATACCAATGGTGTTCCACAGGAGGTGCCTTCGAGGCGGGAAGCCGAGCCCACGGCGGCTGGCCAACAAAGGGCAGCTCGGCTCAGCAGGCGGAAAAGAAGTGCGGTGTGGATCGAGACATCGCCGCAATGGTATGGCGCGCCACCGCGTTTCAAGGAAAGATTCTTGGAAGGCATAGTAATGCTCGTGACTTTTTCAGGAGAAAGAGCGCTCGCCGGACTGTGTCCGGAGAGGTTGCCAATCGAGCCTCTGCCAGCGAGGCTCCAATGCCAGGTCCGGAGGGGGAGGCGAACACAAGGCGCGCGTCGGATGCTCCTCCAACGGAGGATGCCGACAGGTTGTACGCCACCAGATCTGAGGTGGAGAGTGCCATGAATCACAGGCGCCGCCGGACAATCCTTCGTGACGCATGTTTCTCCCCAGAGGCATTGAACGCCTTTAATTCGGGAGATGCGCATCTCCGTGCCGCTCAAGATGGTCTAGCCAGAGCCACGGAGTAGTATGTGAAAGACATACGGGTGAGGAATTTTGATAGTTGTATATGCTAGTAGCCCCCGAGACTTAAAATAGTTGGAATAGCTGATTTAAGGATCATTTGTTATGCAGGACCTTACGGAAAAGAATACCCACCTGTCCCAGGAGCTTCAAGAGTACAAGGCCCAACTTGAGGCCGCACTAGCCGCCACAGGGGGAGCCACAGAGACCCCCTCCGGTAATATATACTTAGAAAGATAAGTAGTTTGTGAAGTGCGGCGTGTGTATAAGTCTGACAATAATATTGCAGATGGCGCCGGACTAGATCCGGACAAGCAACAACTACTACACCAGCTAAACACCGGCGAGAATGTGCTTACAAGGGTGCGGCAAGAGAAAAATAACCTCCAAGATGCCAATACCCAGCTGGGCAAGGAACTAGAAGATGTTCGGGCCCAGCTGTCTGACTCCGTGAAGGAGAATCGGCGGCTTTGTCGCGGCATTTATAGTAAGTGCTTGAGCGAACTTTTGAAAAGAAGAGTTAGGCAAGGAAGTCGATTAACAGAAATATGTCTGTAGGTATGCTCACAGGTCGTCCTACGGAGGAAATGCCCGGTTCAACAGGTGACCTACTTCCCGAGCTGCTGCAATTGCACGAACGAGTTCGGCAGGTGATGAGCGGAGTCGCCCAGGCCTTGTGGCCATCCATGTCCCTACCCGAAGGTCTTGGAGAGCTTGCGGCGAAGCTTCAGGGAGCACGGCGGTGCTTCCGGCTATGGAAGATATCGGCCTTCCGTCAAGGCGCCAGGGAGGCCTGGGCCATGGTGAAGACGCGGTATGCGAAGGCTGACCCAAACCACATGGCCGAGGTCGGACCTGTGGGGCCTGATGGGAAGGAGATCCCTGTGAGCTTAGTGTATGGCCAAGTAGAGTTGGGCGCAAAGTATTCCCAGCAGGACTATAAACTAGACAGTCTATTAGATGGTATCGAAGAGGAATACAATCAGTCAGTTTGACTATGTAATTTAAAATGATATGTAAAATGCCTTCTAGCCGGATTGTAGATCGTTTGTCGTAGCGGACCTTTTCGCTTCAAACTCGGGACCCGACAGTCCAGAGTGTGTCCGAATACCCTCGCGGTTATATAAAAAACTGGGGCATGCGTGGAGACCAGGCGTAGGGGCCATTAGTGCTTTATCAAACAAGTGCCCAACTAGTTATGTTATATTACATGGTTAGTAAGAAACATCTTCCAGGGAGAATAGTTCCGTTAGGGGTTCCTTTCCCTGGGAGGCATGCCCTAAAGTGCATGTCCGGACTGCGAAAAAAGCAGGAAAGCATCTGGGGGCATACAAATAAATAGGTAAGAAATCATATTTTAATTCACCGACCAAATATTCCCTTAAGAACGCTAGCTTTCGGCTTCACCCAGTCTGAGGTACACATCCGGCTGACCCGGCAGTAACAATCGCAGAGGTGCTCCCTTTACCTCCTAGCCGAACAATCGGGAACGTAGGGGTAAGCACAAGAGCCAGGCAACCCAGCTTAGCTAGAACTTAAGTCATATCGATGCATATAATGGTGAATAAAAGGTACATGTGGAAGTGTGACACATGTGTTGGGAAAAAAGCCCGTATAAATAAGCTTCTGTTAAAGAAGCCCCCAGGTATAATGAGTGCGAGTAGCACATCAAGTGTGTGCGAACAATGCGCAGGTGAGCCTCCAAAGGCTTGTGAGAAAAAGGGGGGGGAGAAGGAGAGAAATAAAAGACAGTTAAAGTATAAAATATGGACGGGGGAAGGAGACGAACTCAGAGTCTGGTGCTAGGCGTAGAATCTTCGGAGACGGGCTGCGTTCCATGGGTTTGGTATCCGATGCGTTTCACAGACGGTATGCTCCGCCGGTCAGGACTTGGTCGATGATGAAGGGACCTTCCCATTTGGTCTTGAGTTTGTCATTTTTCTTGTCCGATAGGCGTAGAACTAGTTCACCAACGTTGTAAGTTTTGGCCCGTACTTCTCTGCTTTGATATCTTCGAGCCTGCTATTGATAGAATGCAGAACGAGCTTTTTCCACGCCGCGCTCCTCCTCTAAGGCGTCCAAACTGTCCTGCCAATCCAGCTCGGCTTCTCTTTCTTCGTACATGCGCACGCGAGGTGAGTCATGAATTATGTCGCATGGCAAAACTCACTACTAGGAAAAGGCCTACTAATGGCGCACCTAATTTGGCCATTAATGGCGCATTAGTGGTGCGCCATTAGTGCCACACCATTAGTATCTGGTATACTAATGGCGCACCTCTGATGCGCCATTAGTGTATACATAAGTGCGCCATTAGTATGCCTCCCAGGGGCCATGTATACCCAGGTGCTCTGGCATACTAATGGCACACGGCAACAAGATGCGCCATTAGTAACCTCGGCATACTAATGGAGCACTGTTTAGTGATGCGCCATTAG
>LT934112.1:96481669-96503657 GCA_900231445.1 Triticum turgidum subsp. durum
GGTTGAGTAGGGGAATCGAGGGTGCGGGGGGTCGGCGGCGGCGGCCGGTGGACTGGGGGGTGCTCGGCGGCGAGGGGGACCGAATCTGGCGAGGTGGGATAGCGATCGAGATGGATGGGGATCAAGATCGAGTGTCCATGAAATTTGAAAATATTCATGATAGTTCAAAAAGTGCCCATGAAATACAATCGAGAAATGAAGGCTACGATTCAAATACAATCGATCTTAGCTAGCTATCTGTTCACAATCTTCTTGCCCTTCTTTTTCGCAAATGGAGTTCTTCTGTGGAACGGACGTCCTTTAGCTAGGGTGGTCCTGCTTCTTCTTGTGGTGTATGCTGCTACTTCATCATCGTCGTCATGTTCGATCCTCGGGTCGCCGTACTTGTCGAAGTCTTGCTCATTGGCTACTCCATCCATTCCGATGATCTTCCTTTTGCCTCTCCTCACGACAACACGACTGGGCTTTGACGGGTCGGTAATGAAGAAGCATTGGTCAACTTGGGAAGCCAGTACCCATGGCTCATTTTTCGCGGTGACGTTTGCGCCCGCGGTCTTGTATTTGGCTTCGGGTATAACCATGGTGGTGAAATACCTATCTTCTTTTAGGACGCTCTTCGCCCATCTGACACAGAACATCGGGACCTTCTCTCCAGCGTAGCTCAGCTCCCAGATCTCCTCGATCCTTCCATAGTATGTGTCCTTGTCATTACCGGTGTAGGATTCCATCTTTACCCCGGAGTTCTGATAACCATCGCTCTTCATGTCCTTGGCCTCGGTGTAGAATGTGTAGCCGTTGATATCGTACGCCTCATATGTCATCAGGTTGTGCTCGGCGCCCTGTGACAAGGCGAATATGAGTTGTTCTTCCGTGGAAGAATCCTCATGTAAAGGGTAAGACAGAAGCTTCTGCTTGAACCAACGCGTGAAACATGAGTTGTGCTCTTTGATTATATCTCCGTCCGTCCTCTGTTGGCCTCGGTCATTGTACGTCTTCTTAATAAAGGTTTTGTGCTCTACCACCCAAGGATAGACCACGTCTATGTGTTGTAGCGCGACTAGGTTTGCTCTTTCAAAGTCGGCGAGTCGACCCTCTAAGTCGACATGCATTTCGCGGCGAACCTCACGGTGACCTCATCCAGCGAGCCTGCCGAGGTGCCTGTTGACGGGCAAACCAACGGGGTTCTCGATGCCTAGATAATTTGTGCAGTAGGAGATGCACTCTTCGGTCAGAAAGCCCATGGCTATGCTTCCCTCTGGACGTGACATGTTGCGAACGTATCCTTTGATGACACCATTCATCCTTTTGAACGGCATCATGCTGTGCAGGAACGTCGGCCCGAGTTGGATGATATCCTCCACTATATGGACCAGCAGATGCACCATAACGTCGAAGAATGCGGGCGGGAAGTACATCTCAAGCTCGCATAGTATCACCACAATCTCTTCCTGTAGCCTTCTGACTTGCCTCACGCCAATCGACTTCCGAGAGATGACGTCGAAAAAGTTGCATAGGCCAAATACCATTTCACGGACGTGCGCGTCCATGATCCCACGGATTGCAACTAGAAGTATCTGCGTCATCAGCACGTGACAGTCGTGAGACTTCATCCCACTGAACTTCTGCTTCGCTAGGTCTAGGTATCTGCTTATCTTCCCCGCGTAATCGTAAGGAAGTTTTACTCCTAGGAGGCAGGTGAAAAACTGCTCGATCTCCTCCTGACTTAGAGTGAAGCACACGGGAGGGTAGTCATTTCCGGTCTTCTTGGCCTTTTTGCCTTTGCGACGACTTTCTGTGTCCTGCTTCGCCTCATCATCATCATCATCATCATCATCATCATCATCATCATTAGCGTGAAGCTCCTACCTGATGCCCATTGATTTCAAGTCTTCCCATGCTTTCAGCCCATCTTTGGTCCTCTCTGGCATGTTGAGCAGGGTACCAAGCAGACTCTCTCACACGTTCTTCGTGATATGCATGACATCAAGGCTGTGAGGCACACGGTGGATCTTCCAGTACAGCAAGTCCCAGAAAACAGACCTCGTTTTCCATACCTTTAGCAGCGGCTCTGGCGCCTTTCGCTTCTTTCCCGGCTCTGGCGCCTTTTGTTTCTTTCCCGGCAGTGGGCAGTCTTTCCAATTTTTCAACAGCTTGTCTATTTCCTCGCCGCTCCTCGTACACGGGCGTTTTCGGGGCTCGGTTTCACCATCGAACAGATGCTTGCGTTTCCTCCACGGGTCATCATCGCGAAGCCACCTTCGATGTCCCATGAACACGGTTTTCGAAGACCCGGGATCTCTATCTAGCTGGCGATACGTTGTGTCATCCATGCACCTTATGCATCCAGAAAATCCGTGGACTACCTGCCCCGCGAGATATCCGTAACCGAGATAGTCGTGCACCGTCGTGAGCAGTGCGGCTCTCATAGGGAAATATTCTTTCTCTGCGGCGTCCCATGTATTGGCTGGCGTTTTCCACAGCGTGTCAAGCTCCTCTTTTAGCAGCCCCAGATACAGATTGATGTCGTTCCCTGGTTGTTTCGGCCCTTCAATTAGCATACTCATGTGGATGTAATTCCTCTTCATGCACAACCAGGGGAAAGGTTGTACATCCACACAAACACAGGCCAGGTGCTATGTGTGCTTCTCTGGCTGCCAAACGGATTGACTCCATCGGTGCTCGCGCCCAGCACAATGTTCCTTGGATCGTTCCCAAATTCTGGGTATTCGAAGTTCAACGCTTGCCACTCGCTCGCATCCTTAGGGTGACTCAGCATCTTGTCTTCTTTATCTATCTCCGGATCATTTGCGTCATCTTCTCGCTTCTTCTCCTCCCTATCCGCGTGCCAACGCAGGAGCTTTGCTACCTTAGGGTCCGTGAAATACCGCTGCAGACGAGGAGTGATCGGAAAGTACCACACCACTTTTCGAGGAGCTTTCTTCCTCTTCTTGTATCGAGTGACGCCGCACACCGGACATATGGTAGACTCCGCGTGCTCGTCCCGATAAATGATGCAATTGTTCATGCACACATGGTATTTAACGTGCAGTAAATCCAGAGGACACATGATTTTCTTCGCCTCCTCCAAACTGGTCGGGCACTTGTTCCCCTTGGGAAGACGTTCGTGCCAGAATGACATGTTCTCGTCGAAGCATGCGTCGGTCATTTTGTGTTTTACCTTCATCTCCAGAGCCATGAGCGTTACTTTCAGGCGGGTATCCTCGGGCCTGCATCCTTCATACAATGGAGTAACCGCGTCTAACTCAAGTTGATCCATCTTGGCTTTCTCTCGGGCGGCAGCTCTTGCGTTATCCGTTTGCTTGAGAAGGAGCTCTTGAATATGAGGGTCCTGCACCCAGCCCATCGATGGTCCAGCGTCGTCTGCTCCGCCGGCATCATCATCTTCATGATCACGCCCGTCGTCTGCTCCGGCATCTTCCTCATCATCATGTCCTGCATCTTCTACATGATGACTGTGTACAGCATCACTGTTGTGATCATCTCCTGGGGATTCTTCGTCTTCTCGCCCGCCTGAGCCGCGGTGGTTGTCTTGCTGCCCTTCCTCATTTCTTGCCCGGCCCCCATGGACGACTTCGTAGTCATCTTCATCACCTTGCCACCGATAGCCATCCATGAAACCACGCAAGAGCAGGTGGTCCCGCACCTGCCCGGAGTCCGGGTCCGCAATAAGGCTCTTCAGCTTGCATCTTCGACACGGACATCTTATCTCCGTCTCGTTCTTTTGAAGCATCTCGGCCTTCGCGGACCTCATAAACCTATTCACGATGCCTTCGGTCATCGTGCGGACCATGGTCGCGTGCGGGGTAGAGCAAAACGATATTTTAGAACCAAGAAAAAATTTGTCATGACTTTCCCTAAAAATAGGACCAAAAAGAATGCTTAATGCCAAAATTCTCGCCGAAACGGAAATGAATCAACATTCCGGAAAAATATTGGCAACTATCGCATTTCAAATACCGGTACACCTCCAAACACAAACACATATGCAACACCACAAACATATGCAACACCACGAACATACATAGATCTAGCTAGGCCATAAAAAGTGCATGTGCACATTGTTGTAGGGAGAACAACATAAATATAGCTTCCCCCCTTACTTACCTATCAAAACAAGGTAATTTAACCACTTAATTTTAATGAATATAAAAATTATAAAAAAGGAATAAAAAAATAATTAAAAAAAACATTAGTGGCGCACTTCCTGACATGTGCGCCATTACTAGTTACAACTAGTAATGGCGCACTTATACCGGATGCGCCATTAGTATGTTTGGACAGGCGCGCTAGTAAAAATTTTTTTTTGATACTAATGGCGCACCTTTGGCCAGGTGCGCCATTAGTAGTTTCAACACTAATGGCGTATCAGATGGTGGTGCGCCGTTAGTATATACTAATGGCGCACCACTTGTCTGGTGCGCCATTAGTGTCAATCCCATCTATAGCCCTTTTTCTAGTAGTGACTGCATCTGCGCCGTATACCATAAAAAATGGTGTGAATCCGGTCATGCGATTCAGCGTGGTCCGCAGCCCCCAGAGTACGGAGTCGAGCTCCTCTACCCAGTGCGCGTTAGATTCCTTAAGGGACCGCACTAGTCTGGGTTTGATGCCGCTCATGAGTAGACCATTTGCTCGCTCCACTTGACCATTAGTTTGAGGGTGATAGACTGAAGCGTAGTCGAGCTTGATGCCCATGTTTTTGCACCAGAGTTTAACCTCGTCGGCCCTGAAGTTCGTGCCGTTATCAGTGATCATGCTATGGGGAACGCCGTAACGGTGTACTACCCCCGATATGAAGTCTATCACGGGTCCAGATTCGGCCGTCTTAACAGGTTTGGCCTCTATCCATTTGGTGAATTTATCCACCATGACCAATAGGTATTTTTGCTTGTGGGTTCCTCCTTTAAGGGGTCCAACCATGTCAAGCCCCCAGACCGCGAATGGCCAGGTGATGGGTACAGTTTTGAGGGCGGTGGGTGGCATGTGGCTTTGATTAGCAAAGAGCTAGCAACCGACGCATCGTTGGACTAAGTCCTGTGCATCTGCCCAGGCCGTCGGCCAATAAAATCCTGTAGGGAAGGCCTTGCCTACAAGGGCCCGGGCTGCGGCGTGGTGCCCACCGAGTCCGGCATGAATTTCAGCCAGAAGATTTCGCCCTTCCTCTTCGGAGATACACCTTTGAAGGACTCCTGTTGTGCTTTTCTTATAAAGCTCTCCCTCGTGGACCTTATAGGCTTTAGATCGCCATACTATGCAGCAGGCCTCGTTTTGGTCCTCGGGGAGTTCCTACCTAGTTAAGTAGGCTAGGAATGGCTCGGTCCATGGGGCAATAACTGCCATTATTTCGTGGGCTGAAGGTGTTATTTCATTGGTAGAACCACCAATTGTGCCAGAATATTCGGTGTTGGGCGGTGCGGTTGGGTCCGGATTGTTGTTTTCGGACTCCCCTTCCCATAGTACGGATGGCTTGAAGAGCCGCTCCAGGAAGATGTTGGGAGGGACGACATAGCGCTTTGCACCGATGCGTGCCAATACGTCCACCGCCTGGTTATTATCCCGGGCTATATGGTGAAATTCAAGCCCTTCGAACCGAGCTGACATTTTTAAGATGGCGTTACGGTAAGCTGCCATTTTCGGATCCTTGGCGTCAAAGTCTCCATTTATTTGGGATATTGCGAGGTTTGAATCCCCGCGGACCTCTAGGCGCTGAATGCCCATGGAGACTGCCATCCGGAGACCATGTAGAAGGGCCTTGTATTCGGCTGCGTTGTTGGAGTCTGTGTACATTATCTGGAGTACATATTGGACTGTGTCTCCGGTTGGGGACGTCAGGACGACGCCAGCCCCCAGGCCGGCCAACATTTTGGAGCCATCGAAGTGCATGATCCAATTGGAATATGCGCCGTACTCTTTAGGGAGTTTGGCTTCAGTCCATTCGGCGATGAAGTCAGCCAAAACATGCGACTTTATAGCCCGCCATGGCTTATAGGTTATGTCGAATGGGAGGAGCTCGATGGCCCTTTTTGCAATCCGGCCAGTCGCGTCACGGTTGTTTATAATGTCATTAAGGGGTACTTCGGAGGCTACTGTTATCGAACACTCTTGAAAGTAGTGTCGCAGCTTCCGGGATGCCATGAACACCGCGTATGCTATATTTTGATAATGTGGGTACCGGGACTTGCATGGAGTTAGGACAGTGGACACGTAGTAAACTGGTTTTTGAAGAGGGAACTTGTGTCCGTCCGTTTCTCGTTCGACGACGAGCACCGCGCTTACAACTTGATGTGTTGCCGTGATATATAATAACATCAGTTCGCCCAAATTGGGCGCGGCCAGGACCGGATTTGTTTCCAATATGGCTTTGATTTCTTCGAGTCCGGCCGTGGCGGCATCCATCCACTCGAAGTGTTCGGTGCGCCGGAGGAGGCGATAAAGGGGTAATGCCTTTTCTCCTAAGCGAGAGATGAAGCGTCTTAGAGCGGCCACGCATCCAGTCAATTTTTGTATTTGCTTGAGGTCTTTTGGGATATCCAATTGTGACAGAGCTCGGATCTTGGCTGGGTTTGCTTCTATTCCTCTACCGGATACAATGAAGCCCAAGAGCTTTCTGGCTGGTACGCCGAAAATGCATTTTTCCGGGTTGAGCTTAATGTCGTATGTTCGGAGATTGTCGAATGTTAGCCTCAAGTCGTCTACTAGAGTTTCGACATGCTTGGATTTGACGACCACATCATCTACGTATGCCTCCACTATTTTGCCGATCTAGTTCACTAGACATGTCTGAATCATGCGCTGATATGTTTCGCCGGCGTTTTTGAGCCCGAAGGGCATTGTGTTGAAGCAGAATGGTCCGTATGGAGTGATGAATGCCGTTGCGTCTTGGTCTGGCTCTGCCATCTTGATTTGGTGGTAGCCGGAGTATGCGTCGAGAAAGCACAATGAATCGTGCCCTGCAGTAGCGTCGATGATTTGATCGATGTGGGGGAGGGGGAATGGATCCTTTGGGCAAGCCTTGTAGGTCCTTGAAGTCGACACATAGGCGCCAGGATTTATCTTTCTTTGGTACCATCACCAGGTTTGCTGGCTAGTCCGGATGTTTTATATCTCTAATGAATCTGGCTTCCAAAAGTTTGGCTAGCTCCTCTCCCATTGCTTGTCTCTTGGGTTCGAAAAAACGCCGAAGAGCCTGTTTGACTGCCTTGAATCCTTTTAGGATATTTAGGCTGTGCTCGGCCAGCCGGCGTGGGATTCCTCGCATGTCTGAGGGGTGCCAGGCAAAGATTCCCCAATTTTCGTGTAGGAATTCTCGTAGTGCGGCGTCGACATCAGGGTTTAACTGTGCCCCAATGGAGGTCGTCTTTGTAGGGTCCGTTGGGTGGACATGGAATTTGACTATTTCGTCCGCTGGTTTAAAAGAGGTGGACTTGGATCTCTTATCGAGTATCACATCGTCCCTGTTCACCGTGGAGCGCAGCGCGGTGAGTTCCTCGGCGCTAGGGCTTCGGATAGTGCCTCGAGGGCCAGTGCAGCTGTCTTATTTTCGGTGCGGAGTGCTATGTCCGGATCACTGGCAAGAGTGATGATTCTGTTGGGCCCGGACATTTTTAGCTTCATGTACCCATAATGGGGTATAGCTTGAAAAATTGTGAATGCCTCTCATCCTAATAAGGCGTGATATCCACTGCTGAACGAGGCCACTTGGAACGTGACCTCCTCGGACCTATAATTGTCCGGTGAGCCAAACACCACATCCAGTGTGTTTTTTCCTGTGCAGCATGCTTCCCGACTAGGGATTATTCCTCTAAAGGTTGTGCTGCTTCGCTCAATGCGGCTCCAGTCTATTTCCATTTTTTGAAGGGTTTCCTCGTAAATGAGGTTTAGTCCGCTGCCGCCGTCCATGAGTACCTTAGTAAGGCGAAAGCCGTCCACTATTGGGCTGAGGACCAATGCGGCTGGTGCTCGGGCTGTTCGGAATTTAGGTTCGTCACTGGCGTTGAAGGTAATAGCCGTGTCACTCCATGGATTTATTGTTGCTACTTGGTGGACTTCGGCAAGGCTGCGGAGTGTTCGTTTTCGCATATTATTTGATGCGAAAGTCTCGAAGACTGTTAATACCGTACTGGTATTGCTGGGCTGGTTCTCTAGAGCTAGAAGCACTTCACCACTTTTGGCCACCTGTCGTAGTATCCGACATGCTCGAAGGCTATGAGTTGGAGTGGCGCCCTTTGTACTATGAATTGTGCATGGTCTACTGAGCCATCCCTCCATTACGGTTTCGTGCTTGACGATGAATTTTTTTTGATTTTTGGTATTTAACCCAGGTGCTTGACGATGATGCACCCTTTTATTTCAGACTAGGGTTGTATTCAGAGCCAGATTATCCCATTAGTTGGTTTCGGTTTTCCAGGTGCTCTCCATCACACAGTACTTTCGTACTATGGACGCCAAGTCGGCAATGCGTGTAATTTCTCTCCGTCTTATGACGTTTAGGATTCCCTTATCCGTGCAGTTATTGCAGCAGAGTAAGATTGCATATTCCTCGCGGCAGTCCTTTATCCTGTCCATAACCAGGAGGAATCTGGCCCAGTAATGGTGTACTGTTTCAGCGGCCTCTTGTCGGATGCGGGATAGATCGCTTATGTTTGGGTGGGCGGGTGGAATTAATTTCGGAACCCCGTCAAATCTAAGATTCAAAGGCCGAAAAGTTTCTGAACTTGGAAACTTGGGTTTTTGGATATTGTCCAATGAATCCAGCCCGCTGCCTGACTTTAGGTTCAGGACTTGATCGACGTCCGTCCCTCCACGGGAATCCGGCATGGAGGGGTCGGGAATCCGGACATAGGTTGTCCTTAATATAGAAGAAGAGTTGTCGTGTTGTTCCTCCACCACAGCAATGTGGTGGGTAGCCTGGGGAGAGTTGATCTCCCTCAGATCGGTTTTAGGCCCAATCTGATCGTAGTCTGTAGCGACTCCCAGGGTCGCGATGCGATCCAAGAGCTCGTTTAAGGAGGAGAGCTCCATCGGATCTAGCTGCTCGGCGAGTTCCGAGTTGACGTGAAGATCGCTTCTGATGACCCGAGAAGTCATCGTCGGCATGGAGGCCGAACAGGCGATCATAAGAAAACCGCCTAGCCGGATAGTTTGGCCGATATCCAAGGCTCCTTTTGCAATGGTGCCGTCTTTAAAGACGGGATGAGGCATCCTTCCTGATGGCGACGACACAGAGGAACTCTCAATGAAAACACCAATGTCGGTGTCAAAACCGGCGGATCTCGGGTAGGGGGTCCCGAACTGTGCGTCTAGGCGGATGGTAACAGGAGACAAGGGACACAATATTTTTACCCAGGTTCGGGCCCTCTCGGTGGAGGTCAAACCCTACTCCTGCTTGATTAATATTGATGATATGGGTAGTACAAGAGTAGATCTACCACGAGATCAAGGAGGCTAAACCCTAGAAGCTAGCCTATGGTATGATTGTTGTTCGTCCTACGGACTAAAACCCTCCAGTTTATATAGACACCGGAGAGGGCTAGGGTTACACAGAGTCGGTTACAATGGTAGGAGATCTACATATCCATATCGCCAAGCTTGCCTTCCACGCCAAGGAAAGTTCCATCCGGACACGGGAATGAGTCTTCAATCTTGTATCTTCATAGTCTTGGAGTCCGGCCAAAGATGATAGTTCGGCTATCCGGGCACCCCCTAGTCCAGGACTCCCTCACTCATCCTTTCTTTTATCTCGGCAATCCCCTTGTCAGTCTTCTTGGTTTCTCTGATCTTTCCCATGAAAGTGGACTGAATTTCCAATGCTGCAACATAACCTCTCGGAACTATCTCCAAACATAACTCTCAGAGATCATCTAACTCCTTAGGTAATTCTCCGGTCATGAGCGTGTTAACATAACTCTAGCGGCTCAACGCATCTGCTACGACACATTGGCCTTTTCTGGGATGATAGTGTAACTTCATATCATAATCCTTGATGAGCTCCAACCATCTCCTTTGCCTGAGGTTCTACTCCTTCTGCATGAAGATATATTTCAAACTCTTATAATCCGTGTATACCTCACAATGGTTTCCGATAAGAAAATGCCTCCATGTCTTCAGCGCATGCACTACGGCTGCTAACTCCAAATCATGCGTAGCATAGTTCAACTCATGAGGTTTAAGCTGTCTTGAGGCATATGAAACAACTCTTCCTTCCTACATAAGTACTGCTCCAAGTCCTCGACGTGAAGCGTCACAATATACTTGATAATCCTTCGGTTGGTCTGGGAGAATCATCACTGGGGCTGTAACCAAATGTTTCTTCATCTCATGAAAACTGGCTTCACACTCCTCAGTCCATTTAAACTTGGTGTCCTTCTTCAATAACTCTGTCATGGGCTTTGTAATCCTGGAGAAATTCTCAATGAACCTCCGATAATATCCTGCGAGTCCAAGAAAACTCCTGATCTGTCCAACTGATGTGGGTGCCACCCATTTAGTCACAGAAGCAACCTTGGTAGGGTCTACTGCTATTCCTTCTCCAGATATAACATGTCCGAGAAATCCAACTTCCTTAAACCAAAACTCATATTTGCTGAACTTGGCATACAACTGATGTTCTCTGAGCTTCTCAAGAACCAAATGCAAATCCTCCTTATGCTCCTGTTCATTCTTTGAGTAGTCCAATATATCATCAATGAACACCACCATGAACTTATCCAAAAACTCCATAAACACTTTTGTTCATCATGTTCATGAAATAGGCAGGCGCGTTAGTCAGGCCAAATGATATAACGGTATACCCATATAGCCCGTACCTTGTAGTGAAAGTTGTCTTAGGTATATCCTATTCTCGAATCTTCAACTGGTGATAACCCGATCGAAGATCAATCTTAGAGAAGACTTTAGCTCCTTGCAACTAGTCAAATAAATCATTGATCATTGGTACAGGATATTTGTTCTTGATCGTCACCTCATTCAACGCTCGATAATCAACAACCATCCTTAAAGATCCATCTTCCTTCTCCACTAGAAGCACTGGGGCTCCCCACGGTGATGAACTTGGTCGAATGTAACCTTTATCTAGTAACTCCTTAATCTGCTTCTTAATTTGCTCCAAATCTTGTGCGGGCACCCGATATGGTCTCTTTGATATTGGCCCGGTGCCTAGCAATAGCTCAATCAAAAACTCAATGTCTCGATCCGGTGGCATGCCTGGTAACTGCACTGGAAATACGTCGGGGTAATCCTTCACCACTAGTACTTCCTCCTGTATAACTCCTGATAAGGAATTCACTTGAGTCCTCTTCGGCACATGCCGGGATACATACTTGATCCTCCTTCCTTCTAGGGTGGTGAGGAATATTGACTTACTAGCACAATCAATGTTTCCTCCATACTTTGATAACCAATCCATGCCTAATATAATATCCAATCCTTGTGACTCCAAAATTATTAGGACAGAGGGAAACACATGGCTGCCAATGGTTAAGGGCAACCGATCACACCATCGGCTGGCCATATACTCTGCTCCTGGCGAGCTTACTAACATGGGTGACCTAAGGGCTAGGGTTGGCAGGTTATACTTATCCACAAATGCCTTGATATGTATGAATGCGAAGCACCAGTATCGAAAACAACAAGTGCGGTAAATGCATTAATCAAAAACTTACCGACAATGTGTCGGGTTGATCCTCAATCTCCTCCACGCTGATGTGGTTCACCTGTCCTTTGGTGAAGGGGTTGGGCTTCTTGGCAGAACCTCCCTTGCCATTTCCATTCTTCACTTAAGGACATTCATTGAAATAATGTCCAGTCTCGTGGCACTTGAAACAGGTAATGTGGCTCAAATCCCTCTTGGCTGGTGTTGAAGGGTTGGAACGGTTCTGGCTGCTACTTCCTCCATTTCCATTGCCATTCATGGGGCCACTATGGTTGTGTGAACTTGCGCTATTGTGTGTGCGTCCTCCATGGTTGTGACATCCATGGTTGTGGGTATGTTCTCCTGAGTACGGGGAATAGCGGGGCTTCTTCTAAGCTCCTGAGGTGTACCTCCCCTGTCCATACTTCCTCTTGTGATAATCAATCTGTTGTTGCTTTCCGTCAATCATAAGAGCCCTGTCTACCAACTCCTGGTAGTTGTTAAATGTTGCCACCATCAACCGCATGCTCACCTCATCATTCAGTCCTTCCAGAAACTTCTCCTACTTTGCAGCATCTGTAGCTACGTCATTAGGGGCATAGCGTGCTAACTTGCTAAACTCATCCACATACTGGCCCGCTGTACGTCCTCCTTGGCACAAGTTGTGAAACACACGCTTCTTCATGCTCATAGCTCCTGCTGAAACATGGGCAGTATGGAAAGCCTGCTGAAACTGATCCCATGTAACAGTGGCAATGGGGTAGGTGGCGGTGAAATTCCCCCACCATGATGCTGCGGGTCCATCAAGCTGATGTGCGGCAAAACACTCTCTCTCCGCATCTATGCATCCTGCATGGTCAGCTCTCTTCCAATCTTGTGAAGCCAATCATCTGCAACAATCGGCCCGGTGCTACTAGAAAACACCGGCGGTTTCAACCTTAGGAAACGGGCTAGGTGATCAACAGGGGGGTGGTGGTCGTGGGCTATTTTGTTGCCTTGGTTCTGATTCTGTACTAATAACTGCATCAAGTAATTCTGCTGCTGGATTAACTGAGTGAGCTCCGGTGGGAAGGCAAATCCATTGTCACGTCTTGGAGGCATCTGATGGGTTTAGAAGGGGTGAGAAAACAGAATAGAATTGGGATCTAAGAGAATTCACTACACATAATGCTCATGAGACAAACACAATCAATTTCACTTCAATCAATAGCACACAAGATCACACAAAGCAGTCTAACCAATGATTACAAACTCGATTGTTGCAACTACTTGGAGGGAAAGACTACTAATTACAATGGTGGTCGTCTAGAAATTTTCATCAGAGGAAGACTCCATGATATCTGCTCCAGCTTCGTCAACATAGTCATCATCACTATCAGGGTCGGAGTCGGTGTCGTCGATGATGATGCAGTCTCCTTGGTGGTTGTTATCCTTCTTTGGTGTAGGGTGTCCCATGAATACTCCTAGCTTCTTCTTTAGGTCTTCATTCTTCTCCAGTAGTACGGCAATCTCTTCCTCGTGTCCATCTCATGTAGACTTGATTTCCTCCTTCAACTTGTTGTTTCTCCTCACCAGTTTCTTGATCTTCTTCATGTGGATAATTTGTTGGTTCTCCTGTCGACGAATATGATCTCCCATCTCTTGAATGTAAGCTGCAATTGATCCATCGCTCCTGGTGCGAATCATCTCCCATTTGTCATCTTGGCGGCCACATATCTGGTAAATGGTATTCTCCAGTTCCTTGTGATACACCTCACATATGCGTCCAAAGGTGATATGTGCGGCCATGCTCTTTCCTATACTCCAGCTTGGTGCGTCCAGGTAGAAATCAATAGGCTTCGTTGTTGGCACAAAGGTCCTCCCAGGTACCCAGACTATGATTTTCCAGCGCTCCTCTTCCGGATAGATGTAGGGAAAGTTCCTGTGAAGCTTGGTAGTCCGATGTTCAAATAGTAAGTGACTTCCTTCAAGTGCTTTCCGAAAGGAGTGTCGTCATCCGGCTGAGTGAACTTGTTCCTGGGATCCACCATCTATAGAGAAGAGAGAGAGGAAAATTAGAAATGAGTAGAGAAGAGAAATCATGTGGCTCATTCTAGTGGTCGCATCCTACAGTCAGTGTCTGCTCTGATACCATCTTGTAGCGACCATACCTCAAACAGTCAAGTCTCTGTGCATCATTGTCATCCTTGGATCGGTAATGCTGACACGCACAGTACTCAAGGAATTATAACAGAGTTTCAATCACGCACTTATTACATCGAGTCCTCATGAAGAGTATGATTAAAAAAGTAAATCATGGTTGAAGGACATCTAAACTAGATAAATGCGGAAGCTTCGAAGGTAAATGAATCCATCAACTCCAACGGCATAGCAGAGTGCAAAACAATGACCTATCGCACCTTATTCGTCATCTGAGTTGTCTGCAACATAAGACGTTGTAGCCTGAAACGGGTCAGCACATGGAATATGCTGGCATAGTTACATTGTAAAGCAATGAAATGCAAGAACTATATCTACATGCAATATTTGGCTGGTGGAGGCTGTAAGTTTCATGGTTTTGCATAAAGCTACTTTTTTCCTACAACAAAGTAATAAATTTATTTAACTACTCCCATGTTGCCCATTATTTGAGAAGGTAACCCCAACTCAAATCCCGATTAAAGGTATCATCATTAACCCAACATCATAATTAATTAAAGTAACGTGATGAGATCACATCAATAGATTCAAGTACTAGATACTCAAGATGTCCATAATCGGGGACACAGCTAACCATGATAAGATTATACACTCTGCAAAGATTTGCGCACTTTTCCCCACAAGACTCGACCGCATCCATGATCGGATGATCGAGACATAGCCTTTCTAAAGCATTAACTCTCTAATCCATGTAGACAGTACCACCTATAACCCTCTATATCTGGTAGTCTACTTCTTCAAGAGCTCACGCAACTTCCTCAACCATGCCAGAGCCCATAATGGCTTGTGGCTGCACAGGGAAGTTTCTAGCATGAATAATCTTATGATCCCTTTGAGCCTGGGTGGTATTCCATAGGATAATCACACCGATGCCCCGGGATTTCCAAAAACAGGCAACACTGGGTTCCCAAGGTGCCTCAACCAATCCACCCAGATGTATATTAAAGTTGCCACCTTAATGTTATGCATGATTAAAATAACTCTCAAACTTTCATGTGTAACTCACGATCCAATCCCCATCTACGAGCATGGCTAAGAAATAATAAGCATAACGTATATTTCCGGGGTGATCAAAAGGTATTAGGTTCCTACCTCAAACACTACAACCAAAACCACATGTTCCCAATCCTACTAATGCAAGTAAAAACTGGGTATAAAAGAATATGATCAAAATGTAACTTGCCTTGCTGACGATCTGCAAACTCTAGAGATTCGTAGTAACAAGCTTCGCACTCCTGGTAATCTAGCATAGACAAACAATAGCATACATAAGCAATCACTCGAACGGAACACGAGAAAACTGAGAAAAGATCCAAATCGAACACGAAACAAGAAAACAACTTAAACTAACAAGATTCAAAACCTAAATTATTAACATGTGAATTAGATCTTAGCAGTAGGTACATGTGATTAGCTATGATTTGCAAAAAGATTCAACTCAAACAGAGCAACGAAACTCAAAATATGAACGAAACAAGATCGTTTAATAATCTGGAGTAAAGTCAAATTTTTACAGTAGCAAAATCATGTTCAAATTGGTTAACTGGAAAGAGGGGTTCGAGACGAAGATTTTTTGCGCTGGTTTCATCTAATTTGGATAAACGAGTAAAAAGTTATGCTAGTTTAAAGATTAGGGGCTAAATCGTGATAGAAATAATTGTGGATAAGTCCCTGGCCGAAAATAAAATAAAAATAAAAGACTAAAGAATGAACGTTCACTGTCTGAACTAATCTGACGAAAAATGTTCGTTCAAATGAATGGACGGACGAACGTCCGCTAAATAATAAAACCTAAAAAAACTGATCTGTAAAACCGAAAAAACCCGAAGTGAACCGGCAAACTAGGGCGTTTTTATACCGGTCAACGGCGGCGGGCGGGAGGGCGCGGGCGGCGGTGGCGCTCGGCGGCGGCGGGTGACGGCACAGGGCTGCGCAAGCGGCGGCGGAGCTTGTGGCGGCGGCGGTGGCGTGCAGCGCGAGCGGCGGCGGCGGCTAGGAGTGGCGGCGGCATGGTGGCATGCGGGAGGCGGCACGACGGCTTGAGGAGGAGAGGGCGGCGGGGCGGTGATATATAAAGGGGCCGGGTTGGCTTCCTTGGGCGAGGGGCCGGAGTAGTCCGGCCTCGGCACGGACGCCAAGGTCGGCGCGGCGGCCATGGCGTGCGTGTGGCGGAGACCGACACCCGGTCGGGGGCGGTGCGGTGCTAGGCTGGGCTTAGCCTGGCTGGCTAGCTGGGCCGCCCCAGTCGGCGGCAAGTTTATTTTTTAATATAATTTCGCCCGAAGAAAAATTCCTAATGAAAATACTAAAAAAATTCAAAAAATGCCAAAAACAATTTTCACCGTTTAAATAGAATATTTAGAACAAAGTGAACATTTTTTCTGGCCTAAAAATGCAATTTTCAAAAATGCATATTTTTCCAATTCAAATAAAATAGCAAATAAAATACCAAAAAATTCATAATTTGATTTTCAAATTCTTTCTCCAATATTTCTCTTAACTTGAAGAAGTCATATTATCTTCTCTCATTTATTTCTAATATTGGAAATAATTGGAGAGAAAGTTAATAAAATCAATTGATCCTTTCTTCAAATTTGAATTAAATTCAAATGTGATTTTTGTTAAACCTTTAACTCTCTCCTTGGGTCCTTGAGTTGCTTAAGATTTGTATGATCTCAACCAAAAGCAAGAATAAATATGATATGCATATGATGATCTATGTATAACATCCAAATTGAAAATTGGGATGTTACAAACCTACCCCCCTTAAGATGAATCTCGCCCTCGAGATTTGGGTTGGTCAGCAAAAAAGTTTGGGTGGTCTCTTCGAAGGTCATCTTCTCGCTCCCAGGTGGCTTCCTCCTCGGTAGGGTGGCTCCACTGAACTTTGCAAAACATGATAACCTTGCTGCGAGTAACTCGACTGGAAAACTCGAGAATCTTGACTGGCTTCCCTTCATACACTACTAGGAAAAGGCCTACTAATGGTGCACCAGTTTTGCCTACTAATGGCGCACTACTGGTGCGCCATTAGTATCACGCCACTAGTATTTCTTACTAATGGCGCACAACTGGTGCGCCATTAGTATCTGGTATACTAATGGCGCATCACGCAGTGCGCCATTAGTTTTGCCAACAGTGCGCCACTAGTGTCTGCTATACTAATGGCGCACCACACGGTAGTGCGCCATTAGTAACAATTTTTTTTTATTTTTTTTTGTTTTTTCTTAATCTCAGGTCACTATTTCACATATGAGATATCCAACACATATATATACAACAAGCATCCATATAACAATCATATCCAACACACAAGTTTCATCATATATATATACATAGCCAACACATAGTTCCATCGTTACATATTACAAAAGTTTTACACTGTTCATCCAACATCGTTATCCATCAATTCACAAAAGTTTCACACTGGTACAAAATAAAAACACAAATGGAAAAGAAGCACTCCATCCATGCAAGCTTCGGTGAATTAAATCAAATCTGCAAAATGATAAACAAGGAGTTAGAAGAAGAAGAAGAAGAAGAGAAGAAGAAGAAGAAGACTAGAAGAATACTAGAATAAGAAGAACAATAGAAGAAGAAGAAGAAGAAGAATAAGAAGAATAAGAAGAAGACTATAAGCTTATTATGTAAACTTGATCATTTTGTGCTAACATAAGTAATTTTGGAGCTAACCTATAGGAAACTAAGCATATAAGCTCTCTAAGTTAGCATATTAGAGCCAACTTCGGTAAAATGAAGCTAACCTATGTCATTTTGGAAAAGAAGAAGAATAAGAAGAATAAGAAGAAGACTATAAGCTTATTATGTAAACTTGATCATTTGGTGCTAACATAAGTAATTTTGGAGCTAACCTATAGGAAACTAAGCATATAAGCTCTAAGTTAGCATATTAGAGCCAACTTTGGTAAAATGAAGCTAACCTATGTCATTTTGGAAAAGAAGAAGAATAAGAAAAAGACTATAAGCTTATTATGTAAACTTGATTATTTTGTGCTAACATAAGTTATTTGGGAGATAACTTATAGGAAACTAAGCATATAAGCTCTAAGTTAGCATATTAGAGCCAACTTAGGTGAAATGAAGCTAACCTATGTCATTTTGGAAAAGAAGAAGAATAAGAAGAAGACTATAAGCTTATTATGTAAACTTGATCATTTTGTGCTAACATAAGTTATTTTGGAGCTAACCTATAGGAAACTAAGCATATAAGCTCTAAGTTAGCATATTAGAGCCAACTTAGGTAAAATGAAGCTAACCTATAGGAAACTAAGCATATTAGAGATAACATAGGTAACTAAGTATATATATCATTTTGGACATCTGACATACCTGACATAGTTCAGTTCTCATTGTTCTTCTCCTTCTCCTTCCTCAGCCTGATGCGCCAAGAGCAGTGAGGCGATGGAGGCAGTGGGATGTAGTCTTCTACCACAATTGGTGTGGTCATGTCGCCCAGCTGTGGGATCGCTGGCGCCACCACCGATGCCTGGTCATTGTCAGGCACCACCACCATCGCGAGTCCAACTTTAGGCAGAACGGGCAGGACCATCGCTAGGTCATCCTCAGCCACCTCCATCTCTTGCCCTTGGTCAGCCACCACCAGCGCTAGGTCATCCTCAGCCTAATGCCCATCGTCATCCTGCAGCTCCTCATCCCCACTCTGCTCCTCTTCTCCCGCACTCCAGTCTGGATCATCCTTCTTGTTGTCTATGCTGCTGCCAGAATCGTTGCTGCTTTCGCTAAAGCCAGAATTGGTGTTGCCTTTGCTACAGCCATAGTTGTTGCTGCTTTGACTGTAGCCAGTGTCGCTGCTGCTGCTCCCATTACCTGTCCAAATGCAACAATGACCGTTAACAATCGATGTGAGACAAAGCCAAATGTAGAGGAATAAGAAGAGGCAGAACATACTGGCATCATCATCGTCAGCGTAGCGCATGCGACACATAGTCGCGTTGAACACCTTCACGATGAGCATGGTGGCGTCGTCGTCATACCTGAAAAGAAGGAAGTACCCCAGCCGCAGGTCGTAGGCATGGTAGAACTTCTACCACCCACGATACAAGTACATGTGTCCCTCCTTGATCACCAACTCCACATCCCACTGCCTGCGAAACCCGCTGCCAGCCTGTCGCAACTTCACATTATTTGGCGGATCTTCACCCAGCATGTTCATAAAACTGTCGGGCAGCCTCTGCAGTTTGGGACAATGAGTGATGTAGCAAACAACAGATATCATAATGAGATGTGTGAAGGGGAGATCTCTCGTTTTATATACCTGCATCATGGATGATACTGAAGTCCCAAGTATGATACTGAAGAACTCGGAAGCATCCAACTCGTACTGCGGTGTGGCAGAGCGGTGGTGGCTGCTTCCCCCCATCTCTGATAAGCAGCAGAAGAGACCAATTAGTACCCTTACAATAGATCATAAAACATGCATTAGTCGCAAGTACACCATATGTCCTATTTTTAGCAAAGTCATGCTAAAATTCACGGAAAATTCCAGCATGACCTTTGCTGAAAATAGGACATATGGAGTACCTGAATTTGCCGGAATGGAAGTTAATCGACATTTCGGCAAACTCAAGGGCCTCTCGGGGTACAACAGCAACATCACAAGTTGACAAAATTCCCAAGTAGTACAGCAGCAGCATCGCAAGTAGTACCAATGAACATATAGTCCAACACATTCTGAATTTCGATAAATGACGGCAAGTTAACTCATTCTGAACATATAGTACCAATGAACATATAGTCCAAAACATATAGTCCAACAGTAGCATCTATTTATCCACTTGATTTACCGGTCTTGAAGAAAGAGATACTTGTGTGCCAAAACATATGCTTAAGAATTTACATTTGCAAATGGGCCTCTTTTGCTGCTAAGATTCAGCAGTGCTAGCTGCTTAACGCCAAGTACTGCAAATTATATTATACTGGTCCATAACTAAATGATGGGTTCGATTTGTAGAAGTGACAAGTCATACTTCCATAGATGAAAGTAGCATGATATACTAATTACCAGATGGGGTAGCAACGGATAGAAAAAAAAAATAAGAATTGTGTATGCACTAAACAAGATCTCATGGCTCTGATGATCATAATTCATGCATGAAAAATTAGATATAAAGGCCGCAAAAGCTTAGTTCGGATGCCTTAAATCTTAACCACATTTTGCTATTGCTAATTTCTAGAAGTGAGCTCTGACAGCTTTCTATAATAAATTAGTCAAGATAAGTTCCTAAGCTCCTAATATGACAAAAGTAGCGTACATATACCAATAAATGCAATTTGTAACAAATTTTTGTACAACAATATATCTTCTAGCCATGAAACCCTACCCTGATTCTCCTTTCTTCATCTTGTCGAAGAAAAGTTGGCTGCAGAGGATGGTCCAACTCAGATCAGCCTGCAGAAGTTCATTGTATAATTTTGTTTAGTTCCAAGCAGTAGTTCAAGAAGTGCAAATTGCAGAAGTTTGAGAAAGCACTAACTGGAAAGTCTGGTGTTTCCTTGAAAACATGAAAGGGTCTGACTATGCATACAATTTTACAACAAGATATCCACCATACAATTTTTATTAAAGGAAAAGACTTAAGTTAACTTTAATTAAAGTTTTAGTTAAAGTTTAAATTAAAGATTCAGTTAAAGTTTTAGTTGATTTTAAAGTTAAATTAAAATTTCACTTAAAGTTTCAGTTAAAGGAGAGCATTTGCTACTGGATTTTAGGGCTATTGTAAGCAGTGCACTACAACACTATTGTTCATACTCCTGCACTATTGCACTACTGGAATGCTCCTTCATACTACTTCAAGTAGGAATACTGTTGCAAACCCTGGAACTTGCAAGCAGTAGCAGGAGTACATCAAGACAAGAAGATGAGACAATATGGAGGGCACAAGACAAACTACTGAAAATGTTTCTTTGTGTTGTACTCCAAAATTCAACCAAACAAATTAACTGAAACTTAACAGCAGCAACAAGTGCTACACCATTGTTGTCCTACACTAAACTAATACAACCAAACAAATTCATTGAAGAAAAACTACTGAAACTATACAAGCACTACAGTCAGATTACACAAAAGTACTGATGCAAGTAGTGCAGTACACAAAACTTGCAAACTTACAAGCACTACTGCAACTTAATTAAGCTATTGGAGTAAGTGAAACAACTGCACTTAATTAAGCTACTGGAGTAAGTAACTCCATGGTGTACTCACTTGAGTACAGCTAAATGTTCAGGAGTACTTCTCTAGCATAAGCAACTGCCGACAACTTTCATACTCCAATGAGAAGAGTACTTGTACTCATAGCAGTTCAGAAGTGCAACTACTCTTCTGTGAAATTCAGTGCATCTACTGCAAATAAAATTCAGTAAATTTCCACCCAGCAACTAGATAGGATGGCCATGAAATTTAGTGCATCTACTTCAACTACTCTTCAAGTATATGAATACTTCGAACCTAACAAGTTTTCCAGAAACATAAGTATTAGGGTGATAACTATTATATCAATTTCATTGTGATAATTGTACCCTGAACACCTCACAAACTCTATTATTGTGTTGGTCACACTAAAATAGGATTATGAAAACCAACAACCTAGCTATCATGAGCAAGGGCTGATGACGAAACCAAAGATTACTGCTTCATCAGAGTGTCCCAGCCTTGGGGCCTTTGCTTTGCTTGCCCCATTGATTTTGATTTCGATTTCTAGTATTGGATTGGGTTGGGGACATGTTTTGTAAGTTTGGACCTTCCATTCCTAGGTAGGGTAGAAACATGGAAATAAGCACATGCGCTAGGGTTACAGTACCTGGGGAGGGATCAGCAACGGAGAAGAGAGGGGTACTGCTGGTCACTGGCCTGTCGCTCGTCCCTGACCTCCTTCGCGCTGCAGCTCGGAGAGGAAAAATCAGATCAGGGTGGAGAGAGGGGGAGGGGAACCAGAGAAGGGAGAGAGCGCATCCAACGCCGCTGCCGTCAGCCACCCATGGGGACGCCCGATAGAGAGGGGCAGAGTAGCCCCAAGGGGAAGGGGGCGAGGGAGAGGAGAGGGGCAGCACCTTGACGTGCTGCCGGTCGAGGCTCCAAGTCTCTGGCGGCTCCGAGGGTTA
>LT934112.1:96503998-96551347 GCA_900231445.1 Triticum turgidum subsp. durum
GTTGGGGTTGATCGAGTGGGGAAACCTGGTACTAAGAAAAAATTAGTAACCCTGGTACTAATGGAGCACCGTATGCAAATGAGCCATTGGTAACCCTGGTTACTAATGGCGCACCCGCTTCTGGTGCGCCATTAGAAGTTTTGCAAAAAAATAAAAAAAAAGTATATATTCTAATGACGCACCGTGGCACAGTGCGCCATTACTAGTTTAAACTAGTAATGGCGCACTGTGTCACGGTGCGCCATTAGTATTTTTGCAAAAAAAAGAAAAAAAATAAACAACAGTAGTGGCGCACCATGTTCCTGGTGCGCCATTAGTGTCTTCCACACTAATGGCGCACTAGAACATGGTGCGCCATTAGTATATACTAATGGCGCACCACATGACAGGTGCGCCATTAGTGTCCATCCCATCTATAGCCCTTTTCCTAGTAGTAATAGGTCAAATCACTATCTAACTGAATCGCTTCTAGTGGCACTGTATCTCTTAGAGGGATATCGGCCATCTCAGCGTGCCACTTCTTCAACTAGGAGACGTGAAACACATCGTGAACTCCTGACAATCCTTCTGGCAATTCCAATTTGTATGCAACTTCTCCCATGCGCTCCAAAACTTTGTATGGTCCCACAAAACATGGTGCTAACTTTCCCTTGAATCCAAAATGCTTAACTCCTCGAAGCGGGGACACACGAAGATATACTCTGTCTTCGATTTTGTAAACTATCTCCTTGCGTTTAGAATCCGTATAACTCTTCTGCCTGGACTGGGCTACCTTGAGTCTGTCGCGAATAAACTTAACCTTCTCTTTAGAGTATTTGATTAAATATGGTCCGAACAACTGTCGATCTCCAACTTCATCCCATGATAACAGTGTCCTGCACCTCCTTCCGTACAGAGCTTCGAAAGGGGCCATCTTGAAACTGGCTTGATAACTGTTGTTATAAGAGAACTCTGCATACAGCAAATTGTCGTCCCAACTAGATCCATAATCTAGCGCACAAGCTCTCAACATGTCCTCCAAAATCTGATTGACTCTCTCAGTTTGTCCATCTGTCTGTGGATGAAAGGCTGTGCTGAACTCTAGCCTGGTACCCAAAGTTTCATGCAACTAATTCCAATACTTTGAAGTGAACTGGGTTCCTCTATCTGATACAATTGTCCTCGGAACTCCATGCAGACATACGATCATGGTCATGTATATCTTTGCGAACTTAACACTCGTATAGTTGGTCTTCACCGGGATCAAATGAGCTATTTTCGTCAACCGATAGACTACAACCCAGATAGTCATAGCCTGAACGAGTCCTAGGAAATCTAGTGATAAAATCCATGCCAAGCTTATCCCACTTCCATTCGAGTATCGACAATGGCTGTAGCAATCCAGCAGGCTTCTAATGCTCTACCTTAACTCTCTAACATGCATCACATACTGCTACATACTCAGCAATATCCTTCTTCATTCCTGTCCACAAGAAACTTTCCTTCAAATCCAGATACATCTTAGTGTTTCCTGGATGAATTGAATACGGCGAATCATGGGCCTCCTACAGAATCAACTTCCTGATCTCGGCGTCATTAGGCACATAAACGCGAGCTTCAAACCATAAAGTGTCGTGCTCATCCTCACGAAATCCTTTAGCCTTTACTTTGCTCATCGTTTCTTTTATCTCGGCAATCTCCTTGTCAGTCTTCTGGGCTTTTCTGATCTTTCCCATCAAAGTGGACTGAATTTCCAATGCTGCAACATAATCTCTCGGAACTATCTCCAAACATAACTCTCAGACATCACCTGCTAACTCCTTAGGTAATTCTCCGGTCATGAGCATGTTAACATAACTCTTGTGGCTCAACGCATCGGCTACTACATTGGCCTTTCCGGGACGATAGTGTAACTTTATATCATAATACTTGATGATCTCCAACCATCTCCTTTGCCTGAGGTTCTACTCCTTTTGCATGAAGATATATTTCAAACTCTTATGATCCGTGTATACCTCACAATGGTTTTCGATGAGAAAATGCCTCCATGTCTTCAGCGCATGCACTACGGCCGCTAAATCCAAATCATGTGTAGCATAGTTCAACTCATGAGTTTTAAGCTGTTGTGAGTCATATGAAACAACTCTTCCTTCCTACATAAGCACTGCTCCAAGTCCTTGACGTGAAGCATCGCAATACACTTGATAATCCTTCCATTGGTCCGGGAGAATCATCACTGGGGCTGTAACCAAACATTTCTTCAACTCTTCGGTCCATTTAAACTTGGTGTCCTTCTTCAATAACTCCGTCATGGGCTTTGCAATCCTGGAGAAATTCTTAACTAACCTTCGGTAATATCCTGCGAGTCCAAGAAAACTCCTGATCTCTACAACTGATGTGGGTGCCACCCATTTAGTCACAGAAGCAACCTTGGTATGGTCAACTGCTATTCCTTCTCCGGATATAACATGTCCGAGAAATCCAACTTCCTTTAGCCAAAACTCACATTTGCTGAACTTGGCATACTACTGATGTTCTCTGAGCTTCTCAAGAACCAAACGCAAATGCTCCTTATGCTCCTCTTCATTCTTCGTGTAAACCAATATATAATCAATGAACACCACGACGAACTTATACAAATAATCCATAAAAACTTTGTTCATCATGTTCATGAAATAGGCAGGCGCGTTAGTCAGACCAAATGAAATAACGGTATACTCATATAGCCGTACCTTGTAGTGAAAGTTGTCTTAGGTATATCCTGCTCTCAAATCTTCAACTGGTGATAACCCGATCAAAGATCAATCTTAGAGAAGACTTTAGCTCCTTGCAACTAGTCAAATAAATCATTGATCATCGACAGAGGGTATTTGTTCTTGATCGTCACCTCATTCAACGCTCGATAATCAACAACCATCCTTAAAGATCCATCCTTCTTCTCCACTAGAACCACTGGGGCTCCCCAAGGTGATGAACTTGGTCGAATGTAACCTTTATCCAGTAAGTCCTTAATCTGCTTCTTAATTTGCTCCAAATCTTGTGCGGGCACCCGATATGGTCTCTTTGATATTGGCCCGGTGCCTGGCAATAGCTCAATCAAAAACTCAATGTCTCGATCCGGTGGCATGGCTGGCAATTCCTGTGGAAATACGTCGGGGTAATCCTTCACCACTAGTACTTCCTCCTGTACAACTCCTGATAAGGAATTCACTTGAGTCCTCTTCGGCACATGCCGGGGTACATACTTGATCCTCCTTCCTTCTGGGTTGGTGAGGAATATTGACTTACTAGCACAATCAATGTTTCTTCCATACTTTGATAACCAATCCATGCCTAACATAATATCCAATCCTTGTGACTCCAAAATTATTAGGACAGAGGGAAACACATGGCTGCCAATGGTTAAGGGTAACTGATCACACCATCAGCTGGCCATATACTCTGCTCCTGGCGAGCTTACTTACATGGGTGACATAAGGGCTAGGGCTGGCAGGTTATACTTATCCACAAATCCCCTTTATATGTATGAATGCGAAGCACCAGTATCGAAAAAAACAAGTGCGGTAAATGCATTAATCAAAAACTTACCGACAACTGCGTCGGGTTGATCCTCAATCTCCTCCACGCTGATGTGGTTCACCTGTCCTTTGATGAAGGGGTTGGGCTTCTTGGCAGAACCTCCCTTGCCATTTCCATTCTTTGCTTCAGGACATTCATTGGAATAATGTCCAGTCTTGTGGCACTTGAAACAGGTAATGTGGCTCAAATCCCTCTTAGCTGGTGTTGAAGGGTCGGAACGGTTCTGGCTGCTACTTCCTCCATTCCCATTGCCATTCTTGGGGCCACTATGGTTGTGCAAACTTGCTCCATTGTGTGTGTGTCCTCCATGGTTGTGACATGCATGGTTGTGGGTATGTCCTCTTGAGTTCGGGGAATAGCAGGGCTTCTGCTGACCTCCTGAGGTGTACCTCCCCTATCCATACTCCCTCTTGCGATTATAAATCTGTTGCTGCTTTCCTCCAATCATAAGAGCCCTATCTACCAACACCTGGTAGTTTTTAAATGTTGCCACCATTAACTGCATGCTCAGCTCATCATTCAGTCCTTACAGAAACTTCTCCTGCTTTGCAGCATCTGTAGCTACGTCATCAGGGGCATAGCGTGCTAACTTGCAAAATCATCCACATACTGGCCCACTATACGTCCTCCATGGTACAAGTTGCGAAACACCTGCTTCTTCATGCTCATAGCTCCTGCTAAAAAATGGGCAGGATGGAAAGCCTGCTGAAACTGATCCCATGTAACAGTGTCAATGGGGTACGTGGCGGTGAAATTCCCCCACCATGATGCTGCGGGTCCATCAAACAAATGTGCGGCAAAACGCACTCTCTCAGCATGTATGCATCCTGCACTGGTCTGCTCTCTTCCAATCTTGCGGATCCAATCATCTACAACAATCATCTCGGTGCTACTAGAAAACACCGGCGGTTTCAACCTTAGGAAATGGGCTAGGTGATCAACAGGGGGTGGTGGTCGTGGGTTATTTTGTTGCCTTGGTTCTGATTCTGTACTAATAACTCCAACAAGGTATTCTGTTGCTGGATCAACTAAGTGAGCTCTGGTGGGAAGGCAAATCCATTGTCACGTCTTGGAGGCATCTGATGGGTTTAGAAGGGGTGAGAAAACAGAATAGAATTGGCATCTAAGAGAATTCACTACCCATAATGCTCATGAGACAAACACAATCAATTTCACTTCAATCAATAGCACACAAGATCACACAAAGCGGTCTAATCAATGATTACAAACTGGATCGTTGCAACTACTTGGAGGGAAAGACTACTAATTACAATGGTGGTCGTCTAGAAATTTTCATCAGAGGAAGACTCCATGATATCTGCTCCAGCTTCGTCAACATAGTCATCATGACTATCAGGGTCGGAGTCGGTGTCGTTGATGATAATGCAGTCTCCTGGGTGGTTGTTATCCTTCTTTGGTGCAGGGTCTCCCATGAATACTCCTAGCTTCTTCTTTAGGTCTTCATTCTTCTCCAATAGTACGGCAATCTTTTCCTCATATCCATCACGTATTGACTTGATTTCCTCATCCAACTCGTTGTTTCTCCTCACCAGTTTCTTGATCTTCTTCATGTGGATAATTTGTCGATTCTCCTGTCGACGAATATGGTCTCCCATCTCTTGAATGTAAGTTGCGATTGATCCATCCATCCTGGTGCGAATCATCTCCCATTTGTCATCTCGGCGGCCACATATCTGGTAAATGGTATTCTCCAGTTCCTTGTGATACACCTCACATATGCATCCAAAGGAGATATGTGCGGCCATGCTCTTTCCTATACTCTAGCTTATTGCATCTAGGTAGAAATCAATAGGATCCTCCCAGGTATCCAGACTTTGATCTTCCAGCGCTCCTCTTCGGGTACAAATGTAGGGAAAGCCCCCATGAAGCTTGGTAGTCCGATGTTCAAATACTTAGTGACTTCCTTCAAGTACTTTCCGAAAGGAGTGTCGTCATCCGGCTGAGTGAACTTGTTTCTGGGATCCACCATCTATAGAGTAGAAAGAGAGGAGAATTAGAAATGAGTAAAGAAGAGAAATCATGTGGCTCATTCTAGTGGTCGCGTCCGACGGTCAGTATGTGCTCTGATACCATCTTGTAGCGACGAGACCTCATACGGTCAAGTCTCTGTGCATTAGTCTCATCCCTGGATCGGTAATGCTAACATGCACAATACTCAATGAATTATAACAGAGTTTCAATCACACACTTATTACATCGAGTCCTCATAAAGAGTATGTTTGCAAAAATAAATCATGTCTGAAGGCCATCTAAACTACTCCCTCCGTTCCTAAATATAAGTGTTTGGAGGGATTTCATTATGGACCACATACAGATCAAAATGAGTGAATCTACACTCTAAAATGCATCTAAATACATCTGTATGTGCTTCGTAGTAGAATCTCTACAAAGACTTATATTTAGGATTGGAGTGAGTAGATAACTACGGAAGCTTCGAAGGTAAATTAGTCCATTAACTCCAACGGCATAGCTGAGTGCAAAACAACGACCTATCGCACCTTATTCGTCGTCTGAGTAGTCTGCAACATAAGACATTGCAGCCCGAAACGAGCCAGCACATGGAATATGTTGGAATGTTACACTATAAAGCAATGAAATGCACGAACTAGATCTACATGCAATATTTCCCTATGGAGGCTATAAGTTTCATGGTTTTCCATAAAGCTAGTTTTTCCTACAACAAAGGAATAAATTTATTTAACTAATCCCATGTTGCCCATTATTTGAGAAGGTAACCCGAACCCAAATCCCAATTACAAGTATCATCATTAACCCAACATCATAATTAACGAAAGTAACGTGATGAGATCGCATCAATAGATTCAAGTACTAGATACTCAAGATGTCCATAACCGGGGACACGGCTAACCATGATTAGTTTATACACTATGCAGAGGTTTGCGTACTTTTCCCCACAAGACTCGACCGCATCCATGATCGGATGATCGAGACATAGCCGTTCTGAAGCATTAACTCTCTACTCCGGGTAGACAATACCACCTAAAACCCTCTACATCTGCTAGTCTATCTCTTCAAGAGCTCACGCAACTTACTCAACCATGCCAGAGCCCATAATGGCTTCTAGGTGCACACATTAATTTCTAGCATGAATAATCTTATGATCCCTTTGAGCCTGGGTAACATTTCATAGGATAATCACACGGATACCCCGAGATTTCCAAAAATAGGAAACACTGGGTTCCCCAGGTGCCTCAACCAATCCACCCAGATGTATATTAAAGTTGCCACCTTAGTGTGATCCATGAATAAAATAACTCTCAAACTTTCATGTGTAAATCACGATCGAATCCACTTCTATGAGCATGGATAAGCAATACTAAGCATAACTTATATTCCCGGGGTGATCAAAAGGTATTAGGTTCCTACCTCAAACACTACAACCAAAACCACATGTTCCCAATCCTACTAATGCAAGTATTTGAGGGGCAGAACTAATGCATAGTAAAAACTGGTTATAAAAGAATATGATCAAAGTGTAACTTGCCTTGCTGATGATCTGCAAACTCTAGAGATTCGTAGTAACAAGCTTCGTACTCCGGGTAATCTAGCGTAGACAAACAATAGCATACATAAGCAATCTATCGAACGAAACACGAGAAAAACCGAGAAAAGATCCAAATCAAACACGAAACAAGCAAACGGCTTAAACTAAAAAAGAGTCAAAACCTAACATCAATATTAACAAGTGAATTAGATCTTAGCAGTAGGTACATGTGATTAGCTACGATTTGCAAAAAGATTCAACTCAAACAGATCAACGAAACTCAAAATATGAATGAAAGAAGATCGTTTACTAATATGGACTAAAGTCAAATTTTACAGTAGCAAAATCATGTTCATGTTTATTAACTGGAAAGAGGGGTTCGAGATGAAGATTTTTGCGCTGGTTTAATCTAATTTGGATAAATGAGTAAAAAATTGTTCTAGTTTAAAGATCAGGGACTAAATTCGCGGTGAAAATAATCATGGATAACTCCCTGGCCGAAAATAAAATAAAAAGAAAAAGGCTATCGAACGAAAGTTTGCTGTCTGAACTAATCTGACAAAAAACGTTTGTTAAAATGAACGGACGGACGAACGTCCGCTAAATAATAAAACATAAAAAACCGATCTATAAAACCGTAAAAACCAAAGTGAACCAGCAAACCGGGGCGGTTTTATAACGGTCAACGGGAGGTGGTCAACGGTGGAGGGTGGAGGCTCCGGTGGGATCCGGCGCAGGCAGCGGCGGCGTTCGGCGGTGGCGGGCGACGTCGCGGGGCTGCAAGAACGGCGGCGGAGCTTGTGGCAGCGGCAAAGTCGACTAGCGGCGGCGGCATCAGCGACGGCGGCAGCGAGGAGAGGCGGCGGCGGCTTGAGGAGGAGAGGGCGGCGGGGCGGCGATATATAAAGGGGCCGGGGGGGCTTCCTTGGGCGAGGGGCCGGAGGAGTCCGGCCTCGGCATGGACGCCGAGGTCGAATTTTTTTTTTTAAAATAATTTCGCCCGAAGAAATATTCCTAATAAAAAATATTTTTTCTAGAAATGCCAAAAATAATTTCACCGTCTAAATTGAATATTTAGAACAAAGTAAACATTTTTCTGGCCTAAAAATGCAATTTTCAAAAAATGCATATTTTTCCAATTCAAAGAAAATAGCAAATAAAATACCAGGAAATTCATAATTTGATTTTAAAATTCTTTATCCAATATTTCTCTTAATTTGAAGAAGTCATATTATCTTCTCTCATTTATTTCTAATATTGGAAATAATTAGAGAGAAAATTAATAAAATCAATTGATCCTTTCTTCAAATTTGAATTAAATTCAAATATGATTTTTGTGAAACCTCCAACCCTCTCCTTGGGTCCTTGAGTTTCTTAAGATTTCTAGGATCTCAACCAAAAACAAGGATAAATATGATATGCATATGATGATCTATGTATAACATCCAAATTGAAAATTGGGATGTTACAGGTTTCTTTGAAGTGCTCCTCATGCATTGTTTCAAATCTAGATCAAGAAAGGTCAGTACCGACTTTCCTCCGCATGATGGTGCAGTGTGCTTTGAGATGTTGTGCTACTTGTATTGGTATTGTTTTAAATAAATGTTGAATTGAAGCTATTGTATTGCTATCTTTTCCCATTAAGTAGTGAACAAAAATGGGACCAACCCAGATATGATGCTTGTTCCTTTGTTACAACAAACTCTGCATCACCACCTTTATAAGTAGATGGAAGCACATGGTGTTGTTGCACCCACTCTCCCCTAGAATCGTTTATACTTTTTCTTAATCTAATGCTGCTAGTAAAATTAAGCAATGCCACTCTCAGAATTGACTACTGAAACTTAGTTCAAAACTGCAACACTTGTTAGGGATCGGCGGGAGTACCATTTCTGTTAGGGATCGGTCGGATTACATGTGTAAGCAACATATTGTTGAGATAATGTCTCTATTATTACATATCTATTACAGTGTTTTACCAATGGTACTATCCTGCTTTTTAGTTCTTTCTACATGTTTAACCAAGGTATTGTTAAGATAATGTCTCTGTTAATATGAATCAGTCGCATTGTTTTAGGAATGGTACTTTTCTGCTTTGTTGCTCTTTATACATGTTGAAACAAGGCATTGTTAAGGTAATATCTAGTTAATATGAATGAATCACACTGACTGAGAATTGCTACTCTCCTGCTTTGTTTTCCCGTAAGATAAGGTAGATCAGTAGATGTTTTTCTTCTGGGAGTACAAGTCATCAACCGTTATTTCTCAGTAATTGTTTCCCTTATACCTATTGTTGCTTACAGGGATATCAAAATTTCTGCTCGGTTTTATTTCGACTTTGATTTTAGTTGAACTGCACAAAAGGAGCCAATGTGTCTAAGGCAAACTGCTGCATTAGTTGGTCCAGTTGGTCTTACCACTTTGCAGAAAGAAGCAGTCGTTGTTTGCGCTACATTACAGAAGGAATGATCGAGAAGCTTTATAGAGTATTAGTAGATGCTGGTGACATGACTAATGTGCAAAGAGCATAGGCAACTCTAGAACACGTGGAGTGCACTGGGCAAACAGGTGCCCAAACAAGTACAAGAAGCCAGGACAGGATTCCAAGTCTGTCAATGTCATTCTAAGCAACAATGATGGGGCATCTGGGTATGGTAATCTATTTACCGTACTTTTAGTTTGTTAGTCCACCGATTGGTGGGTTGACACTAGGGCCAATATTCATGTGTGTGCTGATGTGTCTTTGTTTTCTTGTAGCATATAAATACGAAATCCACAGGGATGCTCAGCTTGATTTTAGTGGAACCGCACAAAATGTTTAGATGGGTTGTGTCCTCCATAATACTTTGTCATGCACAAAACATCGAATGGTTCTCTAATCATTCGTCGTCACCTTGAGCCACCAGACTATCTGATGACAACCTGATGACAAACCCTGCCCTTTCCACAATCATAAGCATTACATATTTTGAATGGTAAAAGCTTGTCAAAGTTTAATCACTGATGTTAGGAAGAAGACATTAGTTTAATATATTGGAATTGGAATACCTTATCAAATTTTGCTCATTGATGTTAGCCAGAAGACGTGAATTTGATATTTTGAGTGGGACGCCCTTTGCTGTGAGCAAAGTCGATCATTTTTTCCTATTCCTGGCTTCAGTTCAGAAGAAAATATTTACTCTACTGAGATGCATAGTCACATGAATGTTGAATTATGTAAGGTATTTTGAGAGCTTGTTCTGAATTTTGTCTATGTAATGCCACGTCTTGTGAGTTTGATTGCAAAGTTGAGCTTCGAATTGTTGGGGAATGTAGTAATAATTAAAAAAAATCCTACGTGTCACCAAGATCAATCTAGGAGAAGATAGCAACAAGAGAAAGGGAGTGCATCTTCATACCCTTGAATATCGCTAAGCGGAAGCGTTACAAGCACGTGGTTGATGGAGTCGTACTCGCGGTGATTCAAATCGCGGAAGATCCGATCCAAGCGTTGAACGAACGGCGCCTCCGCATTCAACACACGTACAGCCCGGGTCATCTCCTCCTTCTCGATCCAGCAAGGGGAGAGGAGAAGTTGAGGGAGAACTCTGGCAGCACGATGGCGTGGTGGTGGAGCTTGCTGTTCTCCAGCAGAGCTTCGCCAAGCACTATGGAGGAGAAGGTGGTGTAGGAGGGGGAAGGGCTGCGCCAGGGGCAAGGGGTGCGCCTCCCATGCACCTCCCCACTATATATAGGTATGGAGGGGGCTGGTTTCTTGCCCTCCAAGTCCATTGGGGCGTTGGCAAAGGTGGGACGAAAGAAATCCCATCCTTTCCCTTCCCCTCCGATTGTTATCCCCCCTTTTTAGGGATCTTGATCTTATCCCTTCGAGATATGATCTTATTCCTTCAAAGGGGGATCTTGGTGCGCCTTTATTAGGGGTGTGGGGCATTTCCCCCACTACCAAGTTCATGTGAGTCTCCCCCATGCAGGTGAGCCCCACTCCAGAACCTTCTAGAACCTTCCCGATACAATACCGAAAAATCCTGAACATTTTCCAGTGGCCAAAATAGGACTTCCCATATATAAATCTTTACCTCTGGACCATTCCGGAACTCCTCGTGACGTCCCGGATCTCATTTGAGACTCTGAAAAACTTTCGGTAACCACATACAATTCCCATTACAACCCTAGCGTCACCGAACCTTAAGTGTGTAGACCCTATGGGTTCGGGAACCATGCAGACATGACCGAGACATCTCTCCGGACAATAACCAATAGCAGGATCTGGATACCCATATTGGATCCCACATGTTCCATGATGATCTCATCGAATGAAACATGATGTCGGGGATTCAATCAATCCCGTATACAATTCCTTTTGTCCATCGGTATGTTACTTGACCAAGATTCGATCGTCGGTATCCCCATACCTCATTCAACCTCGTTACCGGCAAGTCTCTTCACTCGTTCTGTAACACAAGATCCCCTGACTAACTCCTTTAGCCACAATGAGCTCATTATGATGATGCATTACCGAGTGGGCCCAGAGATACCTCTCTGTCATACAGAGTGACAAATCCTAGTCTTGATTTGTGCCAACCCAACAGACACTTATGGAGATACCTGTAGTAAACCTTTATAGTCACCCAGTTATGTTGTGATGTTTGATGCACCCAAAGCATTCCTATGATATCCGGGAGTTGCAAAATCTCATGGTCTAAGGAAATGATACCTGACATTAGAAAAGCTCTAGCAAACGAACTACACGATCTTGTGATATGCTTAGGATTGGGTCTTGTCCCTCACATAATTCTCCTAATGATGTGATCCCGTTATCAACGATATCTAATGTCCATGGTCAGGAATCCACAACCATCTATTGATCAATGAGCTAGTCAACTACAGGATAACTAGGGACATATTGTGGTCTATGTATTCACACATGTATTTCGGTTTCCGGTTAATACAATTATAGCATGAACAATAGACAATTATCACGAACAAGGAAATATAATAATAACCATTTTATTATTTCCTCTAGGGCATATTTCCAATAGTCTCCCACTTGCACTAGAGTCAATAATGTAGTTATATTGTGATGAATTGAACACCCATAGAGTTCTGGTGCTGATCATATTTTGCTCGTGGAAGAGGTTTAGTAAACGGGTCTGCAACATTCAGATCCGTATGTACTTCGCAGATCTCTATGTCATATTGTAGATGATGCTTCCACGCTACACTTGGAGCTATTCCAAATGGTTGCTCTACTATACGTATCGGGTTTGCTACTCAGAGTCATCCGGATTGGTGTTAAAGCTTCCATCGACGTAACCCTTTACGTCAAACTTTTTATCACCTCTATAATTGAGAAACATTTCCTTTTTCCTGAGGACAATTTTGACCATTGTCTAATGATCCATTTCTGGATCACTCTTGTACCCCCCTTGCCAGACTCGTGACAAGGCACATATCAGGTGCGGCACACAGCATGGCATATCGTATAGAGCCTATGGCTAAGGCATAGGGGACGACCTTCGTCCTTTCTATTTCTTTTGTCGTGGTCGAGCCTCAAGTCTTAACTTCACACCTTAAAAATCAGGCAAGAACTCCTTCTTTGACTGATCCATTTAGAACTCCTTCAACATCATGTCAAGGTATGTGCTCTGTGAAAGTTGTATCAGGCGTCTTGGTCTATCTCTATAGATCTTGATACCCAATATATAAGCAGTTTTACCCAGCTCTTCCTTTGAAAAACTCCATTCAAACAACTCTTTATGCTTTCCAGAAATTCTACATCATTTTCGATCAACAATATGTCATCCACATATACTTATCCGAAATATTGTAGTGCTCCCACTCACTTTCTTGTAAATACAAGTTTCTTGCAAAATTTGTATAAACCTAAAAGCTTTGATCACCTCATCAACGCATATGTTCCAACTCCGAGATGCTTGCTCCAAACCATAGAAGGATCGCTGTAGCTTGCATACCTTTTACCATCCTTAGGATTGACAAAAACTTCTGGTTGTATCACATACAACCTTTCCTCGCTAAAACCGTCAAGGAAACTTTGTTTTGACATCCATCTGCCAGATTTCATAAATGAAAATGCAGCAACTGCTAACAAAATTCTAACAGATTTTAGAATCGCTATGATTGAGAGAGTCTCATCACAGTCAACTCCTTGAACTTTTCGGAAACTTCTTTGAGACAAGTCGAGCTTCATAAATAGTGACATTACCATCAGCGTCTTTCTTCTTCTTAAATATCCATTTATTCTCAATGGCTTGCTGATCTTCAGACAAGTCCACCAAAGTCCATACTTTGTTATCATACATGGATCCTATCTCGGATTTCATGGCTCCTAGCCATTTGTTGGAATCCAAGCCCACTATCGCTTCTCCATAGCTCATAGGTTCACTGTTGTCCAACAACATGACCTTTAAGACAGGGTTACCACTCAGAAGTTGTATGCACCCTTTGTCGACCTACGAGGTTTGATAGTAACTTGATCTGAAGCTCCATGGTCATCATCATTAGCTTTCTCTTCAACTGACGAGGTGCCACGGAAACATCTTTCTGTGTTGTGCTACTCTCTGGTTGAAGTAAAGGTTCAACAACCTCATCAATTTCTATCTTCCTCCCACTCAATTCCTTTGAGAGAAGCTCTTTCTTGAGAAAGGACCTATTTTTAGAGACAAGTAGTTTTCCCTCCGATCTGAGATAGAAGGTATACCCTATATGCTTCTTTGGGTATTGTATGAAGACACAATTGTCCGCTTTGGGTTTGAGCTTTTCTGGCTGAAGCCTATCGACATAAGCATCGCAGCCCCAAACTCTTAAGAAACAATAACTTAGGTTTCTTGCCAAACCATAGTTCATATGGTGTCATTCTCTGCGTCAAAACCAGCAGATCTTGGGTAGGGGGTCCCGAACTATGCGTCTAAGGCTAATGGTAATAGGAGGTGGGGGACACAATGTTTACCCAGGTTCGGTCCCTCTCTATGGAGGTAATACCCTACTTCCTGCTTGATTGATCTTGATGAATATGAGTATTACAAGAGTTGATCTACCACGAGATCGTAATTGCTAAGCCCTAGAAGCCTAGCCTATGAGGTTATGATTGTTGTGGCTGAACCCTAGAAGTCTAAACCCTCCGGTTTATATAGGCACCAGAGAGGGCTAGGGTTACACAAAGTCAGTTACAGAGAAAGGAATCTACATATCTGACTCCCCAAGCTTGCCTTCCACGCAAAGGAAAGTCCCATCCTGACATGGGAATGAGTCTTCTATCTTGTATCTTCATAGCCCAACACTCCGCCCAAGTACATAGTCCGGTTGTCCGAGGACCCCTTAGTCCAGGACTCCCTCAGTAGCCCCTGAACCAGGCTTCAATGACGAGGTGTCCGGTGTGCAGATTGTCTTTGGCATTGCAAGGCTAGTTCCTTCTCTGAATACTTCAAAGTAGATCTCGAACACAAAGACTATGCCTGGCTCTGCAAAATAAGTTCCACACACAACCGCAAAGGGTATAATACCTCACGAGTCCAATCCGCTGACAATTTTGGTAGCACAACATTACGTCATCACCCGGCCATTATTTAGAATCATTTTCTAGCCTACCACTCCATGTTTCGGGAGGCGGTTTTTACTGGCATGTCTTGTCAAAGCAGAGATCGTGTCCTCTTATTGCAGGATTTTCATCAACGCGGGCATGGTAACCCAACCATTCTGTTGGCATGATTCCGTGGGAATAGGCATGTTTTAAGGTCGTGGAGGAGACACTTGATATTCTTCACCTTTATAAAGGGGCTAAGTCCTATCCTTTTTCTTCCACGGTAGTTCTTTCCTCCACCTCCCACCTCAAGTTCCATCACCCAAGGGTCAACCCAGTCGCTTCGAGCTTCCAGCCATGTCCGAACCCAACCTTCAAGGCCGGTGGATGGCCTCTTCTGTCACAGAGGAGGACATTTCAAAGCTCAGGGAGGCAAGATACTTGACTGCGGAAATCCTCCACAGTCTACCTGCTCAACGGCAAGTGATTCCTACTCCCAGATCCAATGAGAGGGTCGTATTTATCTCTCATTTCCTCCGGGGGCTTGTATTTGCTCTTAATCCCTTCGTTCGAGGGCTCATGTTTTATTACGGGCTGGATTTTCACGATCTAGCTCCAGACTCCTTCCTTCACATCTCGGCATTTATCATCACATGCTAGGCCTTCCTCCGTATTTCTCCACACTTCGGCTTATGGCTTAAGACCTTCAATGTGACACCGAAGGTGATCGACGGGAAACAAGTAGAGTGCGGAGGCGCTTCAATAAGCAAACTTACCGCTTATCCTTGGGCAAAGGGCTCCTTCGCAGAATCTTCTGACTTTATGGCAACGGGAGCAGTTTTACATTACCGAACCCCATGGTAGAAAGTGGGCGGCTACACCTGCATTTCAATCTGGCCCTCCTTTACAGCTTGCCTCGTGGATTAACAAGGGGCTGGACTGGGGATCTATTGATGAGGTGCTGACTTTGCAAAGTCGCATTCGGAGCCTCATTAAAAAGGGCACCGGTCTCACCAATATAATACAAGTAATGTTAATTCGCTGGATCCTTCCATGCCAGCGGCGTCCTCTCTGTATGTGGGAGTTCAATCCAGAAGGTCCACGGACCCTTCAGCACTTCTCTGGCACAATTCTCACAGGGATGTGGAATTTATTCTTCAGCGCACGAAAAGAGTGGCAGGATACTACAGAGGACCTCAGCCTTGACTGCAATCATCCGGATACTCCGGTAAGCATTTGACTCACGAACACAGTTTAGTCAATTTACTCATAACATTGTACTGATAAAACTCTACTCGGCCAGGGCCGGCTAAAGAATGCAGAGAGAATTAGGTGTTCGGCTCGACTTCTTGAAGACTCTGTTGATCCGGTATTAACAAGGATGTTGGCTCCGGCACCATGTCAAGTGCCGGTGGGGGAAGATAAGGAGGAGAGCGAAGAGGCCAAAGGTGGCCTTCATTCTGGAGGCACAACAGGCAATTTGTCTGGGGAGATCAGAACTTCCACTTCCAAAAGTGAAAGGTAAAGGCAAGCTGACATCCCTTCTCCTCATGGGAGGAAGCGGATGTTGGAGAACATTGCAGAAAATTAATTTTTTTCCTACGGTTTCACCAAGATCCATCTATGAGTTCATCTAAGCAACGAGTCAAGGGAGTGATTTTGCATCTACATACCACTTGTAGATCGAGTGCGTAAGCGTTCAAGGGGTTGGTGATGATGGAGTCGTACTCGCCGTGATTCGGATCACCGATGACCAAGTGCTGAACGGACAACACCTCCGCGTTCAACACATGTACGGGACAGGAGACGTCTCCTCCTTCTTGATCCAGCAAGGGGGAAGGAGAGGTTGATGATGATCCAATAGCACGCCGGCGTGGTGGTGGATGCAGCAGAACTCCAACAGGGCTTCGCCAAGCGACTACGGGAGGAGGACGAGGCGTAGCAGGGGGGGAGGCGCCAAGCACAAGGGTACGGCTGCCCTCCCCCCTGCCCTCCTTTATATATGCCCCCTGGGGGGGCGCCGTCCCTGGGAGATTGAATCTCCCAAGGGGGCGGCGGCCAAGGGGGGAGGAGTGCCCCCCAAGGCATGTGGTGCGCCCCCCCCCCACCCTAGGGTTTCAACCCTAGGCGCTGGGGGTGGGCCTAGGGGGCGCACCAGCCCACAATGGGCTGGCTCCCCTCCCACTTCAGCCCATGGGGCCCTCCGGGATGGGTGTGCCCACCCGGTGGACCCCCGGGACCTTCCGGTGGTCCCGGTACATTACCGGGTGACCCCGAAACTTTCCCGATGGCCGAAATACCACTTCCTATATATAATTCTTTACCTCCGGACCATTCCGAAACTCCTCGTGATGTGCGGGATCTCATCTGGGACTCCGAACAACATTCGGTATGCTGCATACTCATATTCATACAACCCTAGCGTCACCGAACCTTAAGTGTGTAGACCCTATGGGTTCGGGAGACATGCAGACATGACCGAGACGACTCTCGGGCAATAACCAATAGTGGGATCTGGATACCCATGTTGTCTCCCACATGCTCCTCGATGATTTCATTGGATGAACCACGATGTCGAGGATTAAACAATCTCGTATACAATTCCCTTTGTCAATCGGTACGTTACTTGCCCGAGACTCGATCGTCGGTATCCCAATACCTTGTTCAGTCTCGTTACCAGCATGTCACTTTGCTCGTACCATAATGCATGATCCCGTGACCAACCACTTGGACACATTGAGCTCATTATGATGATGCATTACCGAGTGGGCCCAGAGATACCTCTCCGTCATACGGAGTGACAAATCCCAGTCTCGATCCGTGTCAACCCAACAGACACTTTTGGAGATACCTGTAGTGCACCTTTATAGTCACCCAGTTACGTTGTGACGTTTGGTACACCCAAAGCACTCTTACGGTATCCGGGAGTTACACGATCTCATGGTCTAAGGAAGAGATACTTGACATTGAAAAAGCTCTAGCAAACGAACTACACGATCTTTGTGCTATGCTTAGGATTGGGTCTTTTCCATCACATCATTCTCCTAATGATGTGATCCCATTATCAACGACATCCAATGTCCATAGCTAGGAAACCATGACTATCTGTTGATCACAACGAGCTAGTCAACTAGAGGCTCACTAGGGACATATTGTGGTCTATGTATTCACACGTGTATTACGATTTCCGGATAATACAGTTATAGCATGAATAAAAGACAATTATCATGAACAATGAAATATAATAATACTTTTATTATTGCCTCTAGGGCATATTTCCAACAGTCTTCCACTTGCACTAGAGTCACTAATCTAGTTATATTGTGATGAATCGAACACCCATAGAGTTCTGGTGTTGATCATGTTTTGCTCGCGAGAGAGGTTTAGTTAACGGATCTGTGACATTCAGATCCGTATGTACTTTGCAAATATCTATGTCTCCATCTTGAACTTTTTCACGGATGGAGTTGAAACGACGCTTGATGTGCCTAGTCTTCTTGTGAAACATGGGCTCCTTGGCAAGTGCAATAGCTCCAGTGTTGTCACAGAAGAGTTTGATCGGCCCCGACGCATTGGGTATGACTCCTAGGTCGGTGATGAACTCCTTCACCCAAATAGCTTCATGCGCTGCCTCCGAGGCTGTCATGTACTCCGCTTCACATGTAGATCCCGCCACTACGCTCTGCTTGCAGCTGCACCAGCTTACTGCTCCACCATTCAACATATATACGTATTCGGTTTGTGACTTAGAGTCATCCAGATCTGTGTTGAAGCTAGCGTCGACGTAACCCTTTACGATGAGCTCTTCGTCACCTCCATAAACGAGAAACATGTCCTTTGTCCTTTTCAAGTACTTCAGGATATTCTTGACCGCTGTCCAGTGTTCCTTGCTGGGATTACTTTGGTACCTTCCTACTAAACTTACGGCAAGGTTTACATCAGGTCTGGTACACAGCATGGCATACATAATAGATCCTATGGCTGAAGCATAGGGGATGACACTCATCTCTTCTTTATCTTTTGCCGTGGTCGGGCATTGAGCCAAGCTCAATCTCACACCTTGCAATACAGGCAAGAACCCCTTCTTGGACTGATCCATTTTGAACTTCTTCAAAATCTTATCAAGGTATGTGCTTTGTGAAAGACCTATGAGGCGTCTCGATCTATCTCTATAGATCTTAATGGCTAATATATAAGCAGCTTCTCCAAGGTCCTTCATTGAAAAACACTTATTCAAGTAGGCCTTAATGCTGTCCAGAAGTTCTATATCATTTCCCATCAAGAGTATGTCATCTACATATAATATGAGAAATGCTACAGAGCTCCCACTCACTTTCTTGTAAACGCAGGCTTCTCCATAAGTCTGCATAAACCCAAACGCTTTGATCATCTCATCAAAGCGAATATTCCAACTCCGAGATGCCTGCACCAGCCCATAAATGGATCGCTGGAGCTTGCATACTTTGTTAGCGTTCTTAGGATCGACAAAACCTTCCGGCTGCATCATATACAGTTCTTCCTTAAGATGCCCGTTAAGGAATGCCGTTTTGACGTCCATTTGCCATATCCCATAATCATAGTACGCGGCAATTGCTAACATGATTCGGACGGACTTCAGCTTCGCTACGGGAGAGAATGTCTCGTCGTAGTCAATCCCTTGAACTTGTCTATAACCCTTAGCGACAAGTCGAGCTTTATAGACGGTAATATTACCATCCGCGTCTGTCTTCTTCTTAAAGATCCATTTGTTTTCTATCGCTCGCCGATCATCGGGCAAGTCTGTCAAAGTCCATACTTTGTTTTCATACATGGATTCTATCTCGGATTTCATGGTTTCAAGCCATTTGTTGGAATCTGGGCCCGCCATCGCTTCTTCATAGTTCGAAGGTTCACCGTTGTCTAACAACATGATTTCCAGGACGGGGTTGCCATACCACTCTGGTGCGGAACGTGTCCTTGTGGACCTACGAAGTTCCGTAGCAACTTGATCCGAAGTACCTTGATCATCATCATTATTTTCCTCTTCAGTTGGTGTAGGCATCACAGGAACATTTTCCTGAGCTGCACTACTATCCCGTTCAAGAGGTAGTACTTCATCGAGTTCTACTTTCCTCCCACTTACTTCTTTCGAGAGAAACTCTTTTTCCAGAAAGCATCCGTTCTTGGCAACAAAGATCTTGCCCTTGGATCTTAAGTAGAAGGTATACCCAACGGTTTCCCTAGGGTATCCTATGAAGACGCATTTTTCCGACTTGGGTTCGAGCTTTTCATGTTGAAGTTTCTTGACATAAGCATCGCATCCCCAAACTTTTAGAAACGACAGCTTAGGTTTCTTCCCAAACCATAATTCATACGGTGTCGTCTCAACGGATTTAGACGGTGCCCTATTTAAAGTGAATGTAGCTGTCTCTAGAGCGTATCCCCAAAATGATAGCGGTAAAGTGGTAAGAGACATCATAGACCGCACCATATCTAATAGAGTGCGATTACGACGTTCGGACACACCGTTACGCTGAGGTGTTCCAGGCGGCGTGAGTTGTGAAACGATTCCACATTTCCTTAAGTGTGTACCGTATTCGTGACTTAAGTATTCTCCTCCACGATCTGATCGTAGGAATTTTATCTTTCGGTCACGTTGATTCTCTACCTCATTCTGAAATTCCTTGAACTTTTCAAAGGTCTCAGACTTGTGTTTCATTAAGTAGACATACCCATATCTACTCAAGTCATCAGTGAGAGTGAGAACATAACGATATCCTCCGCGAGCTTCAACGCTCATTGGACCGCACACATCGGTATGTATGATTTCCAACAAGTTGGTTGCTCGCTACATTGTTCCGGATAACGGAGTCTTGGTCATTTTGCCCATGAGGCATGGTTCGCATGTGTCAAATGATTCATAATCTAGAGACTCCGAAAGTCCATCAGCATGGAGCTTGTTCATGCGCTTGACACCAATGTGACCAAGGCGGCAGTGCCACAAGTATGTGGGACTATCGTTATCAACTTTACATCTTTTGGTATTCACGCTATGAATATGTGTAACATTACGCTCGAGATTCATTAAGAATAAACCATTGACCATCGGAGCATGACCATAAAACATATCTCTCATATAAATAGAACAACCATTATTCTCGAATTTAAATGAGTACCATCTCGTATCAAACGAGATCCAGATACAATGTTCATGCTCAAACTTGGCACCAAATAACAATTATTAAGGTTCAAAACCAATCCCGTAGGTAAATGTAGAGGTAGCGTGCCGACGGCGATCACATCGACTCTGGAACCATTCCCGACGCGCATCGTCACCTCGTCCTTCGCCAGTCTCCGCTTATTCCGCAGCTCCTGCTGTGAGTTACAAATATGAGCAACGGCAGCGGTATCAAATACCCAGGAGTTACTACGAGTACTGGTAAGGTACACATCAATTACATGTATATCAAATATACCTTTGGTGTTGCCGGCCTTCTTATCCGCTAAGTATTTGGGGCAGTTCCGCTTCCAGTGACCCTTCCCCTTGCAATAAAAGCACTCAGTCTCAGGCTTGGGTCCATTCTTTGACTTCTTCCTGGTAACTGGCTTACCGGGCGCGGCAACATCCTTGCCGTCCTTCTTGAAGTTCTTCTTGCCCTTGCCCTTCTTGAACTTAGTGGTCTTATTGACCATCAACACTTGATGTTCTTTCTTGATTTCAGCCTCTGCTGACTTCAGCATAGAAAATACTTCAGGAATGGTCTTTTCCATTCCCTGCATATTGTAGTTCATCACAAAGCTCTTGTAGCTTGGTGGGAGCGACTGAAGGATTCTGTCAATGATCGCCTCATCAGGGAGGTTAATATTGAGCTGGGTCATACGGTTGTGCAACCCAGACATCTTGAGTATGTGCTCACTGACAGAACTATTTTCCTCCATCTTACAACTGTAGAACTTGTCGGAGACGTCATATCTCTCGACCCGGGCGTGAGCTTGAAAAACTAGTCTCAGCTCCTCAAACATCTCATATGCTCCGTGATGCTCAAAACGCTTTTGGAGCCCCGGTTCTAAGCTGTAAAGCATGCTGCACTGAACGAGGGAGTAATCATCAGCACGAGTCTGTCAAGCATTCATAATGTCTTGGTTCTCTGGGACGGGAGCGTCACCTAGCGGTCCTTCTAGGACATATTGTTTCCTGGCAGCTATGAGGATGATCCTCAGGTTCCGGACCCAGTCCGTATAGTTGCTGCCATCATCTTTCAGCTTGGTTTTCTCTAGGAACGCGTTGAAGTTCATGTTGACATGAGCGTTGGCCATTTGATCTACCAGACATATATGCAAAGGTTTTTAGACTAAGTTCATGATAATTAAGTTCATCTAATCAAAGTATTATAATGAACTCCCACTCAGATTAGACATCCCTCTAGTCATCTAAGTGTTACACAATCCGAGTCGACTAGGCCGTATCCGATCATCACGTGAGACGGACTAGTCATCGTCGGTGAACATTCTCATGTTGATCGTATCTTCCATACGACTCGTGTTCGACCTTTCGGTCTCCGTGTTCTGAGGCCATGTCTGTACATGCTAGGCTCGTCAAGTTAACCCTAAGTGTTTTGCGTGTGTAAATCTGTCTTACACCCATTGTATGTGAACGTAAGAATCCATCACACCCGATCATCACGTGGTGCTTAGAAGCGATGAACTTTAGCAACGGTGCACAGTTAGGGGAGAACACTTCTTGAAATTGTGTAAGGGATCATCTTATTTACTACCGTCATTCTAAGTAAACAAGATGCATAAACATAATAAACATCACATGCAATTATATAGTAGTGACATGATATGGCCAATATCATATAGCTCCATTGATCTCCATCTTCGGGGCTCCATGATCATCTTGTCACCGGCATGATACCATGATCTCCATCATCATGATCTCCATCATCGTGTCTTCATGAAGTTTTCACGCCAACGACTACTTCTACTTCTATGGCTAACGCGTTTAGCAATAAAGTAAAGTAAGTTACATGGCGTTCTTCAATGACACGCAGGTCATACAAAAATAAAGACAACTCCTATTGCTCCTGCCGGTTGTCATACTCATCAACATGCAAGTCGTGATTCCTATTACAAGAACATGATCTCATACATCACAATATATCATTCGTCATTCATCACAACTTCTGGCCATATCACATCACAAGTCAATTGCTGCAAAAACAAGTTAGACGTCCTCTAATTGTTGTTGCATCTTTTACGTGGCTGCAATTGGGTTCTAGCAAGAACGTTTTCTTACCTACGAATAACCACAACGTGATTTTTTCAACTTCTATTTACCCTTCATAACGACCTTTTTCATCGAATCCGCTCCAACTAAAGTAGGAGAGACAGACACCCGCCAGCCACCTTATGCAACTAGTGCATGTCAGTCGGTGGAACCGATCTCACGTAAGCGTACGTGTAAGGTTGGTCCGGGCCGCTTCATCCCACAATACCGCTGAAGCAAGATAAGACTAGTAGCGGCAAGCAAGTTGACAAGATCTACGCCCACAACAAAATTGTGTTCTACTCGTGCAATAGAGAACTACGCATAGATCTAGCTCATGATGCCACTGTTGGAGAACGTTGCAGAAAATTAAAATTTTTCCCACGGTTTCACCAAGATCCATCTATGAGTTCATCTAAGCAACGAGTCAAGGGAGTGAGTTTGCATCTACATACCACTTGTAGATCGAGTGCGAAAGCGTTCAAGGGGTTGGTGATGATGGAGTCGTACTCGCCGTGATTCGGATCACCGATGACCAAGTGCTGAACGGACAGCACCTCCGCGTTCAACACACGTACGGGACGGGAGACATCTCCTCCCTCTTGATCCAGCAAGGGGGAAGGAGAGGTTGATGATGATCCAACAGCACGACGGCGTGGTGGTGGATCCAACAGAACTCCAGCAAGGCTTCGCCAAGTGACTACGGGAGGAGGACGAGGTGTAGCAGGGGGGGGGAGGCGCCAAGCACAAGGGTACGGCTGCCCTCCCCCCTGCCCTCCTTTATATAGGCCCCCTGGAGAGGGCGCTGGCCCTGGGAGATTGAATCTCCCAAGGGGGCGGTGGCCAAGGGGGGAGGAGTGCCCCCCAAGGCATGTGGTGCGCCCCCCCACCCTAGGGTTTCAACCCTAGGCGCAGGGGGTGGGCCTAGGGGGGCGCACCAGCCCACTATGGGCTGGCTCCCCTCCCACTTCAGCCCATGGGGCCCTCCGGGATGGGTGGCCCCACCCGGTGGACCCCTGGGACCCTTCCGGTGGTCCCGGTACATTACCGGGTGACCCCGAAACTTTCCCGATGGCCAAAATACCACTTCCTATATATAATTCTTTACCTCCGGATCATTCCGAAACTCCTCGTGACGTCCGGGATCTCATCCGAGACTCCGAACAACATTCGGTATGCTGCATACTCATATTCATACAACCCTAGCGTCACCGAACATTAAGTGTGTAGACCCTACGGGTTCGGGAGACATGCAGACATGACCGAGACGACTCTCGGGCAATAACCAACAGCGGGATCTGGATACCCATGTTGGCTCCCACATGCTCCTCGATGATTTCATCGGATGAACCACGATGTCGAGGATTAAACAATCCCGTATACAATTCCCTTTGTCAATCGGTACGTTACTTGCCCGAGACTCGATCGTCGGTATCCCAATACCTTGTTCAGTCTCGTTACCGGCAAGTCACTTTACTCGTACCGTAATGCATGATCCCATGACCAACCACTTGGACACATTGAGCTCATTATGATGATGCATTACCGAGTGGGCCCAGAGATACCTCTCCGTCATACGGAGTGACAAATCCCAGTCTCGATCCGTGTCAACCCAACAGACACTTTCGGAGATACCTATAGTGCACCTTTATAGTCACCCAGTTACGTTGTGAAGTTTGGTACACCCAAAGCACTCTTACGGTATCCGGGAGTTACACGTTCTCATGGTCTAAGGAAGAGATACTTGACATTGAAAAAGCTCTAGCAAACGAACTACACGATCTTTGTGCTATGCTTAGGATTGGGTCTTGTCCATCACATCATTCTCCTAATGATGTGATCCCGTTATCAACGACATCCAATGTCCATAGCCAGGAAACCATGACTATCTGTTGATCACAACGAGCTAGTCAACTAGAGGCTCACTAGGGACATATTGTGGTCTATGTATTCACACGTGTATTACGATTTCCGGATAATACAGTTATAGCATGAATAAAAGACAATTATCATGAACAATGAAATATAATAATACTTTTATTATTGCCTCTAGGGCATATTTCCAATAGCAGACTGCCCTCGAAGACTTGAAGAGAGAAGCTTCTAAGCGGGGGAAGATATCCCAGTCAGGGGATGATGCTGGCATGCAGTCACTCCATAAAGATAGGTCCATAGATGGATCATAAGTGAACCAGGGTGTTTTAAACATATCCCGTTCTTTCCTGGCTATAAGGGTAACATTTTAAAGACATGTTTGCAGTCTGGCACGGAGCCCTCCTCAACAGTCCTCCTCTTCGAGGGATCTTCTTCCGGAGATGATGGAGAGCGAGACGCCTCCATAGATCTCCTTGCCTTATAAGGCAGATGACACCAAGGTGTCGTCCCGAAGGATCTTTCCCAATCAACGAGTGTCGCAAGGGGCAGTGAAGACCGGGGCCGAAGGTAATACTTCAGCCGCCCAGGTTCCGGGGTGTGCGGCCCCTACGGGGAACAACAGAAGTCCCGGACTATCCAATGTCCAAGGGACGACGCAGCCTGTTCCGGATCCGAAGGCGCCGGATACTTTCGGTGGGAAACGACAACTATGGGATCACAAGAATCCCTACTACGGTTGCGGGGCGTGGGGTGGTGAGAAGAGCGGGATCAGCAGTCAGCACAAACACTTGGGTCGTTTACCCAGGTTTGGGCCGCGAGGATGCGTAATACCCTAGTCCTGCTGTCGTGTGTATGTCTGTGTTCTGGAGTTCTTGAGCTAGCTACAATGAGCGTAACTCGTCCCAGGGTCCGAATCCTTCTCCTGGATGCCTTGGGCCTCCTTTTATAGGCAAAGGGATCGCCAGAGTGGCACACAGGAGGTGGCATAGGGGTACTGTGGTTAAGCCTATCGCTAGCTATTACGGGACAAGACACATTTAATGCGCCTCTGACATGTCCCCTTCACTTTATCGCTGCTTTGCCCTGCCTTGACACGCGCCTAGGCCAACAAGACGGTCAGCGCCATGTAGGCTGGCAGGCTGGTGAGATGGCGTGGTGGTAGGGACTTCACAAAGATTTTCATGCCACCACGTATGCATGCGCTGAGTTGGTCGAGAAGCCTCATGTCGACCCGCAGGCGCCTGCCTAGCTGGTGGGCTGGCAGCTGCATGGGAGCGGTGGTAGAAGGTTTGCGGGTGCGGGCCTGGCTGTGGCTTCGCGAACGTCCTCGGCAAGGGCCTTGCCGGGGCCCTAGCAAGGGCCTTGTCATGGTGTTGCGGTCGTCCCCGGCAAGGGTCTTGCCAGGGGTCTTGTGAGTTTCCTCGGCAAGGATCCCGCCAAGGTTTGTCATCTTCTAATCCTCTTCTGATTTGAAGTGTTTCTTGTCTTCACAAAGATCAGCATGCCATCACAGAGGTGCCTCCTGAGCCCCGGTCCCAACGTGGTTGGTGGCGCTGGAGAAACTGGGGCCCAAGGGTGGCGCGCTTTGCTGGCATCGGGTAAGCTGTCCCGGCAAGGTCCTTGCCGGGGCCGTGGAGGCAGCCCCGGCAAGGGTCTTGTTGGGGGGAACCACCTCGCGTTCTTGCTCTTTATGCTTCTGTCTTGGCGTTGCTTTGACCGTCTCGCGGCTTTGATTTCCTGTCTCTGCCATGCTTAAGTGTGGTCGTGGGCGCGGCTCTGTCTGCCCGTGCACAAATAAGGGGTACAAAGGAGTGCCCCTACTTTAGTACACCGACAGGAGCCCCCGGGTCTTGGCCACACATAAGCGCGACACGTTGTTGGGCCAGGCCCAGAACGATGTGCGGGCAGGCGGGGCCGTTTCACGTGGGGTGATTTTTCCGCCCGCTGCGTTCTCCCACGACCCGTGTTGCATGCGTGACGTGGGGATCGCGCGCGCCGGTGATCAAAGCATGCTTGCGTCACCCTGCGGTGAACAGTAAAGAGGTGGCTTGCGTGTCCCTTCGAGACCGTAGAGCCGCTGCTCATTTACTCTCCTTACCTGGGAACCGTCACTCCACACGACCTATTACGCCCGTCTCTTGCGCCACGTACGCCGCATGCACGACGTAGAGCGAATGACAGGCGTGCGTGATACAGGAAGACATGCGTGTGCGGGTCGATACCCACGCGACTTCAATTGGGCGGGGAGGGCGGTCGACGGCCTTGCTCGCTGTCACCTTAATGAGCTGGATTGGCTGAAAGGGGCGGCCGAGATCCGACCCCGTCCCATTATAAGGAGGGGAGCGGGAGGAATGGCGCCTCTCAGTCCTTTGTCATCCGCCTCTCCCCATCCCTGCTCCTTCCTCCCTTCTGTCATGGCGAGAGGCATGATGATGCTTCATCGGTGGTGGCGGGGGTCTCTGCTAGGCAATGCATTGCTCCTCCCCAAGATCTTGTGGCGGCGGAGCCAGCCATTAGAGGAAGGGGGAGGGGGAGAGGTCGAGGCTGCCGCGGTGCTCGAGGAAGAGGAGGATGGGGTGGCGCATCGGCCTCGCCTCCTCCAGCGGTCCCTCCCCCGATGGAGGGCCACGTCAAGGACAACCCCTATGAGTTCTTCATCAGGATGCACCGGCCGGTGTGCCGTCGTCTTCGTCTCCCAACCACATTTGCTTGGGAGATGGAGCTGGACCTGCCACAGGTGCTGAGGCTGCACATGAGGGTCTATGGGAACAACGGCACATGGGCCGACGTCGACTTTCGAGCCCCTCACGTCATGTACCTTCGCCGTGGGTAGAAGACCTTTGCTCGCATCCACAGCCTGGCGGAGGGGCTCATTCTCTATTTAAAATTAATGGAGAATGGCCTCCTCTCTACCAAGATCTTTGGACACTTCGGGACTCACCTAAGGTGCTGCGTGGAGAGCTCCTCTCATGACGAAGACTCTTCCTCGAGCGGGAGTGACGAGTGAGGGAGTCCTGGATTGGGGGGTATCCGGACAGCCGGACTGTGTACAACTCCGGACTATTGAAGCGTGAAGATACAAGATTCAAGACTTCAGCCCGTGTCCGGATGGGACTCTCCTTTGCGTGGAAGGCAAGCTTGGCGATCCGGATATTGTGTTTCTTTCCTTGTAACCGACTCCATGTAAACCCTAGCCCTCTTCGATGTCTATATAAACCGACGAGGTTGGTCCTTAGAAGGCCGATCACAATTACAATCATACCATCATAGGCTAGCTCTTAGGGTTTAGCCTCTACGATATCGTGGTAGATCTACTCTTGTACTACCCATATCTTCAATATTAATCAAGCAAGAAGTAGGGTTTTCCCTCCATCGAGAGGGCCCGAACCTGGGTAAACATCTGTGTCCTTTGCTTCCTGTTACCATCAGCCTTGACACACAGATCGGGACCCCCTACCCGAGATCCGCCGGTTTTGACACCGACATTGGTGCTTTCATTGAGCGTTCCTCTGTGTCGTCGCTACGGGGTTGATGGTGCCTCCAATCATCAACAACACGGTCCAGGGCGAGACTTTTCTCCCCGGACAGATCTTTGTGTTCCGTGGCTTCGCACTGCGGGCCAATTCGCTTGGCCATCTAGAGCAGATCGACAGCCACACCCCTGGCCATCGAATCAGGTTCGGGAACTTGAACTACACGGCGGATTTTCGCGGAGACTCGATCTTCGACGAATTTGAGCCTACGCCAGGAGCACCGAACAGTTACGATGGGCACGGCTTAGACCTGCTGTCGGACGATGCACGGGATATCACCCCTGCAGTAGCTCCGGATTTACATCTGGAGCAGGTTGCGTCACCTGAAGACGGAGGGGTGGACCCCGCCCCGCAGGCCGTACCCCCATCGGCCATAGAGCCGAACACACGCCTCGCTTATGAGGAGGCCTATGACTCCAGAACCCAGACTCGTATCCGGTTGTAGGTTCCTGTTCGTGCACTCTCGAGCCAGTCGAGCCAGGTTGGGCTCCGATAATGGAGTTCACCGCTGCGGACATCTTCTAGCACTCTCCCTTTGGCGACATGCTGAACTCATTAAAAACTCTCTCTTTGACGGAAGATTCTGGGCCGAACTATGTCCGTCTCGAGTGGGGAGCAGGCGACGAAGCAATTCCTTTCCCACCCACCACCCACTTCATAGCCACGATTGATGATTTAAACGACGTGCTTGACTTCGACTCCGAAGGCACCGACGGTATGGACGACGATGCCGGAGAAGATTCAGAATCTATGGGGTACCGAACTTCTACCTCGTCACACAACATATACATGCTGGATACGCCCAAGGAGGACGACGGTGACAATCCGGAAGATAAAACCCCCGGGCTAAAGCCAAAGCGACAGAGCAGACACCATTCCAAGTCCAGCAAAAGTAAAAATATCAGCAAGAGCGCCAGAAGGATCGATACTCCGGTCAACCCCGAAGGCAACAACGACCATACGGAACCAGCGATGGAGCAGGACGAACCAGGTCACGCCGAACATAGTTCAGAGCAGACGCCCGAAGACAATGATCCAGAGGGACGAGTTCATCAAACCGGCCAAGGACAAGAAGACAATCCAGATGATAACGCATTCATCATTCCAGAAGAATGCGTGGAACGAGATAACCTCCATAGAAAGCTTATGGCCACTGCCAGAAGTCTGAAGAAGCAGAAGCAACGGCTTAAAGCCGCACAGGAAATGCTCAATCGCAGATGGAACAAAGTGCTAGACATTGAAGAAATATATGGTGATGACCACCATACAAAGAGCTACCCAAAACGCAAGCTAGTGCCAGAATTCAACGACGAGGCCGTTCCACCAAAGAGTAACATGACCAAGAGGCAAGATGTACCACTTCATAACCGCAAAAAAGCAGATACCAAAGACGCGCACGATCTACGTGATCACCTGGATAAGAAAGCTGGCGCAGCTAGGTCCATCTACAGATCTAAAGGACACACCCCAGAGGGGGACTGTGGTCGTCACAATGATTATGACAATCAAATACCAGTTTGGAATAAACACCGGACACAACAATAGCCGACGGCATGCCACAACACGTCCAGATACAGAGGGGATGCTCACCCCCTGTGCTTTACCGAAGAGGTACTGGATCATGAATTCCCATAGGGCTTTAAACCTGTGAACATAGAGGCGTACGACGGAACGACAGACCCAGGGGTCTAGATAGAGGACTTTATCCTACATATACATATGGCTCGCGAGGATGACCTCCACGCCATCAAATACCTCCCCCTCAAACTAAAGGGACCAGTTAGACACTGGTTGAAAAGCCTCCCCGAAAATTCAATTGGGAGTTGGGAGGACCTCGAAGACGCTTTCAGGGCCAATTTTCAAGGGACTTATGTCCGGCCTCCGGATGCTGACGATTTAAGTCACATAGTCCAACAGCCCGGAGAGTCCACCCGCAAGCTTTGGAACAGATTCCTCACTAATAAGAATCAAATTGTTGATTGTCCGGATGCCGAAGCCTTAGCGGCATTCAAACACAGCATCCCTGACGAGTGGCTCGCCAGACACCTCGGCCAAGAAAAGCCAAGGACAATGGCAGCCCTAACATGCCTTATGACCCGCTTTTGCCTGGGAGAAGATAGCTGGCTAGCCCGTAAAGGCACCAGCAACCCCAACACATCCGAAATAAGGGATGGCAACGGGAAGCCACAGCGTAAGAAAAATAAATGCCAGAACAAGGAAGAGAGATCGGATAACACAACCGTTAATGCCGGATTCAGGGGCTCTCGACCTAATCAGCAAAATAAGCCATCTAAAGGCAGTAAAGAGGCACCGTCCAGTCTGAATAGAGTCCTAGACAGACTATGCCAAATCCATGGCACCCCTGACAAGCCTGCAAACCACACGCACAGAGAATGTTGGGTCTTCAAGCAGGCCGGCAAATTGAATGACGAACACAAGGGAAGGGAAACACCGAGGGAGGACAAGGATGAACCTCGCCAGCCGAACACTAGGGGACAGAAAAAATTCCAGCCAGAGGTTAAAACAGTGAACATGATCCACGCGACTCATACATCCATGAGAAGGCACGAGGGCGCGCATCGAGACGCGCACGATATAGAGCCCATCATACCCTTACTTAACTACTGGATGTCTTATCTGATCACTTTCGATCACTTGGACGGCCGAACTAGTATTTTGCGTGGAGTATCAAAGGCCTTGGTGCTTGACCCAATAACCGACGGATACCGTCTCACCCGGGTCCTCATGGACAGCGGCAGTAGTCTCAATTTAATATAAGAGGACACTGTCCGCAGGATGGGGATAAACCCATCCCGAATCAGCCAAAGCAACACCACCTTTGAAGGGGTGATACCAGGCGTTGAAGCCTACAGCAGGGGCTCCGTCATACTGGAGGTAACATTCGGCACTCCAGGCAACTCCAGAAGCGACAAACTACTCTTCATCATTGCACCCTTCCAAAGCGACTACCATGCAGTGCTCAGAAGAACGACCTACGCCCGCTTCAACGCATTGCCGCACTATAGCTACCTTACACTTAAGATGCCCGGTCCACGTGGCGTCATCACCGTTAGCGGAATAAAAGAGCGCTCGTCACGCGCAGAGGAACACGCGACGACCCTAGCGGCCGGACTATAAGTGACCTCTAATATAAAAAAAACTATATCTGATCGTTAAGACCACGGACACGGTTAGACGAGTCCGGTAGCCCAGATTGAACCAGGGCACCGTATATGTAATCCTATAGCAGATACCAGGGGCTATAAACAGTTAATAAAGCCCCACACTTGGCTCAACCCTAATGGCAGGCCAGCACCTTACACTTTTACTATCCTTCGCATACTTACGTTGTAATCTCCTATGAGTTTCTTTTCACAGACAGCGTTCGTGAGATACCCTTCCAGGATACGGCACAATGGAGATAAAGGCGCAGACGTGTAGCAGGGCCCCGTTCAACAAGTTTCTCTTTAGATTAAGCCCATGTGTAAACCTTCTCTATTGACTCTTGTTGTTTAACCATCCCATGGGTTCCATACCCACAAAGGATACTGCCGTTTTTGGCATTTCGCCACGATAGATTAACGCACATACCTGGAAACACAGGGTTTATAATGAATGGGTATTCTTGAGCCCATCATCTGTTATAAAGTCCGAATACCTTCGGGAGTGTTCGGCGTCACGAGTTTGGCCTTATATGCATCAGCTCCGGATCATGTCTTTGGTCAAATGTTGGGTTAGCCTGGCTCCTGGGTTTGCCGCTTTATGTTCCGTTATTATCGGCTAGGCTGGCCAAAGGATAACTACTGCGATTGTGCCCTGGTTATTCCGGATGAGCACCTCAGTAGAGAAAGCCGAAAACTGACTGTCATGATACAGCGAGAGACTAATCAACCACTCGACGACTAACCGGAATCTCTAGGATTCCTCCGCATTAACGAAGGGCCATTTCCCGGCCAGGTACATACGTGCCCGTATTCGGATGCACACGAAGGTACCAGGGGCTACATAGTAGCCCCAACATTAGAATCCCGTGGCTAAGCGAAAGTGTTAGAGCTATATAGTCCGGTTGCCTAGTTCGACGTGCGATCACCTCCTTAATGGACCAAGACGTTGGATCAAGTGTGATTAAGCACATTTTTCGCGAACACCCCCGCATTGTATGCATGGGGGCTGAAGCCAACGACTGCTAACTTTCGGATTATATATATATAGAGAGAGAGAGAGAGTGGGTCTATTATGATAACACCCTCTAGTGTCTTATTCTGCTAACACATGGGCTTATTCTGCTAACAGTTGTGGACTACAGAGACGCACCGAATGAGCCGTCCACCCTACACTGACCGAACCATAGTTGAGAAAAAAAACACACCCCACGCCCCCACCTTCTTGTCCCCGTCTCATTCCCCACCATCACCCCACCTGACGAACCCCCACCAACTACCACCTCCCTCTACCTACATCAGGCGCCGCCACCGGCCACCGGCCCATCCATTGGCGCTGCTGGAGCTCATATAGGGCCCGGATCCATGACCTCCCGCGCGTGGTGTTCGGATGCGAGGGCCGGCGAGGTCCATGCCGTGCTGGGCTCCTCCTCCAGTGCCCAGATCCACCTTCTTCACCTCCGGCCGCCCTACCTCCATGAGCCGCCCATCCTCCCAGCGCCTTGCCGCCGCCTCGGCCTCTATTCCCGCAACGCATCCTCCCTCACCACCTCACCCCCACTAGACCGCATCTCCACTTACCTCCGCACCTCCTGGTGCACCTCCTTCCCCTCCTCAATCCCCTCGCAGGCCACGGATCCAGGTGAGGTAGAGGAGCGCCGTCACACCTCCTTCCCCTTCCCCGGGCCTCGCCGACCCTCCCCTCGCCTCGATCTACAATGTCCTGGAGGACCGGCAGTAGGGCACGCCACCCTTCCCCTCCCCTCGATTTTTTGGGGCGCCGACGACCCAGCGCGGTATCCCGCGGTCGGGATTGGGGGTGGAGGCCGCCGCCGATCCCCTGCTGGATCTCTTTCCACCAATATTCGACGACCTCCCCCTCGATTTGGCGTCCCATCGGCAACGCCTCTGTTGTCCCACGTTGCCACCTCGACCGAGCTGCCATCCACACATCTGATTAGTCCTAGTGGACGCCGGCCACCACGGCATCTGGACGGACCCCCTCCTCTCCTCACTCTTCTCCATGGACGGTTGCGCACAGTCACCATCTCCAACGCGCGATTTCAAGAGAAGGAGCCCGGGGAGTGCCTCTCTCTCACCACTGTGGCGTTCCCGACAAAAGGGCTTGCAGTTTACAAAACATTTTTTGTGTATTTTTCCAGATTATTGCTGTTGATTTGAGTAAATTCAGTTTCTAATGAAATTTGTTAATTCTCTCAGTGTAGTTCGGCTGGCGCCGGCATGAGGTTCACATCTACATGGTAGCTTGGACGCCTTGGCGTTGCACGTCATCATTTGTTGTGGTGTCATGCGGGTTTGTGCGGCGTGCAGCTTGGAGCAAGCAGCCATGCAGTTTAGACCGTTGTTTGTGGATTTTTTTGTCTGTCAAATGTATCCAGTTGGGATATGATGTATTGTGTGTAAAAACTATTTGTTGAGAAGTTTATTTGAACAAGCATTAAATAGTTCATTTTCGAGAGAAAAATGTGTTGATGCAGCCCACTTCGAGGAGTCTTGTGGTTCATTGCATTCAACGAGGAGTCTTGATGTCTCATGCAGTTTGCTATAAAACTGATAGATGTGGCTTTGAAGCTCACTTTGTTGTCCCATGCAGTTTGCTATAAAACTCTTCGTGGTTCACTTGTCCCACTTGTAAAAAAGGGAAAAATAATATCTCAAAGAAGCTCGCTTCTATATTGGACGTAGCTCACTCGCTCAGTCCCTGTGGTCCACTTGTTTGGTCAATGCACATAAAAAAATTAGTAAGTATGAAAGAAGACAACAAAAACTCATGAGGTTCTCTTTTCGTGGTATTGCGGTTCATTTTCGGGAGTGTTGCGGTCCACTCTCATTCAAAAAAATGTTGATAAAAAAGAAAACAAAAACTTGTGCGAGAAAGTTTACGTCCGACAAAAAGAAATCATGAAGTTCACTTGACTGTCTGTTGCAGTGCGGTTTTCAGTTCGAAGTAGTGCGTTCTTTTGTCCGACGATGATTTTGGTGTCGCGAAAAAACAGTGTCCGCTTTTCGTTAATTTTGAAACTGCTCTTAAACAGTAAGGAATTAGAGAGTGTGTTCTACATGAAAAAGTTGTGTCTCGTCGATATCTTTCCAACGGCGAATGATTTGAATTATTCCGACCAGCGGTTTGTAAAAATTTCGCGAAAAAACAGCCGCTGCCTCTCGAAGTCAGCCGCATGATTTTCAAAATTAACTAAAAATTGTAAGGAATCTCAAAACCATTTCAACATATGAAAGTTGCCCCTTGTCCGTAGCTTTACAACGGCGTATCATATGTCTCGTTTTTACAAACGGTTAGAAAACTGGAGCAGAAGCAGTACCGAAAATTTCAAAAAAATTAAAAAACAGAGTTCCGCGATTTAGTAAATTTGAAACTGCTCTTAAACCGTAATGAATTAGAGAAAGATTTATATATATAAAAGGTGCGCCTTGACGATAAACGGTTAAAAAATTAGAGCGAAAACAGTACCGAAAAAATAACCCATGCAGTTTTTTCCGACGAGAAGTTCACTAGTATCTATTGCAGTGCTCGTCGTCAAAATGATGCAGTCCGCTTCTGTTGAGCGTACAGTGCCGAAGTGGTGTGAAGAATAGTTATTCTGCTAATATTAGCAGAATAGACCGTCTGTATATATATATATATATATATATATATATATATATATATATATATATATATATATATATATTGGCACTATTATAATCCTGGGATTAGAATAACTATTTAGATCACAGCTAGCCCTATATAGGGCCTGACGGCATGTTCCTGGATCGCTGAAAATAAAAAAGAGAGCAACCCGACCGACCCACTATCACGCCCCGAACAGATGTCTGTCGTCTCCAACCTCGACCCATTCCGCCGCCAGCCTCCTCCAGCAGACTCCCCGCCGCCGCTGGCCACATCCCGCAGGGCCACTGCCGCTGGTCTCCTCCCGCAGGGCTGCCGCCGCTAGGACCCTCCTCCCGCAATCCCGCCTGGGCCTCCTATTAGATCCGGCTCGACGACCCACCATAGTCGGCACATGCCCCATCCTACGGCCGCCCCGGATCCCTTCGTGATGTCGCCGACCCACCCCGCCGTTCACGCTCGATGCTGCCGCCCTGTAGAGTTCCGCTGTCACGCACTCCCCCTGTTCCTACAACTAACTTAGGGTCATGCCCAGCAACCGTCGCCGGCCCCCATGTCGGTGACGCCCGGTGTTCGTGGTGGCGCGACACCCGGAGTCCGCCCGGACCACCGCAGCCGCCGCCGCCGCCGGCCGCCCAGACCACCTCCGCCCTCCGCCACGACAGCCTCCACGTCCGCCCGGCCACCTCCGCCCCCGCCTGCCCCATCCACCTTCTCCATTGCTGCCCTTCAGCCCGACCACCTGCCCTCCGGCGTGACCTTCCTTGTGCTTCGGTGCGACCTTCTCTCCCCTACAGTGCGGCCTGCCCTTCCTCCAGCGCGCCTACTCTCTACACTCTGCTCTGGCGTGCTTTTCGCTGCTGCGCTGGCGCTGGCTTCTCGCTGCATGGCAGGTGAACTCGAGCGCGTGGGAAAGTCCACCCGCTGCAACTGCAGCCCCGTGCCTCCCAGTACGAAGTCGGCATTGCCATCCAGTGTGTTTTGCTTCCATTCTACATCGCGCGGGCATAAACTGCAAGAACTGCTCACACCCTCAAGAAACCAAAAAGAGAAATCAATCGCTGCACCATACTCCACTTTATTACCCCCCATCCCTGCTTGCTTCCTCCATTGCAACGGACGATAAAGAGATAAAAAAGGGTTGATGCTACTTATTTATCTACATCGTCAAATTCAAAGAGTTCTGCTTCGCCCCCGGATGAAGTTCAGTTGTCACCGAAGCTTATATTGTTCACCATCGCGTGGCTGTAGAGCGTTAGGTCTGAGTAATTTTCTAATGCCAGCTCAATTACAATAGCAGCTCCAGCGTGGCCGTCGGCGATGGTGAAAACTAAGCTCTAAAACAAGTGTTGTTGGCTACATCCGGCAACAGACATTCTGAAGTTTGTTGGCGAACAACAAATGCTACAACATTAGTTGGTGTCATTGGGGCCTTGTGGTAAGCAGCATTCTACACAATCGTGAGCGAACTCGTGGAGGTGGAGAGGTTGTTTTTTGCTTGATTGATTTTCATCTCAGAGCACTAGTGTTGCTTGCTAGCTTCCCAATGGAGCTTCAAGATTGTGCACAAAAAAATGTCTTTGTATTTATGCCTGAATAGAAAAGGTGATGGTTCCCAAGTTATTGTGCGTGCATGCGTGTCTCTTGATCTCACGGTTATAACAAAACCACTCACAAAAAACTGAAATATTCATTTTGAAAAAAATACCATAAGCAAATTATGCCTTATTGTGGAAAAAAGTGATGTATAATGGATGTGTGTGTACGTGTATTGGATGCAAATGATCCCCAAATGCAAAAAAGAGTGCGTTCAAGCTCTAGTACATCCTTGCACAAAAATTATTTGGTTCTCCTTTTGTATTGCAATGAACCTTCTTGTGATGATCTGCTTGTCCAAAAATGATGTTTCATAAGTTTGCAGCCTAAAAGTTTGGAAGTTTGGTTTGAAATAACAAAAGCCGATCAATATTTGTAACAAAAAAAACTTATCTTTCATGTTTTTAGATAACCCTGAGAATGTCATATTAAAATAACAGAACAATTCAAAATAGTTTATGAAAAACACATTTTCTTAGTTTCTACGAAAAATCTAGAAGTTCAAATTTAAGTAACGAATTGGTTCAATGTTTGTTACAAAACAAGGATTTCTCCGTTACTAAAAGAAATAAACCAAGAAGTCCAAATCTGAAAAACGTAGAAGTTCGATATTCATAAAAAAACTCAAAATTTCCTTGTTACGAAAGAATAAAATTTATAAGTTCAAATTAAATTAAAGGAGTAGTTAGATATATACAGAAAACTCAAATTATTTCCGTTTCCAAGAATAAAAAAAAGAATGACGTTCAGTTTAAAAAATGTTTGATTCTTATTTAAAAAACCATTTTTCTAAGAAAAAAACTAAGAACTTCAAATTAAATAACACATAGGTTTACTATTTATAAAAAAATCAGAATTTTCTTTACTAAGAAGTAAAAGAAGAAGGTTTAATTAAAAAAAAGGAATAACTTAAAAAATTTAAATAGATTTTCCCCATTTTTAAAAAATCTAGAAGTTCAAACTAAAATAACGAAGTGGTTCAATGTTCATTAAAAAAATCTAGGATTTTATGGTTATTAAAAAACTCAGATATCCCTTGATATTTAAAGAATTAACCATGAAGTTTTAAAATGAGAAGAACAGTCAAATTCGATATTTATATAAAAAATGAAAACCATTCTTTAAATATTCATTTATAAAACCACACCACGTTACTAACGAATAACACCAAGAAAGTCCTAATAAAAAATGAAGTTGCTTGATGTTTTAAAAAAAATCAGATTTCCCCTCGATACTAAAGATTAAAACCAAGAAGTTCAATTTTATAAAACGGAGTAGTTGAATGTATAGAAAAACTCAGGTTTTCTCGTTACAGGAGAATAAAACTAAGAAGTTCAATTGAAAAAGTGGAGCAGTTTGATATTTATTCGTAAAAATATGATTTTTCCAGTTAGTAAAGAATAAAACCAATAGGTTCAATTTGAAATAACGAAGAAGTTCGATGTTTCTAACAGAACTCCAATCTTCACGTTTCTAAAAATACACAATATAAATTCAAATAAAAAAGGTAGAGCGGTTCAATGTCTCTAAAAACTTAGATATTTTCACATAACCGAGAGAAGTTCAGATTGATATCTGCGAGAAGGTCATGTACTATATGGTGTGCATTTTGTATTGCAAAAAGAATGAAAATGCAAACCCTCAAGTTTTGTTGCTAGAAGTTCAAGTGCTCGGCCCAAGAGAGGTTGAACAGAAATACGTGACAGAAGTTCAAGGTGAAAACAACGAGCAGTTCAACTACTGCAAGGAATGCATTTCAGGTGAGAATAAAAGTACAGAAGAATAAAAGCTTAAAGGGTTTGTTGAAAGAAGTTCAAGTGCTCTGTCCGAGGAAGTTAAAAAATTCTTGTGAGAGAGGTTCACCTTGTATTTCCATGTTCGATTTTTTTCATTTAAAAATCAAATACAATTCTTTACACAAAATATAAAAAGGTGAAGTTCAAATTGACATAACACAGAAGTTCGGAGTTTATTAAAACCTAGGATTTACCTTTTCAAAAAATAAAAAGCAAAACGCCATTTTTTGCACTTTTGAAAATAATCTCATAAACGTAAAAATGGTTGCTAGAAGTTCAAGTGCTCGGCGAGGGAAAGTTCAAAAATTTCTTGTGAGAGAGGTTCACCGTGTATTTAGATCTCCAAAATACATAATAAATATGGTGTTTTTTGTGTTTTAAAATAATTCTCTCAAACCAGAGAGAACTGCAAAGTGATAACAATGGGAAGTTCATGTACTACATGGTGTGTATTTCATATAAAAAATACAATAAAGTGAAACAAAGTGAAGTTGAAACATACATGCCCAAGAAGTTGAACTACTTCATGCAGTGTAAAAAACAGCACGTCAAAAATTAGAGTGAAGTTCAAACAAACATGCCCGAGAAGTTCAACTACTTCACGCAATGCATTTCCATTCACGATGAAGGTAGAAATCATGATCTCGTCGTTTTCTAATTTACTTCAAAATGGCAGGAATATCATTTGTGTAAGTTCAAGTCCTCGGTCAAGGAAAGTTAAAAAAATATTGTGAAAGAGGTTTGTACAAAAAGAATATCATTTGAGTAACACGGACGAAAATGGATGGGAAAATTACGAACAAAAATAAGTCGCATAAGTCCAACGTGAAAACAGCAGGAAGTTCAACTACTACACTAAATGAATTTCACAAGAAAACTTTTAAAACCATCGCGAGTATGAAAAAATGATCAACACGGAAAAGTTGCATGTTTATAGCACCTTTCCATCGGTATATCACTTGCTTAATTCTGGTGAGTGGATGAAGAGCTACGAGAAAAAAAAAGCGCGTGAAAAACAGAGTGAAGTTCAGGCAGAAATACCACAGAAGTTCAAGTATTTCACGTAATGCATTTTCGACGAATCTGTTTCGCGATAAAGGCAGAACGAAGGATCTCGCCGTTTCTGAAGTTACTTGAAAATGGCTGGGATTCAGAGAAAACCATCAACATGAAAAAGCTTCGCATTTTTCGTAGCTTTTCAACAGTATATTATTTGCCCCGTTCCGATGAAGTTTGTAGAAATTACGATGAAAATACGTTTTTAGCCATTTTCAAAATCAACGTAAAACCATAATGAATTTGGAGAAACAATATATACCAAAAAGTTTTGCATTTGTTCAGGCTTTCCAACGCCATATCATTTGCTACATTCGGACGTATTAAAAAATAGATCGAAAAACTTGGTAGAACTTGTACCATTTTCTAAATTACTCTTAAACCTTTCAAAATTAGAAAAACATTCAACATGAGAAAAAAGAGCATTTTCATAAGCTTTCCAACGCCATATCATTTGTCTCAATTGGATTAGGCGGTTAGAAATGGCATCGAAAATACGAACTCGGTTGTTCGGTTTGTGAAATTTTACGATTTTCCACATTACTCTTTAACCATAGGGTATTAGAAAAAAGTTTCAGCATGTGGAAGGAGCGGTTTTACAGCAGCTTTCCAACGCCATATTATTTGCCTCATTTCGATAAATGGTTTCGAAATGCGATCGAAAATACATTCACATTTTTTGTATAAGAAAAAAAGGTTTTCAAAACTGCTCTTAAACCACTTACATTTTGCCAAAATTTTAAGTTGGGTCATGATACTGGTGTCCATAGCTTTCCAACGATATATCGCAAGCCCCATTTGGGCAATGTTGACGGAAGTTTAACCTAGCACTAGGGGAAGTTCAGGTCGAACAACTCAGGCAGTAAAATTGCAAAAAACGTAATTTCATCACGACCCAAGAGCAAAATCCGCCAGCGAGCCAGATTTCTATTTAAAACTGGTATTTAGTTGCTAAAACTTTTCTAGATTAAACTAACATCATATAGAACACTAGTGACCAAAATAATTCGAGGGGGAAGCCACGGTTGCAAAGATAGCCCGAAGGTCGGGTTCGTACAGAGGGAAGTTCAGGCACGTGTACAAAAAAAATACGTCACAGAAGTTCAACGTGAAAACAGCATGAAGTTCAAGTACTACGCTGAATGAATTTCAGATGAAAAACTTCCTCAATTCCGGTGAGTGGATGGAGAGCTAGGAGTAGTGGATAGAGATATACGAGCAAAAAAAGCACGTGAAAAACAGAGTGAAGTTCAAGTACACGTGTCGAGAAGTTCAGGTTCTTCACGCGGTGCATTTTTGAATAACCAGTTTCGCGATAAAGGTAGAACGACTGATCTCGCCATTTTCCCAATTACTTTAAAACGACTAGTAATCAGAGAAAACCATCAATATGAAAAAGTTTCGCATTTTCTGTAGCTTTTCAGCGATATATTATTCGCTCCATTCTGATCAAGTATGTAGAAATTATGCCAAAAATACGTTTTTAGCCATTTTCCAATTTGACTTAAGACTGTAAGGAATTAAGAGAAACAATATATACAAAAAAGTTTCGCATTTGATTAAGCTTTCTAATGCAGTATCATTTGTTGCATTCGGCCGTACGAGTAAACAATTAGCTTGAAAATACGAACTCGGTGGAACTTCTACCATTTTCTGAATTACTTTTAAACCGTTCCAAATTAGAAAAAACTTTTAAAATGAAAAAGTAGCGCATTTTCACAAGCTTTGCAATGCCATATCATTTGCCTCAAATGGATTAGCCGTTTGGAAATTACATTGAAAATACAAACTCGGCTATTCGGTTTACGAAATTTTACGATTTTCAAAATTACTCTTTATCCATAGGGAATTAGAGAAAACTTTCAACATGTCGAAGGAGCGGTTTTGCAGCAGCTTTCCAACACTATATTATTTACCTCATTCCGATAAACGGTTTAGCAATGCAGTCGAAAATACGATTCACGTTTTTTGTATGAAGAAAAAACGGTTTTCAAAACTGCTCTTAAACCGCTTACATTTTGCCAAAAATTTAAATTGGGTGTCCATAGCTTTCCAACGGTATATCGCAAGCCCCATTTGGACACATTTTAGCTGAAGTTCAACCTAGTACTCGGGGAAGGTCAGGCGCGTTACTCGGGAAGTTCATGTTGTGATCAGAATATTATTCTAATCCCGTGATCAGAATAGTGTTTATATATATATATATATATATATATATATATATATATATATATATATATATATATATATATACAGCCGCACAGGGGACACAATTATATTTTCAGGCAAACTGTATAAATATAGCCTTATAATCAAAATAAGCATTGTTTTTACATTGATTCGATTCATCACTCGAACAATACACTCTTCGAGCACTGCGCCTCTATTAGGCGGGCACCCTCTGTGACCTGCGCTAAGTAGTGCTCGGTCGGATATTGGCCCCGTATCGGATCTTGGGACGCTATAATGGTGGCATCCATATCCATCCAATACGCTTTAACGCGGGCAAGGGCCATCCGTGCACCTTTTATGCACGCCGACCTTCTTATGGCGTCGATCCGGGGCACGGCCCCAAGGAATTGTTGCACAAAGCCAAAGTAACTGTCCAGCTTAGGCCCCTTTGGCCAAAAATGCTCTATTACAGACCGCATTGCAAGTCCAGACAGCAGGTGAAGCTCCGCTACAGCAGCCATCTTTTGTCACTTAACGGCAGCGGGCGAGTGGGAGCATTGAATTGCGATCAGAAAAGCTTCTCCACTTCCTTATGACCTTGATCTTTGGATAACTTGGCAGCGTCAGTTGCACTCTTCGCGAAATCCGCATATATGTCCGCAGGACTCCAGCGAACATCCAGGGGAGCGTACTTCGGATCGGAAAACTTCGTCCGCAGCAAATAAGAGCTCCCAGCCGTGATTTTACCGGCCTGTTGAAGATCCTCCCACGCACCCCTAAGCTCGGTCCGTATTTCCTTGGTGGCATTAAGTGCCTTGTTCAGTTCGGCCGAATTATCCTCATGTTCCTTTTTAAGGAGCTCATACCGGTCAGCGGCATTTTTTAACTCAGTAGCCATTTCGGCTATCTTTTCTTTGCTTCGGCGATGAGCAGTCTGTTCAGCCCTCAATTCCTTGGCTGCCTTTAGGGAAGCCGCATTGCTCACCCGAGCTTATTCCTTGGCTTGAGCAAGTTCAGCCCTCAGGGCCTCCACGGCAGCACCACCATCTACAGTCCAAACATATTACATCAATATCATGCCACCTGCATATTTTCCTACACAAGGGAAGGCATGACACATACCTTGTGATTTGTCTAGCCGCTCATTCACCAGCGTGATATCGGCCTCAATCGATCCAGTTTGCCTCATTAGTTTGGCAACTTCAACGGACTGGCCTGCGTCCGGACCCACAGGTACCTGCACATATTTACAGCATGATCATTGGTTTATGATCCCCCGTTTGCCGCCTAGGGCGGGCAACCAGAGTCTGAGGGGCTACTATCTATATGGCGCATACTTAGTGCGTGCCTCACAGCCAAAGAAATAGTGTACTCTTCATTACATACCTCAAAGCCTCTGAGCAGGCTGGTGAAAGCTTCATTCAAACTGCTTGTAGCGGACGAAATCTTCTTGAGCACCGTGCTCATTAATGAGCGGTGCTCCTCCGAGAGCGCAACTCGCTCCAGTAAGCCTGTCAATACATCCGGCCGGACATCAAACTGCGCCGGACTCTTCCCATCGCCCCCTCATTGTAGCCAAACGCTCCGGGTGCAGGGCGGCTAACAAATTGACTTCCGGATTTGGCAGATTCGGACTCCTCCATGACGACACCTCGGTGTCGCCCACTTCATGAGTCGGAGAGGCGAGTGGGGTCTCGCTCTCCATCATCTCCGGAGGAAGGTCCCCCGAACACGAACCCTATTGAGAAGAGCTGCTGGCCAGACTGCAAAAAGTTGAATCCTAGTAATTGATCTAGGAGAAACACAGTACCTTTGGATTGTAGATTGACTTAGATCTCGGTGGAGGGCTGGCCCGTTGTAGGGCATGATGCGGTGAGGGTGCCCGTCAGGGCAAGGCCCCCTGGGGATGTCTTTTTCCCTGGTTTGGGCATCTCTGCCTCCAAGTTTTCGGAGGCTGCCCTCTTCTTCCCACGCGGGGAGGAGGCCTTAGCCTCCCTTTCCCAACTATCCTCCTTAAGGGAGGTAGCAATTCCCCCGGTTCGGATGCGTAGCATGTGGAGTTCGGTTTCTTCATTCTTCCCCATGTCTTTCCCCGAGGGCATCCTTCTGAGTACCCGGTCAAGCATGTTGGCCATGGTGGGACCAGGCGAACCTTCGGGAAGTGGCGCCGGACACCTGATTCTCTCCGCCTTCCTGAGCCATTCCTGGCCACGGATGATTTTCAGAACAAACAATTATGACAAATGCTAAACAAGGTGTCCGGTGTCAAGATTACTTACTTGGGTATCTAGGCGATTGCAGCTTAGGCCCGCATCCTCGGTGGTGTCCGGACACTCTACTTTTTGTCCGAAGAATAATTTGCACATCTCTTCGAGCTTCAAGCCGAAGAAGTGCTTGACAGTCCGCGGACCCTCCGGACTGAACTCCCACATCCGATGTGGCCGGCGTTGGCACGGCAACATCCGTCGGATTAACATCACTTGCATTATGCTGACGAGGTTAATGTCCCTCTCAAGAAGCTCCCGAATGCGATTCTGCAGCACTGGTACATCACCAGCGGGTCCCCAATTCCGTCCTACGTCTGTCCAAGACGCCAACTACGACGGAGGGACCGAGTGGAACTCAGGGGCAGCCACCCACTTTGTGCCTCTTGGAGCCGTGACATAAAACCACCTCCGTTGCCATACATCAGATACTTCTGGGAAAGAACCCTCTGGCCATGGGGCATCGGCATTCCTGCTTATTACGGCACCTCCACACTCCACATGTCGCCCCTTGATCATCTTTGGCATCACATTGAAGGTCTTAAGCCATAAGCTGAAGTGTGGGGTGATGTGGATAAAAGTCTCGCACACGATAATGAATGACGAGATATGGAGGATAGCATATGGAGCCAGATCATGAAAATCCAACATATAATAGAACATGAGCCCCCTCACAAAGGGATCGAGGGTGAAGCTCAAGCCACGGAGAAAGAGCAGAACAAAAACGATGAACTCATTAGGCTCCGGTGTGGGGATGACCTGCCCTAGAGCAGGAAGCCTATGCTGGATATCAGCGGTCTGGTATCTGAACTCCCTAAGCTTCGCAATGTCCTCCTCTTGGATCGAGGAGGCCACCCACCAGCCTTGAGGGACGGATCCGGGCATATTGGAGGATCTGGAGTGTTGAAGCTTGGGTTCCGGGTGCTAGAACTCGAGGTGCAAGAAGGCGCGAGGAGGGTAGAAAAGAGGCATAGGCCTCGACCCCTTTATAAAGGGGGTGAATATCAAGAGTCCTTGGTGTGACCGTTTGAGGCTTATCTAAAAATACACGGAGTTATACCAACGGCCGTCGTAGCGTCACACACGCCCATATTTATGGAAAATCCTGTAATAAGAGGAACACGATCTCTGCCTCGACGGGACGTGCCAATAAAACCGCCTCGTAACACGAGTCATGGTGGGGTAAGAAATGCCGGTTCATGTTGGACCAGGCCACGATGCAAGGGCACGACATATGAAGATTGCCAGCGGATCAGATTTATGCTATACAAAGATCATCTTGCAGATCCGGACACGGTCTACGTATTCGATAATTACTTTAGAGTATTCGAAGGAGGAACCCGCCTTGCAATGCCGAAGACAATACTGCACGCTGGACTCATCATCATTGAAGCCTGGTTCAGGGGCTACTGAGGGAGTCCTGGATTGGGGGGTATCCGGACAGCCGGACTGTGTACAACGTCCAGACTATTGAAGTGTAAAGATACAAGACTCAAGACTTCAGCCCGTGTCCGGATGGGACTCTCCTTTGCGTGGAAGTCAAGCTTGGCGATCCGGATATTGTGTTTCCTTCCTTGTAACCGACTCTATGTAAACCCTAGCCCTCTCCGGTGTCTATATAAACCGAAGAGGTTGGTCCTTAGAAGGCCAATCACAATTATAATCATACCATCATAGGCTAGCTCTTAGGGTTTGGCATCTACGATCTCGTGGTAGATCTACTCTTGTACTACCCATATCTTCAATATTAATCAAGCAGGAAGTAGGGTTTTACCTCCATCGAGAGGGCCCGAACCTGGGTAAACATCTGTGTCCCTTGCTTCCTGTTACCATCAGCCTTGACGCACAGATTGGGACCCCCTAGCCGAGATCCGCCGGTTTCGACACCGACAATGAGGAAGAAAGCAACGACGAGGGTAGCGGGTGGCAAGATGACGGGTTCGACTAGGCGTCGGGCGCACTATTCCTGGGCGGCACCGGTGACCCCATCATCTGTGTCCCCGGCTCCTTGAACTTCTCGGGGTCGCCTCCTTGGGCCTCTGGCGTGGGAAGGCCGGAGAAGGCGAAGAAGGCAGGTGGTGGGCCATCAAGTGGGAGTACGATGGCACCGACGCCTTCATAGCATATTGATGGGCCGCTGCCTCATCTTCCAGATCTTCCTCCAGCACCACCACCACCATCCCTCTCCTAGGCGGCTGCCGACATGTTTTCTTGGCGCCTTCTGCTGCTCGTACCTCGCCTAGGCGCTCCTTCTGCCCTTTTGCCTTCTTGTTTCACTTATTGAGGAGAGGGACAAGAAATGGATTACGGGCACTTTATCTTTTTTCAGTTTGTAAGCCTACGAGCCTTAGTTAGGTTTAAAACTTGTAACCTCCACGTTCATGTTTACATTTCGTACAAACTGTACCTGTATGGAACGTATTAATTGAAAAAGGGTGCTTGCCGGGTCTTGTGTGTTTGAGAAAAGCCCATACCAAGGAACAAATGCTTGTTATTTTCAATGTGAACACCGTTGCCCGGCAGGAAGCCTTGCCGCTCCCCTACTCTGTTCGACCGTACTCACGCCTTTGGCGGAGGCAGGGAAGAAATAGTGGTGGGCCCTACACTCGCTCCCTTGCCGCCGCGGCTACAACTAGATTCTGAACCAAGAAGAAGTTCTTGGGTGGTAGGAATGAAGGGAGCACGACAGTCTCGGAATAAAAGCGAGGTTTCATACGTCCCAATCTTTATATGGAAATGCATAATAGGAGATAAGAAAGCTTATCTGGATTTGCAGTCCCCGGCAACCCCAGCTTGCCGTGGGTGGACCTTTGGGTCTTCAGCCCCTGGCAAACTTGGCTTGCCGTGGCCGGAGCGCCGGCTTGCTCTCTTCCTTCCCCTTGGCGGAAAACACTTATCACTACAATGAAAAGACACATCCATGACATTTTCGGCCGAACAAAAAGATTTCTATCATACTTATGACACTTCTATGACGATAATTGTGACAAAACCCAGTATCATCATTGATGCGGTGTGCTCCTACTTCTATGACAAAAAGTCATGACAGAAAATGGGCTTTTCGTCCTGGGCGGGCCGGAGACACAGCCGCATGACATTCTTTGGGCTGTCCATGACGGAAAAAACCATGGTAGAAGCGAGGGCGAGGAAAATATCGGGGTGTTCCCGGTTACGGTGGGTGGTCGGGGCCGAGCGATGCACGTTTCTCTCGTACACGTACGTGTGTGTGTCTGCGAGGCGTTAGGCTCTAACTAAACCCGAGCGAGGCGTTGGGCTCTAACTAAACCCGAGCGATTGCACTGCAAGCTACGCGTTACTGAACCTGAGCAATCGATCGATGGCTGTTAACTGAACCCGATCGAGCGATTCCTTCGCTAC
>LT934112.1:96560343-96614366 GCA_900231445.1 Triticum turgidum subsp. durum
CAGCCCTGCAAAATCTCCCTTCTCCACCGTCCCCTTCCGCGCCCAGATTGCTCAAATCCCTAATTCGCCGCCAACCAAAGCAAAGTTGGAACTGCCCCTTGTCTCGTATATTTCCCCACCTTTGTGCCGGACGATGACGACAAAGACAACGGTCGCGCTTCACCACCGCACCGGAGCTACCTCATCTACACCCTCGTCCACCTCACCGGGTGGTCCACCGACAATGTCGGCCTCCGCAACCGACGTGCCTCACAGACACCGACTTCCACCGCATCACGTGTGCTTCACCGATGATGTCTCCCAGCTCACCGGGGCTACTTCACCGAGCACATCGTCGCACCTCCGCCCCCCGAGGCCGTTGGGGCTTCACCAATGATCTCGTCCACCGCATCGTAGCGCTCTGCTGCCACTCAAGATCTGCATCCGTGCGCCGCCAGCCAACGCCAGCGCATCACCCTCAATGGCTCTGAAGTGACCCGCACTCTAGCTAGGCGAGCATGCCCAAACGCCGGTCCGAACTAGGTATCCACACATCACTCCCTTGTGCACTATTCCGACAATGTCTGGATATCCTTTCACTGCTCTCTTAGCTTACACGCCTATGCAACTCTGACTTTAACTCTTATTTCTTCCGGAGATATCATCTGAAACAAGCAAATCCATTTTTTAGCGAAGCATCACGGTTCTACGGGAGCTAGTACACATCCTGCACACCCGTATAACCTTGTAAGTATCTGTCCTTTGGTACAACATCAAGGTCGATTCCTCTTATTTGATCAACCATTCGCCGTGTCAAAAATGCAGAGGGGGATGCAAGGAGCACAAGGCCTGCACATCCAAGCAAGTGGTAACATGGACTTGTACATGGAACATCCCAAGCGCAAGTAGAGCTGCAGTGAGCCTATAGAATGAGCTAGCGTAAGTCCCTACATTTCATTTAATTTGTACTGGCATTCATTTATGATTTGTGTGCAGTGGCGGATCCACGAATTCAAGTTACCAGGGGCAAACATTTAACTTAAAAAATACGAAGGCACATGCACTCCGGAAATCAACATAACTTGAGAAATGTGAAGCTACGTGCACTTTGAAAACCATCTAATGATCCAAAGTAGTTCAGATTATAAACACTAACTGATGCAAGCACCAAAAACACAAAATGCAACATGGTGTACAAGGACTACAAACATGGTCTGTACCTATTTGAATTATTTGTTCTCTGGAAGAAAATATCGAAGTGTAATTGCACCTATAACCAGTGCGCAAACTGCATATCAATATATCTATCCTGCACAAGTACACCAATAGTTTCAAAAAATAGATTAGAAAAGTATTTATGCTATGTTGTCATGATACGGGGACTTTCTGGTAGATGGCCTCGATGTTTCCTCAAGCTATGAAAATGCACTATAATTTGCTAGTCATCAATGCCTACAAATCTCTGTCTCTCTCACCATAGCAGATCATCATTAGATACTAAATCCTTCAATGAGCTTGCAAAATGCTTGCATTAGATCCCTCACTAGACACTAAATGTTCATCACCAGGAGCATGTAAAATGTTTGCACCAAATTCTTCATTAGCAATCTGTTCATTAGACACTTCAGGCTCAAGAACAACATGAGCTTGTATATTTGCACCGGAAACTTGATTAGATACATCAGATTCAGTCAGTTCAGTATTGATTGGGGGAGTTATAAAATAAGTAGAAATTGGTTTCATTTTTCTTATAGATTCCCTACATACAAGCAGTTTTACAACACCGTCAGGTTTAACTATTGGCCAGAAATTGAAGAGTTGAATTACATATAATCAGGGATGTGATGTACCTGCTCGTTGCGCATGCTACTCTTGCAAGCCGCGACTATCCGTTTGCGCAAGGTCGTTGCCATCCCCGTACTGCCACCGCTGCCACCCACGCAGGCTACACCCAGGGTTGGATCTTCATCTTCTTGTCCTTCCGTTCGCTTGAAGCCCGGCGACTGCCCTCCAATGAGGGCGCGAGGATGTGCTGTGTCGGTCTGTCCAGTGGCGGCTAGGTTAGGAGCAAACCAGACTGGAGGATGGAAAGAATGAATTGTGATTTTTCCTGCTGTCGATCGATATGGGAAGCACTCGTTTGGGCCACGAGCCTGTTGTAGGGCCTACCTTGCACTTATGTTATTGGCCCATCCAAATTGAAACATTTTTGTTCATTTTTTGCATTGCCTGCTTGTGCGTTGGGACGAACAAAACTAGCCTAGGCCAACATGGACGACTCAAACTAGGTGACCATACCAGCCCCTATGGTGGCATTGCCCCTTTTTGCATGTATGATTGGGTAGTGAAAAATATTCCAGTGGCGCTTTTGATTTACCCACAGAATGGTTGAATTGCGTGTTTCTATGAACTGAGTTCGCCAATAATGTGAAGGATGCCAGTCTTTTCATCCTATTGTAGATTGCTTAGATCTCGATATGCCAAAAGTAATCGCATGAAATATATAGTAAAAGCCAGTGTGATGTGTGTGGCTACAACTAGTCTGACTACACGTCCTCATGTAACATATCAAGGACGCACCATCTTACCATATTAACCATTCGACTTACCAATGCAGTGTGGGAAGAATGAAGTATTGGGAGTGTGTATCCAAGCAATTGATGCCATGGACTCCTTCGTCCAACCTTGTAAGCGAAAAATAAGTTGCAGTGTGCCTGTACAAAGAACTAGCGTAAGTTCAGTTACCTGCTTCTCATAATTTTAGTTAGCCACTTATTGCAAAATTGTTCAATTATGTTTCTTGGCTTAATTTAGTGATTACATAATGCCACAGCCTATTAATCCTGTTGTAGACTGCGCCTACCTATGTGTTTGATACTTACTGTTAATAATTACCTGTTTGCCTTAACTTAAATAGCTACTTGTTTGTTTAACTCCTTTGCTGCTGCAACAGCGGGTTACAATGATGTTAATAACTACTTTTCAGCATCCAATTGAAACTCTTTAATTCCTTGTTTGTTTAACCGGTTTGTTGTTATAACTCCCAGTTGAGATGTTTTGCTAACTTCAACTTTTCTGAATCAAATTGGAACTTTAATGGCAGAACAAGTTAGCCCATGATCAAACAGAGAGGTCCCCATGGACATTGCATCATCCCACAGAAGTGGCACCATCCCAATCGTGCATTATGAATTGCCAACTGCTGATGCTCTAGAGGCTAAACTACTGGTAGAAAGAGATTCTACTTTTGCACTTACAGATGAAGTTGACATGTTGAGGAAGTAAACGACACAATCACAAGCAGTACTCAAGACAACCATTAAATATTTGGTGGATTTCAAAACGAAGCAAGCTGAGACTGACCACATTGTTAAGGTCATGAAGGAAAAAAGGAAATTAAATTCCCACTTGGTAAATCATAGGTGAAATGTTCATTCCATCATTGAATAATCTTTGTGTTGTTTGTTCATTTAATCAATCAAAGCATTTGTTTTAGAGATCATCTAATAATTGTTTTTTGTTTTTTTGTTTTTTGGTTTGTAATTTTATTTGTGCACAAGTCTGTATTAATTGATAAGACTCGAAGACATTTCATTTGGATTGTTGTGCCAGACCTACAAATATGCCAATCGGGCTGAATGTGCATTCAGCGATATTAGTAGTATAGATGTACCATAAGTGACGCGTCGGAAAGGGCCAAGATGCTGGCTCAAAAAAGGATGTTGTTGTAGCAAAAAAAAGTGCAACGGCCTGGCTTATGTATGTTAGTTGATATTATTGATCCATATACTCTATAAGTGTTTATTTGTCTGTTAGTTCTGTACATTCTTGGTTGATTAACTCGGTATTTGAATCTTGACTAGTAAGATGCCCGTGCATTTCATGGAACATCAAGATGCATTTTTTTACAAAACACCTGCTGTGATTGACCCATGCAGGAGTAATCCCATGTGTAAAAACTAATGATATCTCGAGAATTTTATCGGAAAAATGGTATCTCGAGAATTTCATCGAAAAAATGATATCTCGAGAAAGATGAGAGATAAGGTGAGGAGGAGTGGGGCATGGTGGTGACTGGTGATCGGACTGGGCGGAGGCATGGGGATGGACAGCTCCCGCAGCGGCCACCATGCCAGATTGTTCTAGAGATTTCCTTTTTTAATTGCTCAGCAATGAGGCTGTGGGAGATAAGGATGAACGAGGCAAGGCCTTACCTGTAAATATGGAGAGATGTGCAGGTATCTTTTGTAAAATTGTCATAGTTTGCTCTCTGTCCATCAGATATAGATCGGACGGTCTATATTACAAGATGGCAGGCACACCATCATCACCAACTCGGTTTTCTTATAAGAGTAGAGATACATCCCTTGTGTACATATCTAAATGGGAGTACACATTATGCTGCATGTGACATTTGAGTTGGACATGAAGTATTCCAAATATTCGAATTCACCTTAAACTAGATAGTAGCTTCTGAATTTGAGTATCGGCATTTGTAAACCATATTCATATATGACAGTGGAAGACATCATTGTCGTCCTTTTGAAGATATATAAAAATGCATAGAATGATTTATAAAGATTCATATAGGAATACAAAATGGATTCGAATTTAGTTGCCAAGGTCAACGTGGATGCTTATTGTCCCAAAATTCGAAAGAAGCGGCAAAATGTCCACCCCCACGTCGGTTGCCCGAAGGTAAGTGTTTGGGAGATGGAAATTACTGTCTACCCATTACACGGACTATCCATCGGCCCGATTTCCACTACTCTAAATAGGGGTAGGTTAGTAACTTAAATTAGACGTGACACGACCGCCTATGAGCCCATTCCGACATGGTGGGCGTCAAACATGGGCGGCAAAACACATTTGATTCAAGCTCGTCCGAAAGACCTCTGTTTCTCCCTCCATTCCCTATTCATACACGGTGGGCGGCAAAACAAACTCGACTCGGCCAAAATCGATGTAGGCAAATATTTTCAATAGGGCCAGGTTCGTAACTTCACTCAGACGTGACACAACCGCCCTACTTGTTAGCCTCGTTCATACACCGTGGGCGCCAACCACCCTCTCGTCGTCCGAAATCGCTCTGAGCAAATATTGGCGAGATGCGAGATTACCTTCCTATCCCAAACCGACGAGACGTCCAAATTTTAAACGGGGGCTAAGTTCGTAAGTTTCCCATATTTTAGACAGGCGCGTCCCAAAAAACATGGTTCCCCGTACCTCTCCCTCCATTTTCCCATTCATACACCGTTCGCGCTAGAACACCATCCCCACACCAGCCTCCGTCCGCCACCCCATCCATCACCGCCGTCCTCCACCACATACTTCGCCACCGTCCTCCACCGTGCTGGAGCGCCTACCAAGACCGCATCGTCCACTGCTAGAGATGGACGTTTCTCATCCACGATGATGGACCAATAGCCTTGCATCGCGTCCTCTTGCTTCATCGGCATCGTCGTCCTCTTTGCCGGGGCCGCTCACACGACCTTCTCTTCCACCACAACGGGACTTATCCCCCGATGCACCCGTCTACCGTCGCAGATCTGCTTCAACGCCACCGACAGCTATCGCACCCCCGATGCCTACACGACGCCGCAAGAGAGGTGGTACTTCATATGTCCTCAACTTTTTGTTCTCAACGAGAAAATAGATCTTAACTTGGTTACTCTACTTTCTTTTCAACTCTTAGAATTTAGTTTTTAGTTCGAAGCAAACAATGGATGCTAAATATCATTTCTCCGGTTTGCAGCTTCAAATCTACCATGGCACAGTCATAATACGGTTTAATTGATCATGCTTAGAGTTTAATTGATCATGTTGGTTCCATGGTGGTTTCTTTAATAGAAATCAGAGGGGAAACCCTCTTTTGCTTACACGATCACTACACGATCAGAATACGTGCTTCGTATCATAATAACACTACTCCACCCATCAAGCTAAATAAGCTTAGTTGTTCAAATACGAATCTAATATTATTAAAACACAGTCATTTAATTGGTCAGATAAATATTCATAAATTAGTTTCGAAAATGCATGTTCCTCGCTCGAGTGTGTATCTCTCTACAGGCCGCCCATGGTGGGCCGGCCCACCTTGGGATTTTGGGTCGTCCCAGGCCCCGATTCCCCTCTGTTCTGATGCGCGCTTCCGATCTCTACTTGCCCCCAGCCGCCTGCCTTGCCGGTGACTTGTCGTCCCCGGACACCATGACTCTAGGAGGAGACGCCGGACTAACAAGATGTCAGGAGCCGCTCGACCAACAGCGTCACCGCTACCCGGGCGCGCATCCGTGCCTACCTTCCTGGTCCGTTCTGGGCTCAGGCATGCAGCACCCACCAAGCCAACCCGATTTATCTTTAGTACCTCTAAGGTTCACATGGTTTTCAAAATTCCGACCCTCGGAACAGACACTAGTCATTTTGGATTGTTGGTCGTAGTGACATTGACCCAGATTACTACTGCAAACCAGGTTTGTTGACAATTTTACTTGTCTGTCTAAATCATTCGATATAATATCCAATTATTCACGTCGATTAGTTGCAAACAATAAGTGCTAGACAAACTTCTTCATTCAAATTTTGGACGGTCTCTTACTGCAGTTACAATTCTGCATACTTGTCCTAGTAAGCTCATAAGTAAATGATTGATTCACTACATCTATGCTTGCCTTGTCATATTTTTTGTGAATATTCTTTTAGGGTGGACCACCCTGTTTCTAAATACTGGAACCGTACACATGAGTGAATAGTATTTCTCTATGTGATCTCTTCCATCATGTGTGGGCAACAAACACTGCATTGTATAGAAAGAAAGTGTTATTTCCAGCTTTTACATGGTTTCGATCTTTTACATGGAATACAATCTGCCTACTTGCTTTGTGTCGCACTACCAACACTCCACCCTTGAAGCTAAACATTATGCCACTCGTGATTCCTTAGTTTATATGTTAAAATACGAATTTCATATGATTCTAATGTTTCTACTTCAGTTTTGAAATCTGTGTCTGCCTGTTATAGAGACATAAGGGGTTTGTATTTCTGTGTGTGTTCTGGTCAGCACGGTTGGGGGTGAACTTTGCATATGCAGGGGTTTATAGGGAGACACTCTTCGAGTTGAATCTGCAATGCATTCCATAGATAATCTGACTACTTTTTATGCTTTCATGAATCACAATATTCTGAATAGCATCATAATGATTATGAGCTTGCGTGCATGAAAAGAATAAAGCAGAACAATGCCATGGCTGTCAAATTTGGGATTAAGGGACTGAAATCAAGTCTGGATGCAATGCAATGCAAACGCTCTGCACCTATAGATTCATGCTCAGAATATGATCCTAATAGTGATTCTGAGCTAGTGGGAGACCTAAGTCAATGTGGCTCCCTAGTGGAGGAGTCAGAGGAAGATGCCCTATCTTATTCACCCATCAAGGTGCTTGCTCTAACTTTCCAAGGTTACATTGTTGCATATATCTTGCAACTGATGCTTTGCATTGCTTCTACTTTGTTGAACTGCCATTAGCTTAGTTTACACATCATGTATGTGAATACGCCCTACATATCCATTTTCATTATATATTCCATCTGTCCACATACCATATTTATCCATTCAAAAGTTGTTCTTGTGTATCTGACGTTCAAAAGGAAGAGGGCGATTGCTGATCATGGAGGAGCACAAGCAAAGTATTTGGGAAAGGTAGTGGCACCTGATAAATCAAATAGCCCATTAGGTGTAGTTGCAATATCAGCTGACCCACAAAACTCCCCAACTCTAGCACACTCTAGCCCTACTACACTGGTCATTTCTGATGCCCCAACTCAGCAGACCCCAACTGCAGCAAACAATATGATTATGCCAGTTGACATAGCACCAGCTCTATGATGCAAAACCCCCCATTCCAGCAAAGATTACACCAAATCCAGTTGCCAAATCCCTTTTCGAACCAGAGAGAGCCCCAATTGCAGCAAATAGGACCCCTGTTCCATTTCTTCCTAGTTTAGAAGATGAAGCTTATGTTGTTGTCAGGAACTTTGTGCGCATCTTTCCTCCATGGAAAGATTATACCGCAGACACAGAACAATTTCCAGTCTTCCTCCGCAACTTATGCGTAAGTAATATACTAAAGTTATTCATGGTCATTACTGCATATGTTTCTGCTGACAGAAGACACAAGATTTCATTCTTTTAAATAGGCAAGGAGCAAACTGGATTGTGAAGACGAGCAAGGGTTGGTTGCGCTTTTCAAGCACTCGTTGATGAAGTATCGTTCCTACCTAAGGCAAGCGCACTTCGATGGCAAGCCTCTGAACAAAATTTTTGTAAAGTCTCCGGTGCTACATTTATCCGACGGTGATTGGAATAATCTTATTACACATTGGTCTCGGCTGCAGCGTAAGGTACTGTCTATGATATCACATCACAATTTGAACTACATTTCTGCATTTTCCTTAATGTCTCACTTGTACGAAAATTGTTAGCAGAAGAACATTTGCTCTCAAGGGACCACAGAATCTCGCAACTATACTGCACACTGCATTGCTCTTGTGAGTACCTTTTGCCCTGTATGACCATACTTACTTTTCTAGCTGTTTGATTATGTAGCATCACTGCACATGTTAGCCTCGTAATCGTCCATTTGGTGGACATTATCAGATCCGTATGGACTCTTACATAAATTTAGAATCAACCCAATGCTTTTGAAGAGGTTTAGCTCTGCAGTCCTCTTGTAAGGACTGAACCTGGTCTATCACTGTACTTACATTAACAGCTGCTCCCTCCGTCCCATAATATAAGAACGTTTTGTACAGTACACAAGTGTTCAAAACACTCTTGTATTATGGGAAGAGGGATTGGTTCATTGTGTAGCATTCTGCATCTTATATCCCTCGCCCACCGTTTACTAAAAAAGATCAGATCTATATATAATCTTACCAACAAGTAGAATACACAGACAATGCCAGTGCTGAACTATAGCCCATTGCTCTTGTTAGTACATTTTGTCCTTTAACACTTGTACTTCCAGGGATTGGTAGTTGATTATGTAGCATCAACCTGCATCTTATCTTCATTATCATCTATCCCTTCCAGTATTATCATATCTGTAATTACTCTCTACAAAATGTAGAGTATAGGCAATGCTTATGAAGAAGATTCTATGCTGAAATTCTTGAGTTATCCTTCCCTTGACATGGAGAAGGGCATTATAAAGCTGGTTTTAACTATTAATGTAAGTCTGTCCTTCTAAACCATTTATCCTCAATTGTTGTTTAATTTGCTCATACTCCCTGTCATTTACTGCTGTTTAGTTTGTTGTTTCTACCAAAATGCATGTTCGCAAGAACCGTAAGTTCTAAGTTTTACTTGTACAACCAAATTCCTTATTCATACCATGCACATTACTTAATACTCCCTATATGTATGCTTGTTTTTGTGGATCTATAATCCAGTGTGTGGTGAACCAGCCCACATCTGCACCTTGTCATCTCCTGTTTTATCTTACTGATGTGGCTGATGATATGAACAACATGCCATGCACATTAACCAAAATAGATACAATGATTTTCTTTGCCCTTCATCTATGCTTGTTATGTTGACATGGTAATCCAGTAGTGTGGTGAAGCTCCCCGCATTATGAACAATGCCAAATTATGCTATTGATATTTTGAACTTACTCTTTATTTTCTAATTTGAAATTGGATGGAATTGACAGCACAGTCATCATCTTTGTTTATACACATGCAAAACCTGTCATCTCTCTGCTTTCTTTCAAGGTGATATGTCTGATGGCATGCACAAGTCTATTGAAGGCTGTGAGACAAACCCAACATATATTGCAGCAAAGAAGGCAAAACATCTTGAAGATAGCGAGACAACCCCAAAGTCTTGTCTTGATGTAGTGTTCAAGTTATTTCAGACTAGTAGTCAGACAAGCTCACAGAATTCATTGTCTGAATCATCTCGACTTCTTCAGTCCCAAGTTCTAGCAGAAAGGCATTCTGCAACTCAACTTCGACTTGAAGTCCTATCTCTAAGAAAGATTGCGGAGAACACCAATGAGAACCTCATCGCTAAACAGCTACACCTGGAAGCTATGACCGACATGCTAGGCTGGTCTCATAGCCTTGCTCAGCAGCTTGCGCAGCAGTTCCCCCGCAAGGCTAACCTTCTTGAACTGTCTTGGAAGTGGTCTCGGCTCAGTATTATTTTGTTATGCTGCAATGGTGCCCAATTTTTGTAATCTGCTTCTTCGTTGCGCTTTATGATCACTGGTGGCGAACTTTGATGCCTAGTGGATGTAATATACCTTAAATCCATTATTGTATAGTGTAGGTTTATTCTTAGTTACTATGACGTAATTTCTTTATTGTATAGAGTAGGTTTGTTCTTAATTCCTACTAATTACTGCCATCATTCGCTATCTGAAAAAAATCAGATGTAGTCGATTGGGCCGAAACATTCGACTCTAACGGGCCTGGTTTTTAGCGGGCCACAATTAGGCCGGCCTACGTCTTTCTTGGGCCCGAATGATTGGGGCCTTCCCACATTGCACCAGGCCCACAACTTACACCAGCCTATATTTTAGTTGGGCCTTTTGTCGACCCAGCGCTTAGTTTGGCCCAAGTAGCATTGGGCCATTAACAGGATAAATATAGTACTGCCTGTTATGGCGCAGATGAAACTATGGGCCTTTAGCAGGCCGAAATGCATGTTGGGCCTCAATTTTTGCTAGTCGTCGACGGGCCTTCAGCAAGCTGAAATGTAGACCGGGCCTTTTTAGGCCCAGTTAGCTCATGGGCCGTTACCAGGTCGAAACATATCTCGAACCTTAGTTGGCCCACTGATATCATGGGCTTTTAAGAGGCTGAAAGCTTAGTACAGGGATCAACGGGCCAAATTACGCGACAGGCCTTTAACAGGACCAAAGTCACATTGGGCTTAACTGTTTCCACCTTTAGCATGGGCTGTTAGTGGGCCCGATGTCCCGCCAGACCATATATGGCCCATGGGCAGTACAGGCCATTCCCAGGCCGAAAGTCACACCAGGCTGAAATGGGCCCATGTATACATCGGGCCTCTAACAGGACGAAAGTCACTGGGTTGTAGTTGGGCCCAAATATTCGTCGAACAATTAATGGGCCAGATCTAGCTTCAGGCCATAAATGGGCCCAAATATTGGATGAACAATTAACGAGCCAGATCTGGCTTCGGGCCATAAATGGGCCCAAATATTGGGCGAACATTTAACGGGCCAGATCTAGCTTTGGGACATCAATGGGCCTTTATTAAGGAGGTCGTTATTGGGCTGGCCCACTAGTACCTGATTAAGTACTACGGGCCTTTGACTGGGCCGGCCTTTTTAACCTATATGGGCCTCTGTTGGGCCCAGCCACGTGTCGACGTATCATAGGCATGTCTCCTCCAATGGACGGGCGACATCTGGCCCACTGACGAGCTGACAGGTGTTCCCTCCGGCCAATCAGAATTTTACACATGGAAATTTCCCATTGGTCCGGGCTGTTAACGGGTTATCGGACCCAAAACCCGACCCGATAGCTTAACAGCGTTCCATTATGGTGGATGCCACGTGTCCGTGACCCTTGACAAAAGCACTTCTGTGATGCGGGATATATCATCATGGAAGTGGACACGTCCATGATGATAATTTTGGTAATGTCATGGAACACTTCTACGACATCACAGGTATGACTATTTTGATTCTGTCATAAAATCATCATGGATGTACATGCATGACAAAAACGCGACCTACTGTGACAAACACGTATCATCACGGAAGTGTATTTTTTTGTAGTGTATGTACCCTGCGAACCAAAGAGGATGGATAGGAACAAAGACACGCAAACTCGACCTCTATGCTAGGGGTTAGTCGCCGCTAAGCACTATCAACCCTAACCGAGGGAGAGACTCAATCTAGCATGCATGCTATAACTTAGTGAAGGAAATATTCCCTAGAGGCAATAATAAAGTTATTATTTATTTCCTTATTTCATGATAAATGTTTATTATTCATGCTAGAATTGTATTAACCGGAAACAATAATACATGTGTGAATACATAGACAAACATAGTGTCACTAGTATGCCTCTACTTGACTAGATCGTTAATCAAAGATGGTTAAGTTTCCTAACCATAGACATGAGTTGCCATTTGATTAACGGGATCACATAATTAGGAGAATGATGTGATTGACTTGACCCATTCAGTTAGCTTAGCACTTGATCGTTTAGTATGTTGCTATTGCTTTTTTCATGACTTATACATGTTCCTATGACTATGAGATTATGCAACTCCCGTTTATTGGAGGAACACTTTGTGTGCTACCAAACATCACAACGTAAGTGGGTGGTTATAAAGGTGCTCTAAAGGTGTCTCCGAAGGTACTTGTTGGGTTGGTGTATTTCGAGATTACGATTTGTCACTCCGATTGTCGAAGAGGTATCTCTGGGCCCACTCGGTAATGCGCATCACTTAAGCCTTGCAAGCTTTGCAACTAATGAGTTAGTTGCAAGACGATGTATTACGGAACGAGTAAAGAGACTTGCCGGTAACGAGATTGAACTAGGTATTGAGATACCGACGATCGAATCTCGGGAAAGTAACATACCGATGACAAAGGGAACAACGTATGTTGTTATGCGGTTTGACCGATAAAGATCTTCATAGAATATGTGCGAGCCAATATGGGCATCCAGGTCCCGCTATTGGTTATTAACCAGAAACGTGTCTCGGTCATGTCTACATAGTTCTCGAACCCGTAGGGTCCGCACGCTTAACGTTTTGTTGACGATATAGTATTATATGAGTTATGTATGTTGGTAACCGAATGTTGTTCGGAGTCCCGGATGAGATCACCGACATGACGAGGAGCTCCGGAATGGTCCGGAGGTAAAGATTCATATATTGGATGATATGTTTAGGCCTAGGGGTCAGGCCCACGCGGCTATAAGTCGGTGCAAAAGGAGTTTTGCGGAGGCCAGGGGGGCAAACGCCGGAGACCCTGGCGTCTGGGCCAGACGCCAAGGATTGCGGTGTTTCGTCCTGGAGTCCAAGTAGGACTCTTGCCTTTCGGGCAAAACCGACTTTGAGGAGGCTTTTGCTCCAGGTTTCGACCCCAGGGCTCAACATATAAATAGAGGGGCGGGGCTAACACAAAGACACATCAAGAAACACCAAGCCGTGTGCTGGCAACTCCGTCCCCTCTAGTTTATCCTCCGTCATAGTTTCCGTAGTGCTTAGGCGAAGCCCTGTGGAGATTGTTCTTCACCAACACCGTCACCATGCCGTCGTGCTGCCGGAATTCATCTACTACTTCGCCCATCTTGCTGGATCGAGAAGCCGAAATCATTTCCAATCGTAAGTACATCCCACACAGTTAGTCCCCGCTAAACGTTTCCGTTCGTATATACATCCCACATAGTCGCTACAAGGAAAATGTTTTTGTTCGTAGGTACATCACATACAATTTTCCCGGTTAAATCGTTCGTGATAGCGTTCCCATCGCACAACAATATTAATAATTTTATCGTTTGCGTTATTGGATGCATCATACAAGGTGCGTAGAAGAAACTATGTGGCAAAAGCTATCCATCACACACAGTTTTTATGCGGTAAATGTTTGCGCAAGGTGGCCTAACGCAAATAGTTTTGAAGAGAATGTCGTGTGTGATTCATCGATCCAACACGGTTTATTCCTAGAAACTGTGTGCGTTGCCTTAGGTCATTGCCCACGGTATTTTCTCGATAACCATTTGCAATAGCAAAAACCAATTAGCAGGCTAATTCTCCATTAACTGGCTAATTGCCCTATTATTAATAATCCATTTATTAATCAAATCGACATTCATATTAAACACATAATATATTTCATTCCCATATTAAGGAAGCAGGATTTCATAATTGAAATACATCAGAGTGCAACATGATATAGCTTCAGCACTCAGCTACCCCATTACACAACTGCACCAACACCAACTTTCACATGCAACATCTAGAACCTTTCGAAATAAGCATCATAGACGGTACATAGACAGATGCATCTCATCGGGAAAACTGCTGAAGTGGAAGGCAAATATTGATCCTTCATTGATGTTGAAGGTCTTTGCAACTTTAGGCTAGTGCATGTGGATGATTGACCGTCCATCCCTTCATCCTCTTCAGGAACACTTCAATATTGAACCATGGGTGTTGTATGAAAACCTTCCTCGCCTCCTGACCATAGAGGTGGTTTGAGAGGTAATCATCAGTGAAGTGCTTTGGAAAGGCCTGAAAACAAGGATGTGCATAAATATCTTCTCTATATTGGAAATGGGACAAAGGAATAAAAAAGGCAAGGTATAATAGTTAGTACCATCTTGTAGTGAACTGATGTCTTCTTCATTGTGCATACAAAGATCTTGTTGTTTTTTGTCACAAATTTCTTTATCCTAACAATCTTTCTGAGTTTCTTGACTTGATTGATATTCATGGACAACTCATTTCCCCATATGCAAAAAGGGTCGAACAGTGGGTCAAAACTTCTGACAGCAGGACCTACATGTGCACGACCAAATTGTTAAAAACATAAATATTAGAATGGTTTCTGCAATTGCACAATCATGTGCTATTAGATAACGGACCATGCATGTGCTAACCTCGATTGTAAACCTCAGTGCTCCCATTGTTTCCCTGCAAAACATATAAGGTAGTAGTCATCAGGTTAAGTAAGGGTTCGCATGCTATGAGTAAAATATGTTGATGAAAAATAAGCACATGCCAAATTCATCAGATTAATGCAAGCCACATGGAAAACCCATTTATCCAAACCAATCATGATTAAGAACTAGGAAATATAGCACTTGTATATGTTTCTCATGTATTAAGTGCAGCCAAATTCAATTTATTCCTCACGTGCACAACAATACAAAATTCCACCCATGACAATTGGACATCGCATTGCAGAATTGAACCAAGCAGTTAACTAAACACAACAAATGAACCAAACATTAACTGAGCACCACATTGCACACTATAACATGCTCCTAATAGAAGATCAGATAGTTAACCAAACCAAGCATGCTTAACAACTTGGAAATATAACAACTGTATTTGTTTATCATGTATTTAGTATAGCCAAATTCGATTTACTTCTCACGTGGTATACAATAACATAATGCACCCACAACTATTGAACATTGCATTGCAGAATTGAACCAAACAGTTAACTAAGCACCACAACACAAATGAACCAAACGTTAACTAAGCACCACATTGCACAATGTATAACCAAACCAAGCATGCTTGATAACTTGGAAATATAGCAATTGTATTCGTTTCTCATGTATTTTGTAAAGATAAATTCGAAGACAATACAAAATTGCAGCCTGAAGAATTGAACATCACATTTGCAGAATTGAACCAACCAGTTACCTGAAGACGACAACTAATTAACTAAACAGTTAATAAGTGAGCACCACACTGCACGACATATAGAACATGTACACAGGAGCAACAGATTGCATGGTAAAATTAGGTAGCACAATTCACTAGAATTTGTTAAGGAAAGGCAGGAGCAGATCACGCAACGGGTAAACCGAGCATGCTTAACCGCCGTCTCTAGCAAATGGCAAGGTGCTCCTCCAAGATCTGTGGGTCGACACAAATGGTATCCATCGCGACCTCATCCGTGTGTGCGGGCATGATTTGCTTCTCCGCTGCCAAATGCTCCTTGAGCTCCTAGCTATACAGCATGCACCAGGGCTTAGGGCGGCGCTTATTTGGTGGAGGTGTCATGCCGGCGGTCGGCGCATGTGGGATGTGGAAGGAGGAGAAGGATGGGGGTCTAGTGTGGATTACCTACCTGGATAGACAAGGCCAAGAAGCGTGATGGAGGGTCGCCGACGAGGGGGGCCGGCGCTGCAAGCAAAGAGTGAAGGTTTCAACTTGGAAAGGAAGGCGGAAATAGGGGAAATGTGGCTTTTGGTAAGGGGGAGGGGGCAGGGAGGTAGATATTTCCACGGAAGCCGAAATTTTTAATTGGTTCATAGAAAAAACTAGCGCGCAAAGTGTCATCACACACAGTCCCTTATTCAGAACTCTGTATGATATGTGAACATCACAAACGATTCAGATATCTTAACCCGTGTGTGATGAGTCTCAACGTCAAAAATTTTGGTTCCAAATTCCCTGGTTGCAGTGCTCATCCACGGCATTGCATAATTTGGGTACACAAAGGAGACTATAGCACACCCACACTTCTTAATCGAGCATGTTCAGCAATTAAATAGAGCTAGATGGCCTAAACATTACTCTAACAAATTAAAGACCGACGCTCTCCGCCGCCTCCTCCATGTCCAGCTCGCGCCCGATGGTCTCCTGGTGAAGGAGCTCCATGGCATCCATCACATCATATTGGGCAAGCATCTTCCCATCTACGTCCCCCATCTCTTTGGAAAAGGCCACCATGAGCTGGGCGTGGGCGGTCGTGATCTAGGCTTGGACGGGCTCCATCATCGCAAGGTACGAGGCGAAGGAAGGGACGACTACTCGAACGCTCTCGGCAATTGCCAACTCTTTGGTTGTGGGTTGCCGACCGTTGTCGGAGAAGCTTCGTTTGATTTGTGCGGTGACCGCCACGAGCTGGGCGTGGGTGGCCTCGACATGGTCGTGGGCGGCCTCCATCAGGGCTAAGGCCACCGTTGTGGAACGGACAACTGCTGTGCCGCTCCCGCCAGTTGATATCCCCAAGGCAGATGTTGCTGCCGCCACCTGAGAAGCAACAGCGGTCGTTTGGGCTGCCTTGGGCGCCCAGTCGTAGATTGCGGCCGCGCTCATGCACCTTGTTAGCACACGCATGGTGGCTGCGGTCGCGCTCTCACCGGAGTAGGCCGCCGAATTTTCCCTCTTGACGCAGGTCCACGTCCCCATCTTTCACCGGCGACAATTGAACAGTGAAATGATATTTGGGGAGCGAGCTAGTGTGCTTGACACACCGGCTGTGGACTGTAGCCGATGCACCTTCTCGCATAAGCCATAGGCGTACTATACACCTACGGTACTCCAGGACATTTTGTACTGCATCTCACATGTTGGTGATAATAAACTGTGTGGGATCTACTTGATTTTTCATTTTGATTTGAATTACATAATGGGTTCATAGCGGCAATGGACGGTGTTTTTATTGCTAGACCTTTCATCTGCAGTGAACATGCAACTATATGTGTGTCGTAAAAAAATTGGAATTATTCCGGGTTCGCATGGAAATTTTATACATTAAATTGGTTTTCTAGAGATTTTAGGTGCACAATTCGAAATTGAAGCACATGCTCCAGTCCATAAAATCGGGTTACAAAATAAAAAATTTGTCCTTGGTTGCATGCAAGAAATGAGAACGAATGTAAAACACCTTGCCACTGTCGCTCAGCCGCTAATAGAGATACATGGTTTTAACATTCTAGTAAATCAAAAACTCGTCTGAAATTCATGAAAGTTGACATGATATCATGGAACGACAACGACATGTTGTGGTAAAAATATTGTCCCATTTGGGGCAGGTGTGGGTATAAGCTTCTCGCAAACCAGAGCTTCTCTCACAACAAGCCTGATGGTTTCAGTAGGGTACGTGCCACCTTGGGGGACGAAACAATATATGTTGCCTCTTCTTACTTTCAAAATGTTTCTCGTGTCAACATAGAACAACACGAGTAGCGTGTCAATTTTTGGGATTTTTTGGGGTTCGCTTGGACATTTTTACACATTAACTGAGTTTTCTATGCATTCATATGCAAAATTCAAATTTGAACTAAAGGCACATGCTCTAATGCATTTAAATTAGTTGAAAATTCAAATATGTGTCCTTAGTTGCATGCTTAGGTCTCATGCAAGAAATGTGAATGAATGTCAAACACCCTGCCACTGTCACTCGGCCGCACACATTGAGATACCTGCTTTTTAAATTCTACTAAATCCAAAACTCGTTTGAAATTCATGAAACTTAGCATGCTACCATGGAACGGCATCAACATGACATGGTAAATTTTTTTCCCATTTGAGGCAGGTTTGGGGATATGCTTCTCACAAACCAAAGGTTCTAACAACAAGCCTAATGGTTTCGATAAGGAACATCCCACCTTTGGGGACGAAATGATATCCTCTGCCTCTTATTGCTTTCATAAATTTTCTAGTGTCAACATAGAACAACAAGAGTGTTGTGTCAATTTTTGGGATTTTTCGGGGTTCATTTGGACATTTTTATGCATTAATTGAGTTTTGAATGCATTTAAGTGCATAATTCAAATTTGAACAACATGCACATGCTCTAATGCATATAAATTGGTTGAAAATTCAAATATGTGTCCTTGGTTTATTGCTTAGGTCCCATGCAAGAAATGGGGATGAATGTCAAACACGCTGCCACCATCACTCGGCTCCAAACATTGAGATTCCTGGTTTTTAAATTCTAGTAAATCCAAAACTCATTTGAAATTCATGAAACTTGGCATGCTATCATGGAGCGGCATCAACATGTCGTAGTAAATTTTTTTGTCCCATTTGGGGCAGGTTTGGGTCTAAGCTTCTCACAACAAGCTTGATGGTTTCGGTAGGGAACGTCCCACCTTTGGGGACGAAATGATATCAGCCGCCTCTTATTGCTTTCAAATTTTTTTCTAATGTCAACATAGAACAACAGGAGTGTTGCGTCAATTTTTGGGATCTTTCGGTGTTCGTTTGGACATATTTTATGCATTGATTGAGTTTTCGATGCATTTATGTGCATAATTCAAATTTGAACTACATGCACATGCTCTAATGCATATAAATTGGTTGTGTGTCCTTGGTTGCATGCTTAGGTCCCATGCAAGAAATGGGAATGAATGTCAAACACCCTACCACCGTCACTCAGCCGCAAACATTGGGATTGTAGTTTTTAAATTCTAGTAAACCTTAAAATTGTCTGAAATTCATGAAACTTGACATGCTATCATGGAGCGGCATAAACATGTCGTGGTAATTTCTTTGTCCCATTTGGTGCTGGTTTGGGTATTAGCTTCTCACAAACCATAGCTTCTCACAATAAGCCTGATGGTTTTGGTAGGGAACGTCCCCCCTTCAGGAACGAAATGATATCTGCTGCCTCTTTCAAAAAATTTCTAGTGTCAACATAGAACAACAGGAGTGTTGTGCTAGATTTTGTAATTTTTCAGGGTTTGTTTGGACATTTTTATACATTAACTGGGTTTTCTAGGCATTTTATGTGCATAATCCAAGTTTGAACTACATGCACATGCTCCAGTGCATATAAATTGGTTAAAAAAATCAAATCTTTGTCCTTGGGTGTATGCTTAGGTCCCATGCAAGAATTGGGAATGAATTTCAAACACCAGGGCACTATCGATTGCGAGGAAAACGTTTGTTTTTAAATTCTAGAAAATCCAAAACTCGTATGAAATTCATGAAACTTGGCATGCTATCATGGAATGGCACCCGACATGTTGTGGTATTTTTCATGGAATGGCAGCCAACAAAGGCATTTTCAAACAAATAGCAGCCACTCTAACATCGCAAACGTTTGTATAATTCAAATCGCGTGCGTTATGTTAACCATTCATGTGACACCACGTGTCTTGGTTTTAATGGCTATAGGAGGTGCCGTGCGGACAGCTGCTTGACTGAATGGGAGGCGTGCGAGCGCAGCCCAGTGCACAGGCTGATCGAGAGGCGTGCAAGCTGTCCTCCAATGCACAGGCTCACCGGGAAGCGTGTGAGTTGTATGTTGCGCAGGCTCACAGGGAAGCGAGCCCTTGACTTCCATGGCCGCTCGCCTTCCTCTCCATTAATGGCGCCCGAGCCGCTGCTTAATATGGGCGGCCTTACTGTTTGCCTCCCATTCCCCTACCTCCCGCAGACCTCCACCAATGCCATGGCGCAGAAGGATCATCTGCCACTAGTCTTCAAGTTTGGTGAAGTCGACTCCGAGCTGGAGGAGATAGAAAATAAGGAGGAATGGAGCCTCATGGACATGGCCCAGAACAAGCTGGCCGCGGCTGTTGCTGCCCCCGCTCCCGTCCCAGCTGCCATCGCCATGCCCGCGCCAGCGACCATCCTCGTAGCATTGATGGGCTGGTCACTGAGCACTATCGCAGAGCTGGAAGCCGCGGGCGTCACCGAGGTCTCCGCAGACCCGCGCGAGCTCGTGTACATGCCAGCGCCCGTTCCGGTGCTCGTTCTCGCCCCTCCACCCACTGCGGTGTCGGTCCCTGTGCGTTTGGCTGCACCCGCCCGCCCGTGCTCGTGCGCGCGCCCCCTCAGCGGCATAGGATGCTGCCGTCGATTGCTACCTCTCAGTGCCGTCAGCTGCCATCCTCCCGTGCCCCGCCCGTCGATCGTGCAACTATATGATGTTTGATTTACATGTGAAGAACATTCTATGCTGCCTTGAAGACTTCAACAATGGCGTCTCGGAGGACGACAACGACAAGGATGGCGCGGCACGCCTCCTCCGCCGCCGACAAAAATAGTTTTTTCTTGGGTTTAATATTCTATCTCGATCGCAAACATTTTAGTTAGAACACCCGTATGCAAACCGACAGCTTCCCTAGGAAGCCAAGGGAAAATGTGCCGAGCAGGATTTGTGCAGCTCTTGATTGCAAACGTTTTAAATAGAAAACCTGTATGCAAAGCGAGAGCCGGATTTGTGCATCTCTTCAACGCAAACGGTTGTTTTGGATGGCCCATGTGCAACCACTTACAAACAATTTGGTAAGATTTGCATCTGTCATATTGGGTAAGTTGCCATTTGTCAAACTTGAAAGATTGACATTTGTTGATCTAGTAACATTGCCATTTGTCAACCTTGTAACACTGTGATTTTTCAAAATATGCAGCTAAAAATCACTAGTAGTATCTAATTTTTGCAACTAAAAATCAGTAATTAAGCATAGATTTCATTCATAAATTAAGAAATCATGCTTAATTTATACAAACAGTTCAAGTCAACAGCTGAACCGACCAAACTTTTCCCCAATTGTTGCCAACCACGTACTGAAATAGCTAATTCTACTTTACATACTAGCTAATTTTAAGTACATTGTACGGTTCCACCACATCTATAGTCAGATGAACTAACCAAAATAGCCCCTAAATACTACTTTGGAGGGGCTTTGTACTACTTCCGGCAGCCTTTCCTCTGCCGAGCGCGCTTAGTAAGAGGCAGAGGAGGAGGAGCTTACCGACGAGCTGGAAAACTGCAATACGGTGCCTGCCGCTGCTGCAACTTCAGGAACGCTCACCTCGAACGCCCTCTGCCACTCATGATGAGCCCTCTCGAGGCAGTGGTTCTCCTTGTAGATCTCCTGATTCCTCGCCTCTGAGGCGGTATGTTCCGCCGCCATGGCGGCGGTAAGGCTCTTTGCATGCTCGACGAGGCGCTCCTTCTCCTCCCGCAGGAACTCGGTGTAGCGTGCAAGGACGTTGACGGACGTGTCGGCATCCACCTCCACCTCCCACCTTCGGGCGGTGGTGGTGGAGCGGGTGATGACTCCGGCGATCGATGGTGGGCTAGCAGCCATCGTGGCCGACGATGGGGTGGCGGCCATGACCACCACCTCCCACCTTCGGGCCATTGTGGAGGAGCGAGTGATGGGCACGGTGGCCGGTAGTGGGGTGGCGGCCATGACGGCCACCTCCCGCCTTCGGGCCATAGCGGCAGAGCAAGCGATGGCCCTGGCTTTCAATGGTGGTGTGGCAGCAATGGCGACCGGCAACAGCTGCCGAAGGGCACCGGCACGGAGCGTGTGGTGGGTGTTCCGTGCAAACCCAACAGGGACGCCACACGCACTACACTACGCCGGGGACTGCGCTGCCGCCGAAGTGTAGCCTCCCAGCTGGAGCTATCGTCTGATGACGGCTGAGTGGCTGAGCGACCACGATGGACCGGTGCCATTGGCAATTGTGGGAGAAGCAGACGGGATAAGCTATAGGGAGGGAGGGGAAAATATGACGCAGGACTTGCCGGCCTTGAGGGTTTTTATAGCAGCCCGGTAAGCATTGGGATTTGGGGGGATTTCACCCAATATGGCGGGAAGCTTGCACAGGAACCTCCAAGGTTGCGCCGGAACGGGCTCACTGATGATTCATTGGCGCCACAGTTTGGCCAAAAGAACGCTCTTGCGCACTGCGCAAGCTTGCGCTGTAAGCCATCTACGGCAGCGGGGTGACAAGACATGCGAGAGGAGGACGAAAGGCCATGTACACATACGGTTAATCAAAAAATGTTTACGATTGAATTACCTACTATACACCCGTCCTGGTTTATAAGTAGGATTTAACTAATAAAATACGAATACATGTTGCCAAAGATTATATAGTTGGATTCATATTTGAACATAGTTTCCAATTATATAATTTTTATAATATGCATTAACATTTTGTTGGTTAAATTTGAGGGAAAAGTATGGCACATAATATAAAGGGGACTATAGACCAAGATGGAGGTAGTAGCACACGGCCGCTCTCTATGCAGCGACGCAAGTGTTGGCTAGCTTCTAGGCGACCATTTCGTGCGTGTTCAACTGCTCTATACGTACACATGAAGATGAAGGATGAGAGCAAGAAGGACAAGATCACCTGGCACAGTGTTTGGCATGAGAGACTGGATGAAAAACACATCAAGTACGCGGCCAAAGATGCGTACACAAGGTACGAGATGTACAGGCGGATCGTTGACATGAGGAAGTGTCTTCTTCATGCCCTAGATGAGGGATCGAGCCACAGAGCAGTGGCAGGAGCATCACAAGAAGTAGATGACTAGACGATCGTTTCTCCTACTTTAGAATGCATGCAATTGTGTGAATGATCTATATAGTCACTTATGTAATTGGATGCTTATTCTAGTTATATATATATATATGTTATTCTTCAGTAGACAGAGCAAATCACACGGCTTATTAGCAGCAATCGTCTGTGTTATTATTGGTCTTTGCACACGTTTCTGATCATGGACCTATTTGACGCATATCACACACATATTGTTCAGTTGAACAGTTTCCATTGTGTTGCGCAATAAAGGCTGCAAAGAGGGATCTACAGCAGCAAGGTCTATCGAGGTCTTTGTTTTTTAATTTCTGACATATTTGTTTTATGAAAACATGTTGATTGGCATGAAAAAGGTCTATCTCGTTACTTTTTGATAATTTTTTATACACAAGCAACTAGTTTGCATTTTTAGAGTTTTTTGTACGACCAGAATCGCACACGAACTTACTATAGTAACAGTTTGTGTTATAGTTTCTCATCTCAAATAGTTCATCTGAGTGGGTTGTTTGCTGCGTATCACACACATTTGGTTTACATGAATCGTTTGTCTTCTTTTGGCTGATCGCAAATGTCGCATATCACACACATCTTGTTAAGATGAATCATTTCCGTTCTCTTGCCTAATCGAAAATAGTTTGTCCAAGTGAACCATAAGTTGCATATCACACACATCTTGATTTGGCTGACCATTTCTGTTGCATTCCCGAATAGCACACAATTCATCGGAGCAAACTGCATGTCGTATATCGCACACACATTGATATGGCTGCCTGTTTCTGTTGTTCTTCCTCATCACAAATAGTTCTGGTGGATCAACCGTATGCCCAACATCGCACACGCAAGTAAAATATGAACCGTGTTTGATGTCTCCGCCATCACAAATGTTTTGCACCTTTTTTGACGGGTTTTTTACACCCCCATTTGTGATTATTGCATCGCACACAGTTTCGTCGAAGGGTCTCTGATCATAGTGTCGCATTAGCAGCATCCTGCAGTAGTGCACTACGACTGAGAGTCAATAAACCATTCAAATTGGGTGCATGACCATACAAGGTGTTATTCATGTAAATAGAATAACCATTATTCTCTGACGTAAATGAATAACTATATTGCAATAAACATGATCTAATCATGTTCATGCTCAATGCAGACACCAATGCAAACAACATTTATATAGGTTCAACACTAATCCCGAAGGTAGAGCGAGCGTGCAATGGTGATCACATCAACCTTGGAAACACTTCCAACACACATCGTCACCTCGCCCTTAGCTAGTCTTCGTTTATTCCGCAGCTTCTGTTTCGAGTTACCAATATTAGCAACTAAACCGGTATCTAATATCCAGGTGCTACTAGGAGTACTGGTAAGGTACACATCAATAACACATATATCAAATATACTTTCGTTGAAGTTGCCAGCCTTCTTATCTACCACGTATGTGAGGCAGTTCTGCTACCAGTGATCGTTCCCCTAATAGAAGCACTTCGTCTCGGGTTTGGGTTCTTGGGTTTCTTAACTGGAGCGCAACTGGCTTGCCATTCATGAAGTTTCCCTTCTTGCCCTTGCCATTGTTGAAACTAGTGGTCTCGTTAACCATCAACACTTGATGCTCCTTCTTGATTTCTACCTTCACGGCCTTAAGCATGACGAACAGCTCCGAGATCATCTTGCCTTCCATGTTATAGTTCATCAGGAAACTCTAGTAGCTTGGTGATACTAACTGGAGAACTTTGTCAATCACTCTCTTATCTGGAAAATTAACTCCCACTTGATTGAAGCTATTGAAGTACCCAGACATTCTGAGCACATGCTCACTGGCTGAGCTATTCTCCTCCATCTTGTAGGCAAAGATCTTGTCAGAGGTCTCAAACCTCTCAACATGGGCATGAGCCTGAAATACCAATTTCAGCTCATGGAACATCTCATTGTTTCCATGGCGTTCAAAACGCCATTGGAGCCTAATACGTCTCCAACGTATCTATAATTTATGAAGCATTCATGTTATTTTATTATCTGTTTTGAATGATTATGGGCTTCATTATAAACTTTTATATTACTTTTGGGACTAACCTACTAACCGGAGGCCCAGCCCGTATTGTTGTTTTATTGCCTATTTAAGTATTTCAAAGAAAAGGAATATCAAACGGAGTCCAAATGGAATGAAACCTTCAGGAACGTTATTTTTGGAACGAACATGATCCAGGAGACTTGGAGTACAAGCCAGGGAACCTTTGAGGAGGCCAGGAGATAGGAGGGCGTGCCCACCCCCCTGGGCGCGCCCCCTGTCTCGTGGGCCCCTCGAGGCTCCCCCGACCGACTTCTTTTGCCTATATATTCAAATATACCCTAAAACCATCGAATACGAAGATAGATCGGGAGTTCCGCCGCCGCAAGCCTCTATAGCCACCAAAAACCTCTCGGGAGTCCGATCCGGCACCCTGCGCTATCCATGATGAGGAGGGAGTAGTTCACCCTCGGGGCTGAGGGTATGTACCAGTAGCTATGTGTTTGATCTCTCTTTCATGTGTTCTTGACTTTGCACGATCTTGATGTATCGCGAGCTTTGCTACTATAGTTGTGTCTTATGATGTTTCTCCCCTTCTACTCTCTTGTAATGGATTGAGTTTTCCCTTTGAAGTTATATTGTCGGATTGAGTCTTTAAGGATTTGAGAACACTTGATGTATGTCTTGCCGTGCTTATCTGTGGTGACAATGGGATATCATGTGATCCACATGATGTATGTTTTGGTGATCAACTTGCGGGTTCCGCCCATGAACCTATGCATAGGGGTTGGCACACGTTTTCATCTTGACTCGCCGGTAGAAACTTTGGGGCACTCTTTGAAATACTTTGTGTTGGTTGAATAGATGAATCTGAGATTGTGTGATGCATATCGTATAATCATGCCCATGGATACTTGAGGTGACAATGGAGTATCTAGGTGACATTAGGGTTTTGGTTGATTTGTATCTTAAGGTGTTATTCTAGTACATACTCTTGAATAGATTGATCCGAAAGAATAACTTTGAGGTGGTTTAGTACCCTACCATAATCTCTTCGTTTGTTCTCCTCTATTAGTGGCTTTGGAGTGACTCTTTGTTGCATGTTGAGGGATTGTTATATGATCTATCTATGTTATTATTGTTGAGAGAACTTGCACTTGTGAAAGTATGAACCCTATGCCTTGTTTCCTACCATTGCAATACCATTTACGCTCACTTTTATCATTAGTTACCTTGCTGTTTTTATATTTTTAGATTACAAAAACCTATATCTACCATTCATATTGCACTTGTATCACCATCACTTCCCCGAACTAGTGCACCTATACAATTTGCCATTGTATTGGGTGTGTTGGAGACATAAGAGACTCTTTGTTATTTGGTTGCAGGGTTGTTTGAGAGAGACCATGTTCATCCTACGCCTCCCACGGATTGATAAACCTTAGGTCATCCACTTGAGGGAAATTTGCGACTGTCCTAAAAACCTGTGCACTTGCAGGCCCAACAACTTCTACAAGAAGAAGGTTGTGTAGTAGACATCAAGCTCTTTTCTGGCGCCATTGCCGGGGAGGTGAGTGCTTCAAGGTATATCTTTAGATCTTGCAATCGAATCTTTTGTTTCTTGTTTTATCACTAGTTTAGTTTATAAAAGAAAACTACAAAAAAATGGATTTGAGTTTGTCTCATACACTTCATCTTTTTAATATCTTTCGTGAGTATGATGAAAAGGAAAATTTTGCTCAAGTGCTAGAAGAAGAAATCTATAGAATGTTTGATACAAAATCTTTGAATGATGAGCATGATTGCAATGTTGTTAGTATGAATTCCTTGAATATCCATGATGCTAATGATATGCAAAGCCACAAGCTTGGGGATGCTATGTTTGATGAAGATGATATTTTTTGTCCCCCAAGTTTTGATGAGCAAATTTATTATGATGAAAGCATGCCTCCTATTTATGATGACTATATTGATGAAAGTGGGTTTGGAAGAGTGTCAACTTTAGGAAGTATTGATCCCACTATTTTGGAGGATGTTGAATCTTATTGTGATGAACATGAAAGTGGATTTGAAAGAGTGTCAACTTTATTTAGTGATGATTCCACTATTTCGGAAGAGGTTCCAATTGATTATGAGAACAAAGTTGCTATCTATGATGATTATTTTGATGACCTGTATACTATTAAGAGTAATGATAACCATGAAACTTTTCATCATGATTTTAGTTTTCAATTGGATCATGCCTCACATGATAATTATTTTGTTGTGTTTGCTCCCACTATTATTCATGAGAAGAATTTTGCTTTTTTGGAGAGTAGTAAATTTTCTATGCTTGCAGATCATGAAAAGAATGATTTATGTGCTGGTTATATTATTGAATTCATTCATGATGCTACTGAAAATTATTATGATAGAGGAACATGTGTTCTTACATATTGCAATAATATCAACTTTCCACTCTATGTGCTTAAAGTTTTGAAGTTATGCTTGTTTTACCTCCCTATGCTAGTTGATTATTGTTACCATAAGTTGTTTGCTCACAAAATCCCCATGCATAGGGAGTGGGTTAGGCTTCCTATGCATATGAAGTGGGTTAGGCTTAAATGTGCTAGTCATATGCTTCATGATGCTCCCGTTATGTTTCAATTCTTATCTTTTATGTGAACATCATTGCCATCATCATGCCGAGCTAGAAAGGCATTAAAGAAAAGCGCTTGTTGGGAGACAACCCAATATTTATCCTTACTGTTTTTGTGTGTTCGCATGATTATGCTACTGTAGTAACCATGTTTTATAGCTTTTGTTTCAATAAAGTGCCAAGTAAGACCTTTAGGATAGCTTACGGTGATAGTTGTGTTGATCCTGCTGAAAATTAGAAACTTTTGCACCCAGTAAATTAGTTTTGATAATTCACACAAACATGCTCTTGATCTGATTCTTTTTGCTCTGTATTGGTACACGAATTTCTTAGGACTTCCTAATTTGGTAGGATTTTTGGAGTTCCAGAAGTATATGCTTGATATAGATTACTACAGACTGTTCTGTTTTTGACAGATACTATTTTCTATGTGTTGTTTGCTCATTTTGATGAATATATGAGTAGTATCGGAAGGTATGAAGCATAGAGAAGTTGTAATACAGTAGATATTACACCAATATGAATTTAGAATGAGTTAATTAGAGTATCTAAGTGGTGATTTATTTTCTTATACTAATGGAGCTTACGAGTTTTCTGTTGAGTTTTGTGTTGTGAAGTTTTCAAGTTTTAGGTAAAGATTCAACGGACTATGGAATAAGGAGTGGCAAGAGCCTAAGCTTGTGGATGCCCAAAGCAACCCAAGGTAATATTCAAGGACAACCAAGAGCCTAAGCTTGGGGATGCCCCGGAAGGCATCCCCTCTTTCATCTTCGTTGATCGGTAACTTTACCTGGAGCTATATTTTTATTCACCACATGATATGTGTTTTTCTTGGAGCTTCATTTTTTTGTTAGTATTTGCTTGATTCTATTTATAGTAATGTTTTGCTTCTATATTTTCAATAAATATGTCAAGGATAGACTTTACCATGCTTATTTTGCTAGTACACATGTTGCTGTTTGAAAACAGAAAGTTTGCCGCTGTTGCAAAAATTCCCTAGAAAAGTCAGAGAATGATATAATGTTGAAACTTTTTCCATTTTGAGCTCTGATAAATGTTCTACAGCCTAGATTTTTTCTCATAATTTTGGGAGTTACGGAAGTATTGATACTCTTGCATTCTTTACAGACTATACTGTTTTGGCAGATTGGTGTTATGTTTGCATTGTTTGCATATGTTTGCTTGTTTAATGATTCTATTTGAGGATAGGATATTAAATATGCAGAGACATTTACTATGAAATGTTGAATAATAATTTTAGTGATTTGTTACAGTAGAAAATGATAAGGTTTTGCATTGGTTTATACTAACCTATCTCACGAGTTCTTGTTGAGTTTGGTGTGGATGAAGCTTTTGATAAAAAGAGAAACCATGATATGAGAGGAATTAAGGAGACACAAAAGCTCAAGCTTGGGGATGCCCAAGGCACCCCAAGATAATATTTCAAGAAATCTCAAGCATCTAAGCTTGGGGATGCCCTGTGAGGCATCCCACCTTTCTTCTTCAACAACTCTCGGTTAGTATCGGTTGAGCCTAAGTTTTTGCTTCTTCACATGAGTTGTGCTATCCTTGCTTTCGGTGTCAAAACCGGCGGATCTCGGGTAGGGGTTCCCGAACTGTGCGTCTAGGCGGATGGTAACAGGAGACAAGGGACACGATGTTTTTACCCAAGTTCGGGCCCTCTCGGTGGAGGTAAAACCCTACTCCTGCTTGATTAAAATTGATGATATGGGCGGTACAAGAGTAGATCTACCACGAGATCAGAGAGGCTAAACCCTAGAAGCTAGCCTATGGTATGATTGTTGCTCGTCCTACGGACTAAAACCCTCCGGTTTATATAGACACCGGAGAGGGCTAGGGTTACACAGAGTGGGTTACAATGGTAGGAGATCTACATATCTGTATCGCCAAGCTTGCCTTCCATGCCAAGGAGAGTCCCATCTGGACACGGGACAGGGTCTTCAATCTTGTATCTTCATAGTCTTGGAGTCCAGCCAAAGATGATAGTTCGGCTATCCGGACACCCCGTAGTCCAGGACTCCCTCAGTAGCCCCTGAACCAGGCTTCAATGACGACGAGTCCGGCGCGCATGTTGTCTTCGGCAATGCAAGGCGGGTTCCTCCTCCGAATAATTCATAGAAGATTTTGAACACAAGGATAGTGTCCGGCTCTGCAAAATAAGTTCCACATACCACCGTAGAGAGAATAATATCTACACAAGTTCAATCTGCTGACGTATTTCGCGGCGTGACATCACACCACGGCTAAGCCTTTATTCGAGTTGTTTTTACTGTTCCACCTCAGCACCTTTAGCGAAGCGGTTTCCTTGGCACGTCTTGTCAAAGCAGAGATCATGTCCCCTTATTCCGGGATTCTCATCAATACGGGCATGGGTAACCCAACCGCGCCAATGATTGCGGCGCTTGGGAGATAAGCGAGTTTTACCAGGCTGGTGGGGACGCATAGTTTCGTCCGCCCATATATAAGGGATAAGGATCCACCTTTTTACCTACGCCTTCTTCCTCCTTTTCTTATCCACCTCCGCGTACTCGAGCTCCAGCGCCCAAGTCCGCACATCTCGCCTCAACCTTCTCCAGCAATGTCCGGAGCAGGAGGCAAGTGGATGACCTCCTCTGTCATGAAGGGGCACATCAAAAGGTTGAGGAAAGCCGGATACCTGCACAACGATATTGCGCACCGGCTTCCAGACGAGGGGCAGCTCGTCCCCACCCCCAAGCCCCATGAGAGGGTGGTGTTCCTTCCCCATTTCCTCTGAAGACTGGGCTTCCCACCACCCATTTGTCCGGGGCTCATGTTGTACTACGGCCTGGATTTGCACGATCTGGCCCCGAATTTCATCCTCAACATCTCGGCATTTATCGTCGTGCGCGACGCCTTCCTCCGCATCACACCCCACTTCGGCTTATGGCTGAAGACCTTCAATGTCATGCCGAAGGTAGTGGGCGGCTAGCAGGCGGAGTGCGGAGGCGCCACGGTGGGCAAGATGCCCAACGTTACATGGCTCGAGGGCGCCTTCGTGGAAACCATCAAAGGGTGGCAATCGGGGTGGTTCTACATTACCGAGCCGCGTGACCCTGAATGGGCAGCGGCCCCCGAATTCAGATCTGACATCCCCACATGTCTCACCTCCTAGAAAGAGAAGGGCCTGAAATGGGGTGATTTGGAAGAGCTGACCGGACTCCAAACCTGCGTCCAAAATCTTGTGAACAAGAAGATCAAGCTCGTCAACGCAGTCCAGGTCATGCTCATCCGCCGGATACTCTCGTGCCAACAACGGGCTTTCAAATTTTGGGAGTTTGATCCGGCACAGCACCATACCTTGATCAGGCTCTTCGACACTACGTACGAAGACGCCTGGAGGGTGTTGTTCAAGGGCGCCGATGCTCTCGCATCCGCTACCGAAGATCGCGGATTCAGCTCGCAGCGTCAAGCCAGCGAGGTAAGCTATTTTACCCTTTATGGGACACTTGTTTTTCATAGTTTGACTCTATGCGGGATCTAAACTCCCCTACCTTTGACAGGCCTGGCAGAAGAAGTCCGGGCAGGTTAATTGTCCGGCTCCCTTACCAGAAGACCCAGCGGACGCCCGATTAACGGGGCTGCTGGCTCCGGCGCCTTATGTGGTGCCAGAGAAGAAGTCCAAGAAGAAGGCCACGGGAACTCGGAGGAGTTCCTGGCTCCAGGTGTTATCGGACTCATTGTCCAATGACTCCGAGGCGGACTCCTCCTGCGAAGACGAGGAGGAGAAAAAGGAGGCTTCTCCCCCAGCGAGGGGAGAGAATAAAATGAAGGCCTCCCCAGTCGTGGGTCCAAGAAGGGAAGGACCCTTCCTCCCGACTGTTCCACCAACACCGACGATGGCGAAGAGGAGTGGCCTTCGAGGGCCAAGCCCCTGGCGAGATCATAAGTGTCCGGATTCCAGAATAACTTATGATTTTTCTTTCGCCGCATAGTGTCTTCTAACGCCGAATACAACCATGTAGCCCGCCCAAGGATGATCTCCCCGCTTCATTGAGCAGGTCCCTGGGTTCGTCGGATGTTAATAGCACTTCACTTCCGACTGCCTCCTCCCCCCGTGATGCAGACGACGCCGAGGTGGGGTCCCAGAAGGGGCCCAGCTAGGAGGAGGTGGTCTTGGAGGCGTCGCAAGACGACCTCCCGGACTCTGGGCGAAAAGAGGGCGGAACCCCCGAGGGCTCTAAGTCCGGCCCCGTGCCGGACTCTGTACCGGGACCTACAGTAGTTCCGAAGTCTGGCAGGCGGGCCCATCGTAAGAAGGGCAAGACTGCGACGCCGGTGGCCTCCGTCCAACCAGAGGCACCAGATGACTTGTTGGAGGCGCTTAACGGCGCATCCATCAAGGAGGAGCACCGCACTGTTATGAGTGTGGTGATCTGGAAAGTTCAGTCCGCCAAGAGCGGGCTGACTGAAGCCTGTACCAGCCTTCTAATAGGCTTTGAGGTATGTAATTTAGATATGTAAAATAGTACCGCATAGACAGTAGCCCCTGATGCTCAGTTTGGTGTGTGGAACGAAAAGCCGAACTGAGGATCTAAAAAGATATACGCAGGAGTCTAACATAAGCATGTCAATATGGGAATGCATGTTGTGCTGCTGACCTCTGCCGCACTGACTGCGGAGGTCAATGCGTTGAAGCAGAGCCTCGAGCGGTCCGAGAACGAGCTCGGCCATGCCAAGAAGCAGCTCGAGGACAAGGAAGGTAAGTGATACCTTATTAAAGTAATACCTTATAGAAAAGGATTTGGTTGCAAAAAATGACAGGAACAACGTGAGTATTGCAGGGGCCACGAATGAGGTGGCGACCCTAAAGGAAGCGGTGTCCGAGGCCGAACGCAATGCGGCCGCGGAACGCCCAGAGCAAGGGAAGCAGGAGGCGCCGGTTGCGGAGGTGCGGCAAGAGCTCCAGGCTCTCGTGCAAAAACACGAGAGTTTGGAGCGTGACTCGAAGATTCGAGAGTCCGAGCTCGCCTCGACTCTTGAGAGTGCCAAAGCCGCTAAGGTCGAAGCCCAAAAAGCCCTCCAGGAAATTGAGGCAGTAAAGAAGATAGCGGCGGGTAAGGCATTCTTCATGGAAAGCAAGCATGTAAAAGCGAATTACTTGTTACTTACCCGAATTCGGAGCTCTCCAGGAGCGTTCGCAGATCTGCCCCGTAGCGTGTTCGATGCTGCCGCGTTCTACAGAGCCGAGGAGTGGAGCTCGATGGAAAAGGTGTTCTGGTCTCAGTATGCTGAGGCCGGACATCTGGTGCCCCTGAGCGACCAGCTGAAGCAGCTGGTCGAGCTCCACAAGGTGGCCGAATAGGCCATGAAGGGCCTCATAGTTCGGCTGTGGCCTAAAGAAGCCATGCCTGGGAGCTACTTCGGTCTGGTGCGGCGGCTGGTGGACGCCTATCCATGGGTTGAAGTCATCAAGAACTCCGTCTACATTGAAGGTGCCCGTCGGGCCCTTGCCCGCGCTAAAGTGCACTAGGGCAGGATGGATGCCGAGAAGCTTGTGACGGACGCGCCACTGCCGGGAAAGGAGTATCGCACGCCCGAGATGTACTATAAGGGTGTCCTGAAGGGTGCCCGCCTTATAGCGGGTGAATGCTCCAAAGATGTAATTTTTTAGTAGACTCGCATTTTGTTATCCTGTGTGCTGAAAACTTTGTTCATATGCGCTAAGCAACACTTGTTAATTTAAAATATTACCTTCTGTGCGGCGGTTTATCAAATCTGGGAGATGGCAAGTCGTTGGCTTCAGCCCCCATGCCATGAGTGCTGGGGTGTTCAGGATAAACTTGAGCGCTCTTGTTCCCATTTTTGGGTCCTTCGAGGGAGGCGCTCAACACAACGAAAGAGGCAACCGGACTTATAATGCTTGAACACTCCCACTTAGCCATAGAATTCTATAATTTTAAATTTCGGCGAAGCCCCTAGTGTTCGGAAGACCGAATTCGGGGCGCTATCCACGTCTGGGTCGGACAAAGCCGACTCATCGCTCTAAGCGGCATAAGTCTTTAGGGACTCAAAAAAACCTCTCGAACAGCGACCGGCTCTCGCCCTATCATGACGGTCAGTTTTAGCTTTCTCCAGTGAGGTGCCCAACCCATCTCAATTGCGGCACAATCACAGTGGTTCTCCCAGCGCTACCTTAGCCGATAAAACGGAATGTAAGGTACCAAAACATGGGAGCCGGGCAAACCCAACTATTGACCCAAGACATGATTCGGAGCCGATGCATATAGTGCTATAAGTTCGGGGTGCCGCACTTGTGAAAGTGTTCGGACTTATCACACCATATTTTGGGGAACTTAAGCCCCTGGTGTATTTGGCCATACCAAAGCGTACGGATGCAACATGTCATAAGTGAACATATATACATAAAAAAGGAATGCAGTAATAGGAAAAAAAGCGATGCATTGTTTTATTCAAAAAATACTGCCATGAAAGCAGAACGATGCAAATAGTGCGATAAGCAAGGGATGGGACTTTTTAACACCTCCCCCTCCAGGGGTAGGCTGCAGGATGGTATGTAAAACAGGTATACTGCTCGTGATAGAGACCACCTGGATACTCGACGTAGCTTTTCTGCTTCCCTGGCTGTTGCATCGTGAGTTCGGCAAGTCTACTGCTGGACAGGGCTTCTGGAAAACGGAGTCCCGAGAATAAGAAGAAAGAAAAAAAAGAAGAATGACACAATTGGGAGCCCCTGGTGTGGTTGAGACGCACTCTGGGCATGCCGTGGTCATGCCCCTACCCTTATGCCCATGGTATCTCCAGAGCATAGTTATGTACGCGTAGTACTGGTCTCGCGATTTCGTGAGAGCTGGGGTTGGGGCTGCATTGCTACGCGTGCTCGGAACGTGCCAGGCGGTCTTGTTGTAGGTTACTCCGGGCGCGCTTGGCGGTGTCCGGCCGCTTAATAGCCGGACTCGAGAATTGCCTTAAGAGGCTGCTTTGTACTTCCGCCATGAGAGCCGCTGTATGCTCCTCCGTTCGGAGAGAGCGTTCGGTGTTTCCGTTGACCGTAATGACTCCTCGAGGGCCTGGCATCTTGAGCTTGAGGTATGCGTAGTGCGGCACCGCATTGAACTTTGCAAATGCGATTCGTCCGAGCAGTGCATGATAGCCGCTGCGGAACGGGACTATGTCGAAGATTAACTCCTCGCTTCGGAAGTTATCCGCGGATCCGAAGACCACTTCAAGTGTAACTGAGCCTGTACAATTGGCCTCTACACCTGGTATGACGCCTTTAAAGGTCGTTTTTGTGGGTTTGACCTTTGACGGGTCTATGCACATCTTGCGCACTCTATCCTGATAAAGCAGGTTCAGGCTGCTGCTGCCGTCCATCAGGACTCTAGTGAGGTGAAATCCGTCGACGATTGGGTCTAGAACCAATGCGGCGAATCCGCCATGGTGGATGCTAGTGGGGTGGTCCCTTTGATCAAAAGTGATCGGGCATGAGGACCATGGGTTGAACTTTAGGGCGACTGGCTCCATCACATATACATCCCTAAGTGCACGCTTCCGCTCCCTTTTGGGTATGTGGGTTGCGTATATCATGTTCACCGTCCGCACTTGTGGGGGGAATCCCTTCTGTCCTCTATTGTTCGGCGGCCGGTTCTCTTCCTCGTCATCGCTATGTAGCCCCTTGTCCTTGTTTTCGGCAATTAACTTGCCTGCCTGCTTGAACACCCAACAATCCCTGTTGGTGTGATTGGCTGGCTTTTCGGGGGTGCCATGTATTTGGCACGAGCGATCGAGTATTCGGTCCAAATTGGACGGGCCCGGAGTATTTCTTTTGAATGGCTTTTTCCGCTGACCGGGTTTAGAGCCTCTGAATCCGGCATTGATGGCCGTATCTTCAGTATTATCGCCGTTAATATGGCGCTTGTGCTTATTGCGACGCGACCTGCCATTGCTGTCCTTGGTATCCGAACTACCAGAGTTTTTGGTCAGGTTGTTACTGCGATCTAGCCAGCTGTCCTCTCCCGCGCAGAAGCGGGTCATGAGTAATGTGAGGGATGCCATGGATTTCGGCTTTTCCTATCCGAGGTGTCGGGCAAGCCACTTGTCGTGGATGTTATGTTTGAAGGCTGCAAGGGCCTCTGCATCCGGACAATCGACGATTTGATTTTTCTTGGTTAAGAACCATGTCCAGAATTGTCTGGCCGATTCGTCTGGCTGCTGAATTATGTGGCTTAGGTCATCGACGTCTAGTGGTCGCACATATGTGCCCTGGAAGTTATCAAGGAATGCGGCTTCCAGGTCTTCCCAACACCCAATTGATTCTGCTGGCAAGCTGTTGAGCCAATGCCGAGCTCGTCCTTTAAGCTTGAGTGGGAGGTATTTGATGGCGTGTAGATCATCGCCGCGGGCCATGTGGATGTGAAGGAGATAGTCTTTGATCCAAACAGCAGGATCTGTTGTGTCGTCGTATGATTCAATGTTTACGGTTTTGAAGCCCTCAGGGATTTGATGATCCATTACTTCGTCTGTGAAGCATAGTGGGTGTGTGGCGCCTCTGTATTGGGCTATATCACGACGCAGCTCAAACGAGCTTTGTCTACTGTGTTCGGCCCGGCCGGAATTGCTATATCCGGCGTGACGGTTGTCGTCACGTATCGTGGGGCGCCCACGCGATCTGTAGATCGATCTTGTTTGTCTTGCCTAATCCTCCAATATGTCTCGTAACTCCGGTGCATTCCCCTGTCGCTTTGTACTTTTCGAGCGACGCCGGGGTGCGGCTTTAGTGGAGGGCCTAAAGGCCTCTCTGTCGCGGCCGCGAGGTGGCCGGTCGGCCGTATTGTGTGCTGGTGATGTTGGTTTATGTGGTTCCTCCTCTAATCGGGGTAGGGTAGCAGCTTGCGTTTTGGGTGGATTTTGGAGGGGCGTTCGAGTTCATCCTCTTTGGCCGCAAGGACTTCAGTCCACCTATCGGCTAGCAAGTCTTGGTCAGCTCTAAGTTGTTGCTGCTTTTTCTTGAGGCTGCTTGCCGTGGCCATAAGCTTGCGTTTGAAACGCTCTTGTTCAACGGGATCCTCAGGCACGACAAATTCGTCGTCGTCGAGGCTTGCCTCGTCTCCGGAGGGAGGCATATAATTATCATCCTCTACCTCTCTGTTTGCCGCTCTCTCATGACGGCTGGCTTCTCCATCCTCCTGCGCTGAAACCTGCTGGAGGGGGTTGTCTTCGGCACTATCCGGGGTGTTATTATCTCCTGTGCCGGAATCACCTATTTTGCTGTGGCATGATTTAGAGCGGCGCCGCTGACGCTGGCGCTTAGGCTGTTTCTTGGAGGGGTCGTCCTCCGTTGTTCCATCGCCATCCCCATCTTTTGGGATGTCCACCATGTAAATGTCGTATGACGAGGTGGCCTTCCAATGCCTTGTAGGCGCTGGTTCTTGGTCGTCTCCTGCATCGTCGTCCATACCGTCGATGTCTTCGGAGTCGAAGTCTAGCATGTCGGTTAAGTCATCGACAGTGGCTACGAAGTGGGTGGTGGGTGGGCTTTGAATTTCTTCCTCGTCCGCATCCCAAATATCCTAACCATAATCCGGCCAGGGCTCTCCTGATAAAGAGAGACACTTTAGCAAATTCAGGATGTCACCAAAGGGCGAGTGCTGAAAGATGTCCGCAGCGGTGAACTCCATGATCGGCCCCCAATCGGATTCGATTGGCAGGGGCGCGGAAGGTTCGGAGTCCGGAGAGGAGTCCGGCACCTTGGAGTCACGGGCTTCGCAAAGGACAGGGTTGGCATTCGGCTCTATCGCCGTAGAGGTAGCAGCCCCCGAGGCGGTGTCCAACCATCCGTCCTCGATCGGTGCAGTCGGCTCCGAGCTAAGGGTCGGAGCGGATACTTGTGCGGCCTCCAGGGCACTGTCCGGCAGCAGAGCTAGATCATGCCCATCGTGACAGTATGGCGCGCTTGGCTGTGGCTCGAATCCATTGAAGATCAACTCTCCACGGGTGTCAGCCGTGTAGTTTAAACTTCCAAATCTGACCTGATGGCCAGGGGCGTAGCTTTCGATCTACTCCAGATGGCCAAGTGAATTGGCCCGCAGGAGCCATCGGGCCTATAGGTGACGACACAGAGGAACTCTCAATGAAAGCACCAATGTCGGTGTCAAAACCGGCGGATCTCGGGTAGGGGGTCCCGAACTGTGCGTCTAGGCGGATAGTAACAGGAGACAAGGGACACGATGTTTTTACCCAGGTTCGGGCCCTCTCGGTGGAGGTAAAACCCTACTCCTGCTTGATTAATATTGCTGATATGGGTGGTACAAGAGTAGATCTACCACGAGATCAGAGAGGCTAAACCCTAGAAGCTAGCCTATGGTATGATTGTTGTTCGTCCTACGGACTAAAACCCTCCGGTTTATATAGACACCGGAGAGGGCTAGGGTTACACAGAGTCGGTTACAATGGTAGGAGATCTACATATCTGTATCGCCAAGCTTGCCTTCCACACCAAGGAGAGTCCCATCCGGATACGGGACGGGGTCTTCAATCTTGTATCTCCATAGTCTTGGAGTCCGGCCAACGATGATAGTTCGGCTATCCAGACACCCCCAAGTCCAGGACTCCCTCACTTGCAATGTCAATTTATTTTGTTTTGCTTGCTGTTTGAATACAATACCAAGATCTAAAATTCTTTAATGAGAGAGAGTCTTCACATAGTTACACAATTATTTAGCTACTCATTGATCTTCACTTATATCTTTTTTGAGTAGTTTGTCATTTACTCATGTGCTTCACTTATATCCTATGAGTAAATGGTTGAATGAGTTGAATGTCATAAATCTGAAATTATATATGTTTCATTTGCTTATCCCATGGGGAGTAATGACTTCACATCTAAGAAGTAGAGGTTGTAAATTTATTGTAGGTTAGCAAGCATTGTATTGGTCATTTGAACAATTCATGAAAGAATATTGAAGGAAGAGAGATTTCACATATAAATATACTATCTTGGACATCTTTTGTAATTATGAGCACTCATTAAATATGACATGCTAAAGAGTTGATGTTGGACAAGGAAGACAACGTAATGGGTTATGTTTTCTCACATCTCAGTTAAAGTATATTGTCATGGATCATTCAAACATGTTGAGCCTGACTTTCCCCCTCATGCTAGCCAAATTCCTTGCACCAAGTAGAGATACTACTTGTGCTTCCAAATATCCTTAAACCCAGTTTTTCCATGAGAGTCCACCATACCTACCTATGGATTGAGTAAGATCCTTCAAGTAAGTTGTCATCGTTGCAAGCAATAAAAATTGCTCTCTAAATATGTATGGTCTGTTAGTGTGAAGAAAATAAGCTTTATACGGTCTTGTTATGGAAGCAATAAAAGCGACGGACTGCATAATAAAGGTCCATATACAAGTGGCAATACAAAGTGACGTTCTTTTGCATTAAGATTTTGTGCATCCAACCATAAAAGTGCATGACAACCTCTGCTTCCCTCTGCGAAGGGCCTATCTTTTACTTTATGTCTTTTACTTTATGCAAGAGTCAAGGTGATCTTCACCGTTCCCTTTTTCATTTTATCCTTTGGCAAGCACCTCGTGTTGGAAACATCCTGATATATATATCCAATTGGATGTAAGTTAGCATGAACTATTATCGTTGACATCACCCAAAGGTGAATACATTGGGAGGCAACGCTATAAGCCCCTATCTTTCTCAGTGTCCGATTAAAACCCCATAACCATAAGTATTGCGTGAGTGTTAGCAATTGTAGAATACTATATGATAGTTGAGTATGTGGAGTTTGCTAAATCAAAGCTCTGACATAGACCCTTCCTAAAAATAAGATGAATTGTAATTATTTGATGACTGAGAATGAAGTTTGTTAGCTTTAAAGAAAGTTTATGGTCTATGCTTTAACATGTGAATTGCTTGTTACTTGTTCCTGAGAAGTTTTATCAGATGAACTACTGTTATGACATATAATCATGCTAGAAAAGGTGATTGAAATTATCATTGATCAAACTTGTGCACCTTCTAGCATTCACACTTCATAAATTCTTTCTTTTATCATTTACCTACTCGAGGACGAGCAGGAATTGAGCTTGGGGATGCTGATATGTCTCCAATGTATCTATAATTTATGAAGCATTCATGCTATTTTATTATCTGTTTTGAATGATTGCGGGCTTTATTATATACTTTTATATTACTTTTGGGACTAACCTACTAACCGGAGGCCCAGCCCGTATTGTTGTTTTATTACCTGTTTCAGTATTTCGAAGAAAAGAAATATCAAATGGAGTCCAAACGGAATAATACCTTCGGGAGCGTTATTTTTGGAACGAACATGATCCGGGAGACTTGGAGTACAAGCCAGGGAACCTTCGAGGAGGCCAGGAGATAGGAGGGCGCGCCCACCCCCCTGGGTGCGCCCCCCTGTCTTGTGGGCCCCTCGAGGCTCCCCCTACCGACTTCTTTCGCCTATATATTCCCATATACCCTAAAACACTCGAATACGAAGATAGATCGGGAGTTCCGCCACCGCAAGCCTCTGTAGCCACCAAAAACCTCTCGGGAGCCCATTCCGGCACCCTGCCGGAGGGGGGAATCCCTCACCGGTGGCCATCTTCATCATCCCGGCGCTATCCATGACGAGGAGGGAGTAGTTCACCCTAGGGGCTGAGGGTATGTAGCAGTAGCTTTGTGTTTGATCTCTCTTTCTCGTGTTCTTGACTTCGCATGATCTTGATGTATCGCGAGCTTTGCTATTATAGTTGGATCTTATGATGTTTCTCCCCCTCTACTCTCTTGTAATGGATTGAGTTTTCCCTTTGAAGTTATCTTGTCGGATTGAGTCTTTAAGGATTTGAGAACACTTGATGTATGTCTTGCCGTGCTTATCTTTGGTGACAATGGGATGTCACATGATCCACTTGATGTATGTTTTGGTGATCAACTTGCGGGTTCCGCCCATGAACCTATGCATAGGGGTTGGCACACGTTTTAGTCTTGACTCTCCGGTTGAAACTTCGGGGCACTCTTTGAAGTACTTTGTGTTCGTTGAATAGATGAATCTGAGATTGTGTGATGCATATCGTATAATCATGCCCACGGATACTTTAAGTGACAATGGAGTATCTAGGTGACACTAGGGTTTTGGTTGATTTGTATCTTAAGGTGTTATTCTAGTACGAACTCTTGAATAGATTGATCCGAAAGAATAACTTTGAGGTGGTTTCGTACCGTACCATAATCTCTTCGTTTGTTCTCCGCTATTAGTGGCTTTGGAGTGACTCTTTGTTGCATGTTGAGGGATTGTTATATGATCTATCTATGTTATTATTATTGAGAGAACTTGCACTAGTGAAAGTGTGAACCCTATGCCTTGTTTCCTACCATTGCAATACCGTTTACGCTCACTTTTATCATTAGTTACCTTGCTGTTTTTTATATTTTCAGATCACAAAAACCTATATCTACCATCCATATTGCACTTGTATCACAATCTCTTCGCCGAACTAGTGCACCTATACAATTTGCCATTGTATTGGATGTGTTGGGGACACAAGAGACTCTTTGTTATTTGGTTGTAGGGTTGTTTGAGAGAGACCATCTTCATCCTACGCCTCCCATGGATTGATAAACCTTAGGTCATCCACTTGAGGGAAATTTGCTACTGTCCTACAAACCTGTGCACTTGCAGGCCCAACAACGTCTACAAGAAGAAGGTGGTGTAGTAGACATCAGAGCCCCGATTCTAAGCTGTAAAGCATGGCGCACTAAACTATCAAGTAGTCGTCAAAACGTGCCTGCCAAATGTTCACAATACGATGCTGGAGGGGTTGGCACACTGAGCGGTGCATCAAGGACAGAAGCCTTCTGTGTAGCAGTGAGGACAATCCTTAGACTACGGCCCTAGTCCGCACAATTGCTCACAATATCTTTCAACTTAGTCTTTTTCTAGGAACGTATTAAAACAGGGAGCTAAAACGTGAGCTATTGATCTACAATATAATTTGCAAAGACAATTTAGACTATGTTCATGATAATTAAGTTCATCTAATCATCTAAGTGATACATGACCCAAATCGACTAGGCCGTGTCCGATCATCATGTGAGACGGACTAGTCATCAACAGTGAACATCTCCATGTTGATCGCATCTACTATATGACTCATGTTTGACCTTTTGGTCTCTCGTGTTCCGGGGCCATGTCTGTACATGCTAGGCTCGTCAAGTCAACCTAAGTGTTTCGCATGTGTAAATCTGGCTTACACCCGTTGTATGCGAATGCTAGAATCTATGACACCCGATCATCACGTGGTGCTTCAAAACAATGAACCTTCACAACAGTGCACAGTTAGGGGGAACACGTTTCTTTAAATTTTAGTACGGGATCATCTTATTTATGCTACTGTCATTCTGAGCAAATAAGATGTAAATATGACAATCATCACATGCAAATCATAAAGTGACATGATATGGCCAACATCATCTTGCGCCTTTGATCTCCATCTTCGAGTCGCAGCATGATCACCATCATCACCAGCATGACACCCTAATCTCCATCATCATTTCTTCATGAAGTTGTCTTGCCAACTATTACTTATACTACTATGGCTAACGGTTCACAATAAAGTAAAGTAATTTCATCGCGTTTTCATTGACCCATAGGTCATACAATAAATTAAGACAACTCCTATGGCTCATGCCGGTTGTCATACTCATCGGCATGGAAGTCGTGATTCCTATTACAACAACATGATCAATCTTATACATCACATATATAATTTATCACATCCTTTTGGCCATATCACATCACATAGCATACCCTGCAAAAACAAGTTAGACGTTCTCTAATTTTTGTTGCATGTTTTACGTGGCTGCTATAGGTTTCTAGCAAGAACGTTTCTTACCTACGTAAAAGCCACAATGGTGATATGCCAATTTCTATTTACCCTTAAGAAGGACCCTCTTCATTGAATCCGATCCGACTAAAGTGGGAGAGACAGACACGCGCTAGCCACCTTATGCAACAAGTGCATGTCAGTCGGTGGAACCTGTCTCATGTAAGCGTACGTGTAAGGCCGGGCCGGGCCACTTCATCCCACAATGCCGCCGAATCAAGATAGGACTAGTAACGGTAAGAAAATTGAACAAATCATCACCCACAATTACTTGTGTTCTACTCGATCGTGCATAGAATCTATGCATAGACCTAGCTCATGACGCCACTATTGGGGAACGTAGTAATAATTCAAAAAAATTCCTACGTATCACCAAGATCAATCTAGGAGAAGCTAGCAACGAGAGAGAGGGAGTGCATCTTCATACCATTGAAGATTGCTAAGTGGAAGCATTACAAGAACGCGGTTGATGGAGTCGTACTCGCGGCTATTCAAATCGGGAAGATTCGATCCAAACGCCAAACGGACGGCGCCTCCACGTTCAACACACATACAGCCCAGGGACGTCTCCTCCTTCTTGATCCAGCAAGGGGAGAGAAGAAGTTGAGGGAGAACTCCGGCAACACGACAGCGTGGTGGTGGAGCTCGTGGTTCTCTAGCGGAGCTTCGCCAAGCACTACGGAGGAGGAGGTGTAGGAGGGGGAAGGGCTGCGCCAGGGGCAAGGCGTGTGGCTCCCATGCACCTCCCCACTATATATAGGGGAGGGGGGGGTGGTTTCTTGCCCTCCAAGGCCATTGGGGCATTGGCAAAGGTGGGAGGAAAGAAATCCCATCCTTTCCCTTCCCCACCGCTTGTTATCACCCTTTTTAGGGATCTTGATCTTATCCCTTCGGGATAAGAGCTTATTCCTTCTAAGGGGGGTCTTGGTGCGCCTTGACAAGGGGTGTGGGGCCTTTGCCCCACTACCCACGTTCATGTGGGTCCCCCCATGCAGGTGGGCCCCACTCCGGAACCTTCTAGAACCTTCTCGGTACAATATCGAATGATCCCGAACATTTTCCGGTGGCCAAAATAGGACTTCCCATATATAAATCTTTAACTTCAGACCATTCTAAAACTCCTTGTGACATCCGGTATCTCATCACAGACTCTGAACAACTTTCGGTAACAACATACAATTCCCATTACAACTCTAGCGTCACCGAACCTTAAGTGTGTAGACCCTACGAGTTCGGGAACCATACAAACATGACCGAGACATCTCTCTGGCCAATAACCAATAGCGGGATCTGGATACCCATATTGGCTCTGACATGTTCCACGATGATCTTATCAGATGAACCACGATGTCGGGGATTCAATCAATCCCGTATACTGACGATGCCATAGACCTAGTCTAGGGTCATAGGCCTGACCTATACGCCCTACCCAAGGTCACTACCCTAGAAGCAAAGACATTCAAAGAACAGCAGAGAGTATTAATTGAAGTCGTCGAGTGCTATCCACTCGACCAGTCATCTCACTCGGATACCCCTCCCTCCTAGTGTCACTCTACCAACACGAAGCCATTCAACTATACAAGAAACCACTCGACCTACACGAGATCAGGAGTCACTTAGGACAGCAACGGTCAGGCGTTGTTACGTCTCCAACATATCTATAATTTTTTATTGTTCCATGCTATTATATTACTATCGGCGTTCTGGGAACGGGGGTCCCTAGACTTGCCTGCCTGCGGCCTGCGGCGTGGCTCAAAGGAGGCCTAGCACAGCCGATCTTCATCAATGCAAGCTCAAGACCCTCGCGAGGGGCCAAGCCTCGTGGGGGGGACGACAAGGAGCTTCGTCAGGCATGGCCTCGTCAGGCTGGCTCACGAGGAGGCAATGAGTTCAAGGTGGGGTACCTCAGGAGGTGCCCATGACGCAAGCCATGTCGACCAAGGGCGCCAGTCGGGCGCTAGCCCGCGCAGTGTCCTCCTTTCCTCTTTGGTGCAAAGGTCGCAAGTGCAGGCGAGAGCATCAAGCAAAGGCATCCATTTCGGTGCAACAAGACCAAGACCAGCTCAACGGCAGGAAGGAAGTCATTGTGGAGCCCAAGCAGGCGTCACCACCAGAGCCTTTGACAGGCGAGGACCAACTTTAGTCAGGATAAGTGTACCCGCTGTTCCCCTTCAAAATGGCCAATTGTTGGCGCCCTTCCCGCTCAATATTTGGGAAGAGGCCCAGGGCCTTTTCCTATAAATAGGACTAGCCACCCCCAGGGTAGAGCAATCTGGACCTGACCTAGCAATCGGGATCCTCACCAAGAAACCAGTAGATAGAGCGATTGAACTCCTCTGAGCAGTTCGTCGCACCAGCCAAGAATAGACCCTCGCGAGGCTGTTCTGCTCTATATTGTTCATCATCAAGCCCAAGAGGCAATCCACCACACCACACATTGGAGTAGGGTATTACACCACAATGGTGGCCTGAACCAGTATAAATCTCATGTCTCTTGTGTTGTTTAGTTTGGTAGATTAGGTCCTAGCGATTCGGCGAGGAGCGAGCCGGTAGAGGGTTGAATCTCCGCGCGCACCCCAGTGTTCAAACCTCAAGGGTCTGCCGGAACCCGAAATCTGACATTTGGCGCGCCAGGTAGGGGTGCGCCGGAATTTGCCTTCCGTCGTCTCGTTCTTCCCCGACCACCGCATCCATGTCTGACGCTCGTCGGGCTCGCGCCGAGCGCCGAGCCGCCCTTTCTTCCCATGTCGCCCAGACGGCTCCCATCGGCGGGCGCCCTTGTAGTTCCCCGTCACCTGCCGTCACCGCCACCGGCCCGGCGGGGAACGGGCGGCAAGCATCATCCCAGCATTCCCCGGTGACCTCTAGGGAGCAGTCGCGCAGTTCCTTCCTCTCCCACCCCGTCGCACCGGCTCCCTCGGTCATCGCGGCCCTCCTGGGCGACTCGCAGGTGCCGCCCTCCAGCCGCCACGTCAAGCCATTCGTCCAGCGGGTCGGCGCCGCCACCACGAGGCAGGGGGCTCCCTCGGGCCGGACGGAGCCGTCGGCGGGCTGATCTTCGACTCTGAGGACCACCCCACCAACTCGGCCTGCTCGGGCATGCTCCCCATGCTCTACACGCCCACCATCTGCCAGGTGGCCATCACCAGAACCCTCATCGATGGTGGCGCGGGCCTCAACGTGCTCTCGGTTCAGGCCTTCTACCTCCTCTGCATACCCCGGGAGCGGCTGCAGCCCAGCCGGCCTTTCTCGGGCGTCGGAGGTGGGTCGTCCAGCTCCTTGGGGAAGATCCGACTTCCGGTAACTTTCGGCACCTACGACAATTTTTGCACGGAGCTGGTCGATTTCGACATCGCCCCCATCGGCCTCCCCTACAATGCCATCCTCGGCTATCCAGCATTGGCCAAATTCATGGCCGCGACTCACCCGGGGTACAACCTCATGAAGATGCCCGGGAGCAACAGTGTCCTCACCATGCCCGGGGACACCGAAGGTGCACTACGAGTACTCAAGCTCGCCTTCAAGATGGCGGCGGCGGCGCGGCCCGCCAATGCAGAAACCCCCAAGCCCAAGGGGGCTGCGCCGACCAAGAAGAAGCAGTTGTTCACCCAAGACAAGGCGGAAACCAAGCAGGTACCTGTCGACGAGGACGGGTCCACTAACGCCACTTTCACCATAGGCGCCAACCTCGAGCCCGAGCAGGGGAAGCCCTGGTCAAGTTCCTGCGTGCAAACAAGAAGGTGTTCGCCTGGGATCCCGATCAGCTGGCAGGGATCCCATGGGGCGTAATCGAGCACCACCTCAACGTGTGTCCCAACGTGCGTCCCGTGAAGCAGAAGGCGAGGAGGCAGTCCACTGAAAAGCAGTCCTTCATCGTCCAAGAAACCTGCAAGCTAGAAGCCGCGGGGGTTATTCGCGAGGTCCGATACCCGGATTAGTTGGCCAACCTCGTGGTTGTGCCAAAGAAGGGAGGAAAGGAACGCATGTGTGTCGACTACACCAACCTCAACAAAGCATGCCCGCAAGATCCGTTCCCGCTCCCTCGCATCGACCAGATCGTCGATTCCACCGCTGAGTGTGACCTATTATGCTTCTTGGATGCCTTCTCCGGGTATCACTAGATCAAGATGGCGGTGGAAGATGTGGAGAAGACGGCCTTCCTAACCCCGTGCGGGGTGTACTGCTATACATGCATGCCATTCGGACTACGCAACGCGGGGGCAACCTTTCAGCGGCTCATGCACATCACCTTGGGCCCGCAGCTCGGGAAGAATGTGGAGGCTTACGTCGATGATATCGTAGTGAAGTCTCGCGAGGCCAAGACCCTGATAGAAGACCTGGAGGAAACCTTCGCGAGCCTCAATGCAGTGATCCTGCGACTCAACCCGGAGAAGTGTGTGTTTGGAGTCCCCTCGGGCAAGCTCTTGGGTTTCCTCGTGTCCCACCGAGGCATCGAGGCCAACCCAGAAAAGGTCAAGGCAGTTGAGGACATGAGCCCACCAAAGACCCTCATGGAAATGCAGAAGCTCACGGGGCGTGTGACGGCGTTGGGGCGCTTCATCTCCCGATTGGGGGAGAGGGCGCTGCCTTTCTTCTAGTTGATGAAGAAAAAGAGGCCCTTTGAATGGACTGGAGAGGCCGACAAGGCGTTCCAAGATCTCAAGAGATACCTAACCAGCCCTCCAGTGATGGTGGCCCAGCGCCCTCAAGATCCCTTGGTACTCTACCTCGCCACCACTCCCTACTCCGCTAGCGCAGCCCTGGTGGCAGTTAGAGAGGAGCGTCGGGCCAAGACCACGGCAGCCACCCGTGCCAAGGCAAAGCTGGATCAAAAGGGACTCGCGGGAGTCACCACCATGATTGAGGAAGGTCAGCCGTGCAGCAGAGCGCACTAGGGGCGGGAGAGGCCCTTCCTCCAGGCAACCAGCTTCTGGAGGCTCCACCACCTCGGGAGCCACCATGGACTCCCGAGGACGCCACCAGCACCAATTCCACAAGCCTCGTCGAGCACCCGGTGTACTTCGTCAGCATGGTGTTACGGGATGCGAGGGCATGGTACCCCATGCAGCAGAAGCTCCTCCTCACGCTCCTGGTGGCTTCGCGCAAGCTGCGGAACTACTTGCAGGGTCATCCGATCAAGGTTGTCTCGGCATACCCCTTGCAAAGGGTGCTCCGGAGCCCAAACTCAGCCAGAAGGGTCGCCGAGTGGAACATTGAACTACAAGCATTCCAGCTTGAATTCAGCACGACCAGAGTCATCAAGGGGGCCGCGCTGGTGGATTTCGTGGCCGAATGGACAGAGGCACCGGGCCTCAGGGCCGGCGAGGACTGGTCCCTTTCCCAAGGAAGCGAGGCGCCAGAAGGCTGGGTCATGTACTTCGATAGAGCATTCTCCAGGCAGGGCGCTGAGGCTGGGGCGGTGCTCATATCTCCCACTCAGGGCAAGCTCTACTACACCGTGCAGCTCTGTTTCCAGCAAGGCGAGAAGGTCTCCAACAATATAGCAGAGTACGAGGGATTGATAGCGGTCCTGAAGGCCGCCGCTGCCCTGGGAGTGAAGCGTCTTACTATCAAGGGCGATTCGCAACTCCTTGTCAATTTGTCCAACAAGGTATACGAGCCAAGAGATGAGCACATGGAGGCCTACCTTGCGGTGGTCCGCAGGATGGAGAAGCAGTTCTGGGGGTTGGAGCTACAGCATGTGCCCCGCGGCACTAATCAAGAGGCCGACGACATCGCCAAACGAGCCTCCAGGCGGTTGCCCCAGGAGCCGGGCGTGTTTGAGGAACGGCTCTTCAAGCCTTGAGCCCTGCCACCATTGTCGAGCACAGCACAGCCTCGAGCGGAGCTTCCTCAGCCACCTGCCTCGAGAGCCCCAGCCTGTGGCCCGACCTCAGGAGCATGCCTGCTCCTGACGATGGAGCCTCAGGAAGGGTGCTGGATCACTGAGCTCAGGAGCTACTTGCCACGAGGGACCTTGCCGGAGAAGGAGGAGGAGGTAGAGCGTGTGGCGCGGCAAGCCATAGAGTACTGCATCATGGATGGAGAGCTCTACCGGAAACGACCGAACGATGTGGCCCTGCGTTGCATCACCAGGGAACAAGGGAAGGAACTGCTGGCGGATATACATGATGGAGACTGTGGGCATCATTCGTCGTCATGGACCCTCGTCGGCAAGGCGTTCCGCAGCGGTTTCTATTGGCCCACTGCGCTCAATGACGCTGCCGAACTTGTGAAGGCTTGAGAGGCCTGCCAATTCCATGCCAAGCAGATCCACCCGCCGGCAGGAGGTCTGCAAACCATACCCCTCACATGGCCCTTCGCGGTCTGGGGGCTGGATATCCTGAGCCCTTTCCCTCGGGCACCAGGGGGCTATCGCTACCTCTACGTCGCCATGGACAAGTTCACCAAGTGGGCCGAAGTCGAGGCCGTCCGCACCATCCCTGCTGGTCCTGCGGTCAAGTTGATCAAGGGCATCATGAGCCGGTTCGGAGTGTCGAACCGCATCATCACTGACAACGGTTCGCAGTTCACCAGTAACCGTTTCAAAACATATTGTGCTAACCTTGGAACGCAGATATGCTACGCTTCCGTGGCGCACCCTCGAAGCAACGGCCAGGCCGAGCGGGCCAACACAGAAGTCCTGAGGGGCCTCAAGACCAGGACCTTCAAGAAGAAACTGGAGGCCTGCGGCAGAGGCTGGTATGACGAGCTTCAGTCCGTGCTGTGGTCCATCCGCACAACCGCGACCAAGCAGACTGGGGAGACCCCCTTCTTCCTGGTCTATGGAGCCAAAGCGGTCCTCCCTCACGAGGTCAGGCGTCGATCCGCGCGGGTCCTGGCGTTCGATGAGACGCTGCAGGACACCATGCGGGGGACGGACCTCGTGCTGGGGGAGGAGCATCATCGAGAAGCTGCGCTGCGAGCGGCAAGGTACCAGCAGGCACTCCGGCGATACCACTGCCGCAACATCCGCCACAGGACTCTCGAGGTAGGGGACCTCGTGCTCTGGCGGATCCTCTCTAGGGAGGGACTGCATAAGCTCTCTCCTATGTGGGAGGGCCCGTTCAAGGTTGTTCATGTTTCCAGGCCCAGCTCCGTGCACTTGGAGACTCAGGAGGGAGTACCCATACAGAACGCATGGAACATCCAGCACCTCCGGAGGTTTTACCCCTGAAAAGGCCCAGAGCCTGTGAAGAAGGCGAATGCCTGTGAAGCTCATCTTTTTGGAAAAGGCCCAGAGCCTGTGAAGAAGGCGAATGCCTGTGAAGCTCATCTTTTTGGAAAAGGCCCAGAGCCTGTGAAGAAGGTGAATGCCTGTTCTTTTTGGAAAAGGTGCAGAGCCTGTGAAGAAGGCAAATGCCTGTGAAGCTCATCTTTTGGGAAAAGGCCCGGAGCCTGTGAAGAAGGCGAATGCCTGTGAAGCTGTCGTGTTTTGGAAAGGGCCCGGAGCCTATGAAGAGGGCCAATGCCCGTGAAGCTTGCATCCCCGAAGAAAGGCCCGGAGCCTGTGAAGAAGGCCAATGCCTGTGAAGCTCGCCGCCCATGACACTCTCACGTTATAATGAGTTGGGGCTGCACACGCCCCGGAGTCTCAGGGGTGCCGGCCTCAGGCCCTGGGGCTCCCTCCCATGCCCAGTGCCAGCACTTAGCTCCGCGCTGGTGAGAAGACGTTGAAGACTAGACTAGGTGCCGGACACGGCTTTTTCATTTGCTTTCCACAGTTGTCTAGTTCATTCCCATTTGGAGTTTTTATCGAAACTATCGCCGCCTTTTGACCTGTGGTTCTTTGCCTTTTTTTGCTCTCTTGCGTCGATTTCTCTTGCACGGGGGCTCACGAGGCGGAAGCCCCGTGAGCTCTCGCGAGCGTTCCTGCCCCTATCCCTCAAGTTTTCACGGTCCGGGTCCACTACCGGAGCACCCCTCCAGACCGTGCCTCACGGCCACCGCGACGCGAATGCAGGGCCTGGGTCGGTCGCCCCCGCGGATGAAGCTAGGGATTACTTGCGAATGGGCACACAACAGAAAGGAACAATATCGGGATAACAAAAAGCAGTACGATGATTGACGACGTTAACCCAAACGCGCCCCCACGGGGCCACACATTGCTACTTTTTGCGCAGGAGAAAAGAAAGGAAAGAACAAAAGCAGGCGAAGCACGTCCCGCGCCGGCCCTCTTGGAAGACTCGAGCCTCCTCCGGAGCTCAGGCGGACTCCCTCTCGTGCTTCACCGAGGCGCGACGGCGAGCAGACCCGCTGCCACCCTCCAAGCAAGCGCGACGGCGTGGAGGCTGGCCGCGGCCGCTGCTAGGAGGGTCGCTGCCCGAAGAAGAGCTGGTGAAGCTTGAGGATTCACGGGCGTCGCCAACCGCCCGCGCGCTGCCCTCTCCGTCCTCGCCAGGGCTGAGTCCCCGGCCGCGGTCATCGTCTTCAGGGTAGCACCCCACACGGCCACCATCTTCCCCAAACACCCTCACGTAGAGGGTGGTGTCGCCGTCGAACTTGAAGTGCAGAGAGCACCGGCGGTGGAGACCACGCGGGCGAGCAAACGTCTGCCAGCCGCGGGTCAGGGCCTAGTTCCCTACAGCGGAGACCTCCAACAAAGCCCACGAGGCCCGGCTGCAGCAGCCATCCGCCCGGAGCAAGAGGCCACCCAAGGCGTCAGCTGGGAGCTCACCCAGGAGGAAGCGAGGGAGCTGAAGCCGGGTGCCGGTCGGCTCCACCACCCACACAATGAACTCCGGCAGCACCTCCATAGTATGGAGGCGCGGCCTCGGGGGTCGCACGGCCGGAGCACGCCCGCCGACCATGGCCAGCCGCTCATCACCGCGTAGAGAGCCACCTCCGCGACCGCGGGGGGCCGCCGTGGAGGCCACAGGAAGCTTGCGAGGGCGACCACGACCGTGCTTGGGCGGGGGAGAGGAAGACTCGACCTGGAAGGGCGCATGCCGTTCCGTACTTATAGCCGGCGAAGGGCAACCGTCGACCTCCACGATCACAGGTAATCATGACCTGCTTTGCATGCAAGGACTTGTCGAATCCGTGCGGTTACCAAGGCATCATGGGGAAGCAGAGTCGCCCCCGACCAATCGACCGCCATGCGACGCCCATGGCCGCAGGCTGGTAGGGCCCGCAATGCTTCGCACTTGCCCTTTCGCCTCTCTGCTCGGCTAAGTTCGGGCGCGCCGTGGGCCCGGGGGCTACTGTCGGTGTTCTGGGAGTGGGGGTCCCCAGACTTGCCTGCCTGCGGCCTGCGGCATGGCTCAAAGGAGGCCCAGCACAGCCCATCTTCATCAACGCAAGCTCAAGACCCTCGCGAGGGGCCAAGCCTCGCGGGGTGGGGGGGGGACGACAAGGAGCTTCCTCACACACGGCCTCGTCAGGCTGGCTCACGAGGAGGCGGAGAGTTCAAGGCGGGGTACCTCACGAGGTGCCCATGACGCAAGCCATGACGACCAAGGGTGCCAGTCAGGCGCCAGCCCGCGTAGTGTCCTCCTTTCCTCTTTGGTGCAAAGGGAGCAAGTGCAGGCGAGAGCATCAAGCAAAGGCATCCATTTCGGTGCAACAAAACCAAGACCAGCCCAACGGCAGGAAGGAAGTCATTGTGGAGGCCAAGCACGCGTCACCACCAGAGCCTTTGACACGCGAGGACCAACTTTAGTCAGGATAAGTGTACCCGCTGTTCCCCTTCAAAATGGCCAATTGTTGGCGCCCTTCCCGCTCAATATTTGGGAAGAGGCCCAGGGACTTTGCCTATAAATAAGACTAGCCACCCCTATGGTAGAGCAATCTAGACCTGACCTAGCAATCGGGATCCTCACCAAGAAACCAGTAGATAGAGTGATTGAACTCCTCCCAGCAGTTCGTTGCACCAGCCAAGAATAGACCCTCGCGAGGCTGTTTTGCTCTGTATTGTTCATCATCAAGCCCAAGAGGCAATCCACCACACCACACACTGGAGTAGGGTATTACACCACAATGGTGGCCTGGACCAGTATAAATCTCGTGTCTGTTGTGCTGTTCAGTTTGGTAGATTAGGTCCTAGCGATTCGGCGAGGAGCGAGCCGGTAGAGGGTTGAATCTCCGCGCGCACCCCAGTGTTCGAACCTCAAGGGTCTGACGGAACCCAAAATCCGACAATTACCCCTTTTGGATGTTTATGGGCTTTATTTTACACATTTATATCATTTTTGGGACTAACTTACTAACCGGAGGCCAAGCCCATATTGCTGTTTTTTTTGCCTATTTCAGTATTTCGAAGAAAAGGAATATCAAATGGAGTCCAAACGGAATGAAACCTTCGGGAGCATGATTTTTGGAATGAACGTGATCCAGAGGACTTGGAGTGCAAGTCAAGAAGCAGCCGAGGCAGCCATGAGATCGGAGGCCCCCCTGTAGGGCGCGCCGCCCTGTCTCGTGGGCCCCTCGGGCAGCCACCGACGTACTTCTTCCTCCTATATATACCTACGTACCCCGAAAACATCCAGGAGCACCACGAAACACAATTTCCACCGTCGTAACCTTCTGTATCCACGAGATCTCATCTTGGAACCTTCGTCGGCACTCTGCCAGAGGGGGAATCGACCACGGAGGGCTTCTACGTCAACATCCTTGCCCCTCCGATGAGTTGTGGGTAGTTTACCACAGACCTACGGGTCCATAGTTATTAGTTAGATGGCTTCTTCTCTCTTTTTGGATCTCAATACAATGTTCTCCCCCTCTCTTATGGAGATCTATTCGATGTAAAGTCTTTTTGCGGTGTGTTTGTCGAGATCCGATGAATTGTGGGTTTATGATCAAGTTTATCTATGAATAATATTTGAATCTTCTCTGAATTCTTTTATGTATGATTGAGTTATATTTGCATGTCTCTTCGAATTATCAGTTTGGTTTGGCCTACTAGATTGATCTTTCTTGCCATGGGAGAAGTGCTTAGCTTTGGGTTCAATCTTGTGGTGTCCTTACCCAGTGACAGAAAGGGTTGCAAGGCACGTATTGTATTTTTGCCATCGAGGATAACAAGATGGGGTTTATATCATATTGCTTGAGTTTATCCCTCTACATCATGTCATCTTGCTTAACGAGTTACTCTGTTCTTATGAACTTAATACTCTAGATGCAGGCAGGAGTCGGTCGATGTGTGGAGTAATAGTAGTAGATGCAGGCAGGAATCGGTCTACTTGTTATGGACGTGATGCCTATATACATGATCATGCCTAGATAATCTCATAACTATGCGCTTTTCTATCAATTGCTCGACAGTAATTTGTTCACCCACCATAATACTTATGCTATCTTGAGAGAAGCCTCTAGTGAAACCTATGGCCCCCGGGACTATCTCTTATCATATTTGCTTTCAATCTACTTTTATTTGCATCTTTACTTTCTGCATCTATATTATAAAATACCAAAAATATATCTATCTTATCATACTATCTTTATTAGATCTCACTTCCGCAAGTGGCCGTGAAGGGATTGACAACCCCTTTATTGCGTTGGTTGCGAGTTCTCAGTTTGTTTGTGTAGGTGCGTGGGATTTTTGAGGAGCCTCCTACTGGATTAATACCTTGGTTCTCAAAAACTGAGGGAAATACTTACGCTACTATTGTCGCATCACCCTCTCCTCTTCAAGGAAAACCAACGCAAGCTCAAGACGTAGCAAGAAGGATTTCTGGCGCCGTTGCC
>LT934112.1:96622446-96659246 GCA_900231445.1 Triticum turgidum subsp. durum
CGAGATCTCATCTTGGAGCCTTCGTCGGCACTCTGCCAGAGGGGGAATCGACCACGGAGGGCTTCTACGTCAACATCCTTGCCCCTCCGATGAGTTGTGGGTAGTTTACCACAGACCTACGGGTCCATAGTTATTAGTTAGATGGCTTCTTCTCTCTTTTTGGATCTCAATACAATGTTCTCCCCCTCTCTTATGGAGATCTATTCGATGTAAAGTCTTTTTGCGGTGTGTTTGTCGAGATCCGATGAATTGTGGGTTTATGATCAAGTTTATCTATGAATAATATTTGAATCTTCTCTGAATTCTTTTATGTATGATTGAGTTATATTTGCATGTCTCTTCGAATTATCAGTTTGGTTTGGCCTACTAGATTGATCTTTCTTGCCATGGGAGAAGTGCTTAGCTTTGGGTTCAATCTTGTGGTGTCCTTACCCAGTGACAGAAAGGGTTTCAAGGCACGTATTGTATTTTTGCCATCGAGGATAACAAGATGGGGTTTATATCATATTGCTTGAGTTTATCCCTCTACATCATGTCATCTTGCTTAACGAGTTACTCTGTTCTTATGAACTTAATACTCTAGATGCAGGCAGGAGTCGGTCGATGTGTGGAGTAATAGTAGTAGATGCAGGCAGGAATCGGTCTACTTGTTATGGACGTGATGCCTATATACATGATCATGCCTAGATAATCTCATAACTATGCGCTTTTCTATCAATTGCTCGACAGTAATTTGTTCACCCACCATAATATTTATGCTATCTTGAGAGAAGCCTCTAGTGAAACCTATGGCCCCCGGGACTATCTCTTATCATATTTGCTTGTAATCTACTTTTATTTGCATCTTTACTTTCTGCATCTATATTATAAAATACCAAAAATATATCTATCTTATCATACTATCTTTATTAGATCTCACTTCCGCAAGTGGCCATGAAGGGATTGACAACCCCTTTATTGCGTTGGTTGCGAGTTCTCAGTTTGTTTGTGTAGGTGCGTGGGATTTTTGAGGAGCCTCCTACTGGATTAATACCTTGGTTCTCAAAAACTGAGGGAAATACTTACGCTACTATTGTCGCATCACCCTCTCCTCTTCAAGGAAAACCAACGCAAGCTCAAGACGTAGCAAGAAGGATTTCTGGCGCCGTTGCCAGGGAGGTCTTCACTCAAGTCAAGACATACCAAGTACCCATCACAAACCCATCTCCCTCGCATTTACATTATTCGCCATTTGCCTCTCGTTTTCCTCTCCCCCACTTCACCCTTGCCGTTTTATTCACCCTCTCTTTCCCAATCTCCTCCTCTCTTTTGCTTGCCCTTTTGTTTGCTCGTTTGGTTGGATTCGATGCTTATTTATTGCTAAAGATGGAACCTAAGATCTATGGATCCTCATCGGCTTGCTAATCTTTTTAAGAGATCCAACTATGATGAACCAATTGCTAGTGAGTTTTGTGCACTAGATTATCTTTATGAAGTTTTGCTTGAAATTCGTGAATCTGAAAATTGTGATGAAGAACTTTATGAAGTGATTCATGATAGATCTTTGAATAAAAAGCATGATTGCAATGATTTTCCTATAAATTCTCTTGATGTCAATTGTGCTAATAATTTTCAAAACCCTAAGCTTGGGGATGCTAGTTTGGCTATGTCTACTACTTGTTTCAATGATCATGATTGGGGTGATTCTTCTTATAACCTTGAAAATTTATTTAAGCCCCATGATGAATATGAGATTGATAATAATGTTTGCAATAATATTGAAAGTTGGTTTGGAAGAGTGTCAACCTTAGATCCCACATATTTGGAGTATGTTCAATCTTATGATATTTTTGATAAAAGTGGGTTCGGAAAGGTCATGACTTTAGTTAATGATAATCCCACTATTTTGGAAGAGTGTCAACTTTACATGCATGTGGATCGTGTTGAGAATATGTTATGTGATAGCTATTTTGTTGAATTTTCTTATGATCCTACATGTAATTATTATGAGAAAGGAAATTATGGTTGTAGAAGTTTTCATGTTACTAAATTACCTCTCTTCGTGTTGAGATTGCGATCATCTCTTTGTTCTTCCTTGCATATGCTAGTTTTTGCATGCCTTGATAAATTGTTTGCTTACAAGATGCATATGCATAGGAAGTATGTTAGACTTAAGTGTGTTTGTCACATGTTTTATGATGCTCTCTTTGTGCTTCAATTCTTGTCTTTCATGTGAGCATCATTGAAATCTCAATGCCTAGCAAAAAAAGGCTTTAAAGAAAAGCGCTTGTCGGGAGACAACCCAATATTTTTCCTTGATGTTATTTAATAAATCTTGCATCTATGTTCTGTTTAGATGTGTTTTTATCTTTTAATTAGTGTTTGTTCCAAGTAGAACCTATCGGATAACCTACGATGATAGTTGATTTGATTCTGCTGAAAAACAGAAACTTCGCGCGCACGAATATAATTTTGTTAAATCACAGGAACGTGCTTTTGTGTTGATTCTTTTTGCTGCTGTTCAATAAAAACATTTTCCAGGACTTCCTATTTTGTTAGGAGTTTTAGAGTTCCAGAAGTTTGCGTTAGTTAAAGATTGCTACAGACTATTCTGTTTTTGACAAATTCTGTTTTTCGTGTGTTGTTTGCTTATTTCAATGCATCTATGGCTAATAAATTGGTTTATAAACCATAAGGAAGTTGGACTACAGTAGGTTTAACACAAAAATAAATAAAGAATGATTTCATTACAGTACCTTATGTGGTGGTTTTGTTTTCTTTCACTAATGGAGCTTATAAGATTTCCTGTTGAGTTTTGTGTTGTGAAGTTTTCAAGTTTTGGGTAATGGTTTTATGGACTATGGAATAAAGCGTGGCAAGATCCTAAGCTTGGGGATGCCCATGGCACCCCAAGATATTCAAGAATAGTGAAAAGCCTAAGCTTGGGGATGCCCCGGGAAGGCATCCCCTCTTTCGTCTTCGTTCATTGGTAACTTTACTTGGAGCTATATTTTTATTCGCCACATGATATGTGTTTTCCTTGGAGCGTCGTGTATTATATTAGTCTTTGCTTTTTAGTTTACCACAATCATCCTTGTTGTAAACACCTTTTGGGAGAAGCCTATTTGATTAGAATTTGCTAGAATACTCTATGTGCTTCACTTATATCTTTTGAGCTTGATAGTTTTTTGCTCTAGTGCTTCACTTATATCTTTTAGAGCATGGTGGTGATTTATTTTTGTAGAAATTACTAGTCTCTCATGCTTCACTCATATTATTTTGAGAGTATTTTAGAACAGCATGGTATTTGCTACGGTCATAAAATTGGTCCTAGAATGGTAGGCATCCAAGTTGGGTATAATAAAAACTATCATAGGAAGTGAATTGGATGCTATGATCAATTTGATACTTGATAATTGTTTTGAGATATGGAGGTAGTGATATTAAAGTCATGCTAGTTGTGTGATTATGAATTCAAAGAATGCTTGTGTTGAAGTTAGCATGTCTCGTAGCATGCACGTATGGTTTAAGTTGTGTAACAAATTTGAAACATGAAGTGTACCTGGCTTGTGCATCCTTATGAGTGGCGGTCGAGGACGAGCAATGGTCTTTTCCTACCAATCTATCCCCCTAGGAGCATGCGCTTAGTACTTTATTTTTGATGACTTCTAAATTTTTTCAATAAGTATATGAGTTCTTTTGACTAATGTTGAGTCCATGGATTATACGCACTTTTACCTTTCCGCCATTGCTAGCCTCTTCGGTACCGTGCATTGCCCTTTCTCACCTTGAGAGTTGGCGCAAACTTCGCCGGTGCATCCAAATCCCTGATATGATACACTCTATCACACATAAACCTCCCTATATCTTCCTCAAAATAGCCACCATACCTACCTATTATGGCATTTCCATAGCCATTCCGAGATATATTGCCATGCAACTTTCCACCGTTCTGTTCATCATCATCATGACATACTTTACTTTTGTCATATTGCCATTGCATGATCAAGTAGTTGACATGTATTTGTGGCAAAGCCACCATGCATTATTTTTCATACATGTCACTCTTGATTCATTGCACCATCCCGGTACACCGCCGGAGGCATTCATATAGAGTCATATCTTGTTCTAGCTTCGAGTTGTAATTCTTATGTTGTAATCAATAGAAGTGTGATGATCATCATTATTAGAACATTGCCCAAAAAAAGAAGAAAATAAAAAGAAAGGACAAAAAAAGGGAAGGCCCCAAAAAAAGGCAATGTTACTATCTCTTTTTCCACACTTGTGCTTCAAAGTAGCACCTTGTTCTTCATGTAGTGAGTATCATATATTGTGCTTCAAAGTAGCACCATGTTTTTCATATAGTGAGTCTCATAAGTTGTCTTTTTCATACTATTGGGAATTTTTCAATATAGAACTTGGCTTGTATATTCCTACGATGGGATTCCTCAAATTCCCTAGGTCTTCGTGAGCAAGCAAGTTGGATGCACACCCACTAGTTTTCTTTTGTTGAGCATTCATTTATAGCTCTAGTGCATCCGTTGCATGGCAATCCCTACTCCTCATGTTGACATCAATTGATGGGCATCTCCATAGCCCGTTGATTATCCTCGTCAATGTGAGACTTTCTCTCTTTTTGTCTTCTCCACATAATCCCCATCATCATATTCTATTCCACCCATAGTGCTATATCCATGGCTCACGCTCATGTATTGCGTGAAGGTTGAAAAAGTTTGAGATTATTTAAGTATGAAACAATTGCTTGGCTTGTCATCGGGGGTATAGAAGTTGGGAACATCTTTGTGTGACGAAAATGAAGCATAGCCTAACTATCTGATTTTGAAGGGATGAACTTTCTTTTGCCATGTTATTTTGAGAAGACATGATTACTTTGATTAGTATGCTTGAAGTGTTACTATTTCTCTTATCAATATGAACTTTTATTTTGAATCATTTGGATATGAACATTCATGGCACAATAAAGAAAATTATATTATGAATTATGATAGGTAGCATTCCACATCAAAAATTTCTTTTTTGTCATTTACCTACTCAAGGACGAGCAGGAATTAAGCTTGGGGATGCTTGATACGTCTCCAACGTATCTATAATATTTGATTGTTCCATGCTATTATATTACCCCTTTTGTATGTTTATGGGCTTTATTTTACACATTTATATCATTTTTGGGACTAACCTACTAACCGGAGGCCCAGCCCAAATTGTTGTTTTTTTGCCTATTTCAGTATATCGAAGAAAAGAAATATCAAACGGAGTCCAAACGGAATGAAACCTTCGGTAGCGTGATTTTTGGAACGAACGTGATCCAGAGGACTTGGAGTGCAAGTCAAGAAGCAGCCGAGGCAGCCACGAGATAGGAGGCCGCGCCCCCCTGTAGGGCGCGCCCCCTGTCTCGTGGGCCCCTCGGGCGGCTACCGACGTACTTCTTCCTCCTATATATACCTTCATACCCCGAATACATCCAGAAGCACCACGAAACACAATTTCCACCGCCGTAACCTTCTGTATCCGCGAGATCTCATCTTGGAGCTTTCGCCGGCACTCTGCTGGAGGGGGAATCAACCACGGAGGGCTTTTACATCAACATCCTTGCCCCTCCGATGAGTTGTGAGTAGTTTACCACAGACCTACGGGTCCATAGTTATTAGCTAGGTGGCTTCTTCTCTCTTTTTGGATCTCAATACAATGTTCTCCCCCTCTCTTATGGAGATGTATTCTATGTAAACTCTTTTTGCAGTGTGTTTGTCGAGATCCGATGAATTGTGGGTTTATGATCAAGTTTATCTATGAATAATATTTGAATCTTCTCTGAATTCTTTTATGTATGATTGAGTTATCTTTGCAAGTCTCTTCGAATTATCAGTTTGGTTTGGCCTACTAGATTGATCTTTCTTGCCATGGGAGAAATGCTTAGCTTTGGGTTCAATCTTGCGGTGTCCTTACCCAGTGACAGAAAGGGTTGCAAGGCACGTATTGTGTTGTTGCCATCGAGGATAACAAGAAGGGGTTTATATCATATTGCTTGAGTTTATCCCTCTACATCATGTCATCTTGCTTAATGTGTTACTCTGTTCTTATGAACTTAATACTCTAGATGCAGGCAGGAGTCGGTCGATGTGTGGAGTAATAGTAGTAGATGCAGGCAGGAGTCGGTCTACTTGTTATGGACGTGATGCCTATATACATGATCATGCCTAGATAATCTCATAACTATGCGATTTTCTATCAATTGCTCGACAGTAATTTGTTGACCCACCGTAATACTTATGCTATCTTGAGAGAAGCCTCTAGTGAAATCTATGGCCCCCGGGTGTATCTCTTATCATATTTGCTTTCAATCTACTTTTATTTGCATCTTTACTTTTTGCATCTATATTATAAAATACCCAAAATATATCTATCTTATCACACTATCTTTATTAGATCTCACTTCCGCAAGTGGCCGTGAAGGGATTGACAACCCCTTTGTTGTGTTGGTTGCGAGTTCTCAGTTTGTTTGTGTATGTGTGTGGGACTTTTGAGGAGCCTCCTACTGGATTGATACCTTGGTTCTCAAAAACTAAGGGAAATACTTATGCTACTATTGCTGCATCACCCTCTCCTCTTCGAGGAAAACCAATGCAAGCTCAAACGTAGCAGGTGTTCACTCTGTAGTCCTAAAGGTCATTAAATACACTTTATAGCTATCTTTATCAGTAACGCCCCATCTTAATGTACATTGAACCCCTATAACGGAGGTGGGCTGGGGTCCTGGCGCACTATGTATAAACCATCCCCTCCTCTGGGACAAGGGTTTGCACCGCCTGTAACACACACACCCATATTCCAGTCGACCGCCTCATGGCATCGAGACGTAGGGCTTTTACCTGCTCCGAGAGGGGCCTGAAGTTGTAAACTCGTATGTACAATCTCGCCATAGCTAGGGCCTCGCCGCCTCATATGTACCCCCTATTCTTACTGTCAGACTTAGTACCACGACAGTTGGCGCCCACCATGGGGCAAAGCGTCTTAGCGACTTCCGGCGAGGTTGCATTTTCTTCGATCTTCATCAACATGGTTTCCGGCGGTGGTTTGGTCATAGGCCGCGAGTTCCGACTCGGCGTGCTCACTTTCGTCACCGACGACTCCACCTGGCTCCAGGAGGCCCCCCTCTACGTCGAGGCTCTCCCGATCCGTGGTTCGTTGCACTTCCGCGTGAGTGCCTGCGGGGTCCGTATCAGTCGGTCCTCGCGTCTCAACGAGAGAGATATATCAGTCGACAGAAATAAGAGACAATGACAGTGAAAGCTACTCTAAGACTACTGCCGAATCAAATATTCAACAATAGTCTCGGGGACTACACCCAGTGGGTGCACTTAGCGTGCCCCCACTGATCTAGATCAACACTCAGCATGGTCTGCCCAGCGTGAGTAAAAAAACAAGTTCAAAAATAAGATTCTAAGACCTCAGTTGACTGTCAACAGTCGAGCATGGTCTCGGGGACTACTCCCAGTGGGTGCACTCAGCGTGCCCCCACTGGCCTGGATAGAATACTAAGACTCAGCACGAGTCGAGTGAAGTAGAAGACTTCCTAAACTCTAAACACAGGCACACCCCAGTGGGTGATCGGATATGAAACAGCATTCATAAGTTCAGTCGGAGTTTGCTGACCTTAACATTGGTCTGCAGGGCGGTGCTGGTGTTATAAGCCACTTGACTGGCCTCGTGCATCACCTTCACCTGCTCCATGACAAGGTTCACCTGATGAAGAGCCTCCCTGGCAGCACTTGGCGAATCGTCTGGGGTCTGATATACAGCGAAGAGTGATGGTTCCCAGGCAGCCGAAGCAGCTACTAGGTCAGACAAATGGACTTGCACTAGAGCGGCAGGAGCCGGAGTAGTCGACCCCGATGGACGATTAGTCGTCAGCGGGCTGGCGAATGTGACGTTTGTGCGAACCGGATCTCCGGAACGTTCGACCACCGCCTCAAGCGTCGGCGTCGACTAAGGGACTTGAACTTCAAGCCTCCTCCTGCTTGAGCCCCTGCTTCTTTTCCTCCTCTCCTGAAGAGGCGCTTCTTATTCTTCATCATCAGGAAGCACGACGACCTCTTGCGGAACTGCAGAAAGGGAGAAACTTCGGAAATTCACAAGACTGACAACCCAATCGACTAAATGAAGTCTGGTCGAATGGACTTACCAGCTCGGGAGGTGGCCACATCATCGGTCTCCTCATCTCCTGGAGCATTGTTGATATCCATGTCAGTGGCAGCAGAGGTTGGGCTAGAAAGATACATGATCCAATTGGTCAGAACAAAAGCTTCAGTCGGCCTAGATAAATGCAAGAAAGATATTCACCCTGAAGCAACGGGAACGTCCATCTTGATCCTCAGCAAAGTTTTCCAAGCCTTTGGAGGGGCAACCTTAGGCTGCTTGGTGACCTTCTCTGTCGGCTCCGTAGTCGACGTCCGAGTACGTTTCTATGTGTGAGTACTTGGGGCCACATTATTTCCACGCTCGCTCGCCGGGTTATGGTGTTGCTTGGATCGGTGTTCAGAGCGCGGCGGCAAGTTGAGCTCTTCCTCGTCGTCTGACTCCTCGCTCTCCTCCTCCTCATCTTCATCCGAAGATTCCCATTCACCACTCTCCTCCGCACTGGCCTCTCCCTCCTGGTCCTACTCCAGAGCTTGTTTACCGTTGGGCATCGAATACATGTCAGTAAAAACCTACAAGACAAGAAGTCAAGTGAAAGTCAGTCGAGCTCAAGTACAATCGGAATGAGTATGCAAAGACAGTCGAAATAAAGAACATACCTTGTCGGGCTGATTGTCGTCACTGAAGGGGATGACTCTCCTGGCTCCTCTGGGGTTGTCCTGGTTGCCTGTAATGCTCTTCAACCACATGGCCACGGTCTTGGCTGGCACTTCCTCTGGATGAACACGAGAAATGTCGTCGGACCCAGAATACAGCCACATGGGATGTTCGCGGGCCTAAATAGGTTGGATGCATCGACTGAGGAATACTTCCAGCAGGTCCATGCCAGTGACACCCTCGTTGATCAGTTGGACCACTTTCTCAACCAGCATCTTCGTCTCCACGTTCTCAGCAGCAGTCACTTTCAGTGAGGAAGGAGCTTAGACACGGTAAAAAGTGAAGTGGGGAAGGCCGGTCGTCTGACCTGGAGTTGGGAGGTCCTGGCAGTAGAACAAGGTCGACTGCTAGCCCCAAACCAATTTAGGGAGAGTCGTGGTTGGGAAAGAACTCTTCTGTCTCTTTTGGATACCCAAACCCCTACACATCTGAATGACATGGGTCTTTGAGTCACTCGTTTTCGTTTTCTTCACCGACTGGGAACGAATGGTGAAAATGTGTTTGAAAAGACCCCGGTGCGGTCGACACCCCAAAAAGTTTTCACACATCGACACGAACGCGGCAAGGTACGTGATGGTATTGGGAGAAAAATGGTGGAGTTGGGCACCAAAGAAGTTCAGGAAGCCCCAAAAGAAGGGGTGCAGAGGAAGCGAAAAACCCCGGTCGACGTGGGTGGCGAGCAGTACACACTCACCCAATCGAGGCTGCGGCTCCATCTCCCCCTTAGGCAGCCTTGCCGCACCCTTGGCAATCAGCCCGAATTCCACCAGCTCATCCAGATCCTCCTGCCGAAGCGAAGACCGGATCCAATCGCCCTGGCTCCAGCCTGGCGGCAACCCCGAGTGCGATGACGACCCGCGGTTCTTCTTCTTGCCCTTCGCTGCTGTCTTGTCTTTCACCATGGTGGCGGAGCGGCAGCGTCGAGAGCAGAGGAGCTGGGAACGGTGATGGAGCAGAGGAAGGAGAAAGAGAAACAGGCGCGCACAGTGCAGACGCCTCGGCCACGTCGCCTTATAAAGGGCCGCTGCCGAGTGGCTGACGCGTGGGGCCAGGCGATCCTGTCAAATCCCGCAACAGTCGCACGCAACATATGTGGCGAAAAAGGTGGTGTGGAAATCGAGGCACTACTGTTTATCCGCCTCTCTTACTTCGGCGTGCCCCGTACTGCGCGCTTCCCCGAAATTTCGTATCTCGTGAAATCCAGGATACTCTACAATCAATCGCGCCAAAGATTCTGCACCCCAAGACAGCACTCGGCAGATGATGCTACAAGTTCAGTCGGCCATTTTCTGAATGGACCAAGGCGACTGAATCAACATTGAACTACCAACGTGAGCCTTCCATCTTGCGTAAAACACTCGCGAGGAGCAAAGCTCAGAACAAGTTCAACTTCAACCTACTTTCCACTCAAACCTTAATCCATTCGGGGGCTACTGATGAGGATATAGACCTGGGGTAGGGTCATAGGCTTGACCTATACGTCATGCCCAAGGTCACTACCCCAGAAGATAAGAAGTCCAAGAGGCAACGAGGAACCCCCAGTCAAAGGTGTCGAGTGCAATCCATTCGACAAATCATATCACTTGGATACCCCTCCTACTTGTTGTCACTCAACCATACAAGGAATCACTCGACCTACCGAAGATCAGGAGTCACTCAGCATTGCAATGGTTAGTTGTTCACTCCGTATTCTTTAAGGTCATTAATAGCACTTAAGACTGGCGTTATCAGTAACACCCCTACTTTATGTAAATTAAGCCCCTTGAAATGGAGGATGGCTGGGGTCCTGGCGCACTCTATATAAGCCACCCCCCTCCTCTGGGACAAGGGTTCGCACCCCCTATAACATCTCACACATATAATCCAGTTGACTGCCTCCGGGCACCGAGATGTAGGGCTATTACTTCCTCCGCGAAGGGCCTGAACTCGTAAATCATGTGTGTACACCTTCACCATAGCTGAGATCTTGCCTCTCCATAACTACCCCCCTTTCTACTGTCAGTCTTAGAACCATGACACCTGACCCTCAGCTGTCCTCCTGCTTGAGGCTCTACCCCTCCCTCTCCTCTCTTTTAGAGGCACTTCTTCCTCATCATCCGGAAGCTCAATGAGGTACCACAGAGCTACAACAAAAAGCAATTGCAAGAGTTCAGTCGACCGACAACCCTGTCAGCAGAACAAATTCAAGATGGCAAGAGCATACCAGCTTTGGAAGTAGCCGCGTCATCAGCCTCCTCATCACCCGGGGCCTTGTCAACATCCATGGAGGTCGCAGAAGTTGCAGCAGTGAAAAGTTTATTATCCATTCGGTCAAAGCAGAAGTATGAGTCAGTAGAAGAAAACGCAGAAAGATAGAACACTCACCCAGAGGCAACATGAACATCCATCTTGATCTTGGGCAAGGTCTTCCGAGACTTTGAAGGGGTGACCTTGGGTTTTTGGCGACCTTCTCTGTCAGCTCCGGAGTCAAAGTCCGAGTGCGCTTGTGTGATTGCGTACTCGGAGCCACGGTGTTGCCACGCCCACCCGCTGGATATTGGAGTTGGTTGGATTGACGCTCTGTGCGAGGTGGTGAGTTGACTACCTCTTCGCCGTCCGATTCATCACTCTCTTCCTCATCGTCATCTTTCGTAGATTTCCACTCGCCGCTCTCTTCTGCGCTGTCCTCTCCCTCCTGGTCTTGCTCCAGGTCTTGTTCACAATTGGGTGTTGGGTGCATCTCGGTATAAACCAACAAGGCAAGAAATCAATCAAACATTAGTCGGATTTAGAATCAATTACAAGACAGATTGAAGTACAGTCGGTAGCAAGGATCAGACCTTGTTCGGCTTGTTGTTAGTGTTGAATGGATCGACCCTCTTGGCTCCCCTGGGGGTATCCTTGTTCCCGGTAATGCCCTTCAGCCACAGGGCCACCATCTCATCTGTCACCTCCTCTGGGTGAACCCGAGCGGTGTCGTTGGCACCCGAATACATCCACATCGAATGGTCACGAGCTTGGAGCGGCTGGATGCGTCGACTGAGAAACACCTCCAACAAGTCCATGCCAGTTACACCCTGAAGGACCAACTGGATTACCCTCTTGACCAACATGTCTGTCTCTACTTTCTCTGCTGCGTTCATGGTCAGTGAAGAAGGCTGTTGGGCATGATCTAGGGAAAAGGGGGGAAGATCGGTCGAATGACCGGGGGTCGCAACATCCTGGAAGTAGAACCAGGTCGACTGCCAGCCCCTGACCGACTTGGGAAGTGTCATGGTAGGGAAAGTGCTCCTCTTCCTCATCTGGATCCCAAGAACCCCGCACATCTGGATCACGTGCATCCTCTCGTCACTCGAGTTTGCCTTCTTCACGGTCTGGGAGCGAATTGTGAAGATGTGTTTGAAGAGACCCTAGTGCGGTCGATAGCCCAAAAAGTTCTCACACATGGACACAAACGCAGCGAGCTACGTGATGGTGTTGGGAGAGAAGTGGTGAAGCTGGGCACTGAAAAAGTTAAAGCAGCCCCAGAAAAAAGGATGCGGAGGAAGGGAAAAGCCACGGTCGATGTGGGTAGCAAGGAGGACACGCTCACCCGACCGCGGCTGAGGCTCTATCTCCCCCTCCGGCAGCCTCGCGGCCCCGACAGCGATCAAACCGGAGGTGTCCAGCTCCTCCGGATCTTCTGGCTGGAGCGAAGATCGGATCCAATCTCCCTGGATCCAGCCCGATGGCAGCGCAGACCTCGACGGCGACCCCTGATTCATCTTCTTGCCTTTCACCGCCACCGTCGCCTTTTTGCACGCTCCAGCGCCGCCGTCTTCTCCTTCACCATGGTGGTGGGCTGCGCACTGGCGGGGCAGCAGCGTCGAGGGCGGAGGAAGATGCAGTGGAGAAACGGACAAGGAAGAAGGAGAATGAAGGCACACAATGCAGATGCCTCGGCCTCGGCGCCTATTAAGGACCCGCTTCTGAGTGGCTGACGCGTGGGCCCAAGAAATCCTGTCAAATCCTGCAACAGTCGCACGCCGGGTACGTGGCGAAAAAGGTGGTGTGGAAATCAAGGCGCCCCTGTCTATCCGTCCTGCTTACTACGGCGCGCTCCGCGTCGCGCGCTTCCCCAAATTTTTGAATCCCGTGAGATCCGGGATCCGTAATAACCAATCGCGCCAAAGATTTCGCATCAAAGTAACACTCGACGAGTGCCAGCATAAGTACACTCGACAACTTCTAAATCGATCAAGGCGACTAAAACGAAGCCGAAGTTTCACCATGGGCCTCCAATCCAGCAAGGGTACTTGTGAAGCACAAGAGTCAAGGTAGGCCAAACTTCAACCTTCTTTCCACTCGGACCTCAATCCATTTGGGGGCTAATGACAATGCCATAGACCTAGGGTAGGGTCATAGGAATGACCTATATGCTGTTGGGGAACGTAGCAGAAATTCAAAATTTTCCTACGAGTCACCAAGATCAATCTATGGAGAAACTAGCAACAAGGAGAAGGAGAGTGCATCTACATACCCTTGTAGATCGCTAAGCGGAAGCGTTCAAGTGAACGGGGTTGATGGAGTCGTACTCGTCGTGATCCAAATCACCGATGTTCCTAGTGCCGAACGGACGGCACCTCCGCGTTCAACACACGTACAGCCCGGTGACGTCTCCCATGCCTTGATACAGCAAGGTGAGAGGGAGAGGTTGAGGAAGACTCCGTCCAGCAGCAGCATGATGGCGTGGTGGTGGTGGAGGAGCGTGGCAATCCTGCAGGGCTTTGCCAAGCACCGCGAGAGAGGAGGAGCACTTGGGAGAGGGGGAGGGCTGCGCCAGGGGCAAGGGTGAAGCTCCCATGCGCCTCCCCACTATATATAGGGGTGGAGGGGTCTGGTTTCTTGCCCTCCAAGTCCATTTGGGCGTTGGCAAAGGTGGGAGGAAAGAAATCCCATCATTTCCTTCCCCACCGATTGCTATCCCCCCTTTTTAGGGATCTTGATCTTATCCCTTCGGGATATGATCTTATTCCTTCTAAGGGGGGATCTTGGTGTGCCTTGACCAGGGGTGTGGGGCCTTTCCCCCACTACCCACGTTAATGTGGGTCCCCCCAAGCAGGTGGGCCCCACTCTGGAACCTTCTAGAACCTTCCTGGTACAATACCAAAAAATCCTGAACATTTTCCAGTGGCCAAAATAGGACTGCCCATATATAAATCTTTACCTCCGGACCATTCCAGAACTCCTCGTGACGTCCGAGATCTCATCCGGGACTCCGAACAACATTCGGTAACCACATACAAACTTCCTTTATAGCCCTAGCATCATCGAACCTTAAGTGTGTAGACCCTACGGGTTTGGGAACCATGCAGACATGACCGAGACGTTCTCCGGTCAATAACCAACAGCGGGATCTGGATACCCATGTTGGCTCCCACATGTTCCACGATGATCTCATCGGATGAACCACGATGTCAAGGACTCAATCAATCTCGTATACAATTCCCTTTGTCTAGCGGTATTGTACTTGCCCGAGATTCGATCGTTGGTATGCCGATACCTTGTTCAATCTCGTTACCGGCAAGTCTCTTTACTCGTTCCGTAACACATCATCCCGTGATCAACCCCTTGGTCACTTTGTGCACATTATGATGATGTCCTACCGAGTGGGCCCAGAGATACCTCTCCATTTACACGGAGTGACAAATCCCAGTCTCGATTCGTACCAACCCAACAGACACTTTCGGAGATACCTGTAGTGCAACTTTATAGCCACCCAGTTACGTTGTGACGTTTGGTACACCCAAAGCATTCCTACGGTATCCGGGAGTTGCACAATCTCATGGTCTAAGGAAAAGATACTTGACATTAGAAAAGCTTTAGCATATGAACTACACGATCTTTGTGCTAGGCTTAGGATTGGGTCTTGTCCATCACATCATTCTCCTAATGATGTGATCCCGTTATCAACGACATCCAATATCCATGGTCAGGAAACCGTAACCATCTATTGATCAACGAGCTAGTCAATTAGAGGCTTACTAGGGACATGGTGTTGTCTATGTATCCACACATGTATCTGAGTTTCCGATCAATACAATTATAGCATGGATAATAAACGATTATCATGAACAAGGAAATATAATAATAACTAATTTATTATTGCCTCTAGGGCATATTTCCAACAGTCTCCCACTTGCACTAGAGTCAATAGTCTAGTTCACATCACTATGTGATTAACACTCACAGGTCACATCGCCATGTGACCAACATCCAAAGAGTTTACTAGTGTCATTAAACTAGTTCACATCATCATGTGATTAAGACTCAATGAGTTCTGGGGTTTGATCATGTTTTGCTTGTGAGAGAAGTTTTAGTCAACGGGTCTACAACGTTCAGATCCGTATGAACTTCGCAATTCTCTATGTCATATTGTAAATGCTGCTACCACGCTCCACTTGGAGCTATTCCAAATGGTTGCTCCACTATACGTATCCGGTTTGCTACTCAGAGTCATTCGGATAGGTGTTAAAGCTTGCATCGACGTAACCCTTTACATCGAACTCTTTATCACCTCCATAATCGAGAAACAAGTCCTTATTCCTCTAAGGATAATTTTGACCGCTATTTGGTGATCCACTCCTTGATCACCTTTGTACCCTCTTGCCGGACATGTGGCAAGGCACACATCAGGTGCGGTACTTAGCATAGCATACTATAGAGCCTACGTCTAAAGCATAGGGGACGACCTTCGTCCTTTCTCTCTTTTCTGCCGTGGTCGAGCTTCAAGTCTTAACTTCATACCTTACATCTCAGGCAAGAACTACTTCTTTGACTGATCCATCTTGAACACCTTCAAGATCATGTCAAGGTATATGCTCATTTGAAAGTACCATTAAGCGTATTTGATCTATCCTCATAGATCTTGATGCTCAATGTTCAAGTAGCTTAATCCAGGTTTTCTATTGAAAAACACCTTTCAAATAACCCTATATGCTTTCCAAAAATTCTACATCATTTCTGATCAACAATATGTCAACAACATATACTCATCAGAAATTCTATAGTGCTCCCACTCACTTCTTTGGAAATACAAGTTTCTCATGAACTTTGTATAAACCCAAAATCTTTGATCATCTCATCAAAGCGCACATTCCAACTCCGAGATGCTTACTCCAGTCCTTAGAAGGATCGCTGGAGCTAGCATACATTTTAGCATCCTTAGGATCGACAAAACCTTTCTGATTGTATCGCATACAACCTTTCCTTATGAAAACTGGTAAGGAAACTCGTTTTGACATCCATCTGCCAGATTTCATAAATGCAGCTTGTGCTAACATGATTTTGACGAACTTTAAGCATCGCTACGGATGAGAAAATCTCATCGTAATCAACTCCTTGAACTTGTGAAAAACTCTTCGCCACAAGTCGAGCTTCATAGATGGTGACATTACCATCCACGTCCGTCTTCTTCTTAAAGATCCATTTATGTCAATGGCTTGCCGATCATCGGGCAAGTCCACCAAAGTCCATGCTTTGTTATGATACATGGATCCTATCTCGGATTTCATGGCTTCTAACCATTTGTCGGAATATGGGCCCACCATCGCTTCTCCATAGCTCGTAGGTTCATTGTTGTCTAGCAACATGACCTTCAAGAGAGGGTCACCATACCACTCCTAAGCAGTATGCGTCCTTGTCGTCCTACGAGGTACGGTAGTGACTTGATCCGAAACTTCATGATCACTATCATAAGCTTCTACTTCAATTGGTGTAGATGCCACAGGAACAACTTCCTGTGCCCTGCTACACACTAGTTGAAGTGGCGGTTCAATAACCTTATCAAGTCTCCACCATCCTCCCACTCAACTTTCCGAGACAAACTTTTTCTCGAGAAAGGACCCGATTCAAGAAACAATCCCTATTGCTTTCGGATCTGAATTAGGAGGTATACCCAACTATTTTTGGTGTCCTATGAAAATGCATTTTATCCGCTTTGGGTTCGAGCTTATCAACCTGAAACTTTTTCACATAAGCGTCGCAGCCCCAAACCTTTACGAAACGAAAGCTTAGGTTTCTCCAAACCATAGTTCAAACGGTGTCGTCTCAACGGAATTACGTGGTGCCCTATTAAAGTGAGTGTGGTTGTCTCTAATGCCTAACCCATGAACGATAGTGGTAATTCGATAAGAGACATCATGGTACGCACCATATCCAATAGGGTGCAACTATGATGTTCGGACACACCATCACACTATGGTGTTCCAGGCGGTATTAATTGTGAAACAATTTCCACAATGTCTTAATTGCGTGCCAAACTCGTAACTCAGATACTCATCTCCATGATCATATCATAGACATTTTATCCTCTTGTCACGATGATCTTCAACTTCACTCTGAAATTACTTGAACCATTCAATAATTCAGACTTGTGTTTCATCAAGTAAATATACTCAGTATCTACTCAAATCATCCGTGAAGTAAGAACGTAACGATATCCACTGCGTGCCTTAGCACTTATTGGACTGCACACATCAAAATGTATTACTTCCAACAAGTTGCTGTCTTGTTCCATCTTACTGAAAACGAGGCTTTTCAGTCATCTTGCCCATGTGGTATGATTTGCATATCTCAAGTGATTCAAAATCAAGTGAGTCCAAACGATCCATCTGCATGTAGTTTCTTCATGCGTATACACCAATAGACATGGTTCGCATGTCTCAAACTTTTCAAAATGAGTGAGTCCAAAGATCCATCAACATGGAGCTTCTTCATGCGCTTTACACCAATATGACTTACATGGCAGTGCCACAAGTGGTACTATCTTATATCTTTTGGCATGAAAATGTGTATCACTACGATCGAGATTCAATAAACCATTCCTATTAGGTGCAATACCATTGAAGGTATTATTCAAATAAACAGAGTAACCATTATTCTCCTTAAATGAATAACCGTATTGCGATAGACATAATCCAATCATGTCTATGCTCAACGCAAACACCAAATGACAATTATTCAGGTTTAATACTAATCTTGATGGTAGAGGGAGCGTGCGATGTTTGATCACATCAAACTTGGAAACACTTCCGACACATATCGCCAGCTCACCTTTAGCTAGTCTCTGTTTATTCCGTAGCCTTTTATTTTGAGTTACTCAACCGAACCGGTATCTAATACCCTGGTGCTACTAGGGGTACTAGTAAAGTACACATTAACATAATGTATATCCAATATACTTATATCGACCTTGCCAGCCTTCTCATCTACCAAGTATCTAGGGTAATTCTGCTCCAGTGGCTGTTCCCCTTATTACAGAAGCACTTAGTCTCGGGTTTGGGTTCAACCTTGGGTTTCTTCACTGGAGCAGCAGCTGATTTGCCGTCTCATGAAGTATCCCTTCTTCCCCTTGCCCTTCTTGAAACTAGTGGTTTCAGCAACCATGAACAATTGATGCTCCTTCTTGATTTCTACTTTCGCGGTGTCAAACATTGTGAATACCTCAAGGATCATCATATCTATCCCTGATATGTTTTAGTTCATCACGAAGCTCTAGCAGCTTGGTGGCAATGACTTTGGAGAAACATCACTATCTCATCTGGAAGATCAACTCCCACTCGATTCAAGTGATTGTTGCACTCAGACAATCTGAGCACAAGCTCAACGATTGAGCTTTTCTCCCTTAGTTTGCAGGCTAAGAAAATCGTTGGAGGTCTTATACCTCTTGACGTGGGCACGACCCTGAAATCCCAATTTCAGCCTTCGAAACATCTCATATGTTCCGCGATGTTTCGAAAACATCTTTGGTGCCTCAACTCTAAACCGTTTAACTGAACTATCACGTAGTTATCAAAACGTGTATATCCGATGTTCGCAACATCCACAAATGACGTCTTGGGGTTCAGCACACTGAGCGGTGCATTAAGGACATAAGCTTTCTACTGTCCGCATAATCGCTACTGTCAACTTTCAACTATATTTTCTCTAGGAACATATCTAAACAGTGGAACTAAAGCGCGAGCTTACGACATAATTTGCAAAGATATTTTGACTATGTTCAGGATAATTAAGTTCATCTTATGAACTCCCACTCAGATAGATATCCCTCTAGTCATCTAAGTGATTACATGATCCGAGTCAACTAGGCCGTGTCCGATCATCACATGAGACGGACTAGTCATCATCGGTGAACATCTTCATGTTGATCGTATCTACTATACGACTCATGCTCGACCTTTCGGTCTCTTGTGTTCCGAGGCCATGTCTGTACATGCTAGGCTCGTCAAGTCAACCTAAGTGTTTCGCGTGTGTAAATCTGTCTTACACCCGTTGTATGTGAACGTAAGAATCTATCACACCCGATCATCACGTGGTGCTTCGAAACGACGAACTTTCGCAATGGTGCACAGTTAGGGGGAACACTTTCTTGAAATTTTTAATGAGGGATCATCTTATTTACTACCGTCGTTCTAAGCAAATAAGATGTATAAACATGATAAACATCACATGCAATCAAATAGTGACATGATATGGCCAATATCATTTTGCTCCTTTTGATCTCCATCTTCGGGGCTCCATGATCATCATCGTCACCGGCATGACACCATGATCTCCATCATCATGATCTCCATCATCGTGTCTTCATGAAGTTGTCTCGCCAACTATTACTTCTACTACTATGGCTACCGGTTAGCAATAAAGTAAAGTAATTACATGGCATTGTTTAATGACACGCAGGTCATACAATAAATTAAGACAACTCCTATGGCTCCTGCCGGTTGTCATACTCATCGCCATGCAAGTCGTGATTCCTATTACAAACACATGATCAATCTCATACATCACATATCATTCATCACATTCTTCTTGGCCATATCACATCACATAGCATACCCTGCAAAAACAAGTTAGACGTCCTCTAATTGTTGTTTGCATGTTTTACGTGGCTGCTATGGGTTTCTAGCAAGAACGTTTCTTACCTACGCAAAACCACAACGTGATATGTCAATTGCTATTTACCCTTCATAAGGACCCTTTTCATCGAATCCGTTCCAACTAAAGTGGGAGAGACTGGCACCCGCTAGCCACCTTATGCACCAAGTGCATGTCAGTCGGTGGAACCTGTCTCACGTAAGAGTACGTGTAAGGTCGGTCCGGGCCGCTTCATCCCACAATACCATCGAAACAAGATTGGACTAGTAACAGTAAGCATATTGAACAAAATCAACGCCCACAACTACTTTGTGTTCTACTCGTGCAAAGAATCTATGCAATAGACCTAGATCTGATACCACTGTTGGGGAATGTAGCAGAAATTCAAAATTTTCCTACGAGTCACCAAGATCCATCTATGGAGAAACTAGCAACGAGGGGAAGGAGAGTGCATCTACATACCCTTGTAGATCGCTAAGCGGAAGCGTTCAAGTGAACGGGGTTGATGGAGTCGTACTCGTCGTGATCCAAATCACCGATGTTCCTAGTGCCGAACGGACGGCACCTCCGCGTTCAACACACGTACAGCCCGGTGACGTCTCCCATGCCTTGATCCAGCAAGGTGAGAGGGAGAAGTTGAGGAATACTCCGTCCAGCAGCAGCACGACGGCGTGGTGGTGGTGGAGGAGCGTGGCAATCCTGTAGGGCTTCGCCAAGCACCGCGAGAGAGGAGGAGCACTTGGGAGAGGGGAGGGCTGCGCCAGGGGCAAGGGTGAAGCTCCCATGCGCCTCCCCACTATATATAGGGGTGGAGGGGTCTGGTTTCTTGCCCTCCAAGTCCATTGGGGCGTTGGCAAAGGTGGGAGGAAAGAAATCCCATCATTTCCTTCCCCACCGATTGCTATCCCCCCTTTTTAGGGATCTTGATCTTATCCCTTCGGGATATGATCTTATTCCTTCTAAGGGGGGATCTTGGTGTTCCTTGACCAGGGGTGTGGGGCCTTTCCCCCACTACCCACGTTCATGTGGGTCCCCCAAGCAGGTGGGCCCCACTCTGGAACCTTCTAGAACCTTCCCGGTACAATACCAAAAAATCCTGAACATTTTCCAGTGGCCAAAATAGGACTTCCCATATATAAATCTTTACCTCCGGACCATTCCGGAACTCCTTGTGACATCCGGGATCTCATCCGGGACTCCGAACAACATTCGGTAACCACATACAAACTTCCTTTATAATCCTAGCGTCATCGAACCTTAAGTGTGTAGACCCTACGGGTTCGGGAACCACATACAAACTTCCTTTATAATCCTAGCGTCATCGAACCTTAAGTGTGTAGACCCTACGGGTTCGGGAACCATGCAGACATGACCGAGACGTTCTCCGGTCAATAACCAACAGCGGGATCTGGATACCCATGTTGGCTCCCACATGTTCCACAATGATCTCATCGGATGAACCACGATGTCAAGGACTCAATCAATCCCGTATACAATTCCCTTTGTCTAGCGGTATTGTACTTGCCTGAGATTCGATCATTGGTATGCCGATACCTTGTTCAATCTCGTTACCGGCAAGTCTCTTTACTCGTTTTGTAACACATCATCCAATGATCAACCCCTTGGTCACATTGTGCACATTATGATGATGTCCTACCGAGTGGGCCCAGAGATACCTCTCCATTTACACGGAGTGACAAATCCCAGTCTCGATTCGTACCAACCCAACAGACACTTTCAGAGATACCTGTAGTGCACCTTTATAGCCACCCAGTTACGTTGTGACGTTTGGTACACCCAAAGCATTCCTACGGTATCCGGGAGTTGCACAATCTCATGGTCTAAGGAAAAGATACTTGACATTAGAAAAGCTTTAGCATACGAACTACACGATCTTTGTGCTAGGCTTAGGATTGGGTCTTGTCCATCATGTCATTCTCCTAATGATGTGATCCCGTTATCAACGACATCCAATGTCCATGGTCAGGAAACCGTAACCATCTATTGATCAACGAGCTAGTCCATTAGAGGCTTACTAGGGACATGGTGTTGTCTATGTATCCACACATGTATCTGAGTTTCCTATCAATACAATTATAGCATGGATAATAAACGATTATCATGAACAAGGAAATATAATAATAACTAATTTATTATTGCCTCTAGGGCATATTTCCAACATATGCCCTACCCAAGGTCGCTACCCTAGAAGCAAGGACTTTCAAAGAACAACAGAGAGTATCAATTGAAGTCGTCGAGTGCTATCTCACTCGGATACCCCTCGCTCCTAATGTAACTCGACCGAGACGAAGCCATTCGACTATACAAGAAACCACTCGACCTACAAGAGAACAGGAGTCACTCAGGACATCAACGGTCAGGCGTTCACTCCGTAGTCTTAAAGGTCATTAAATACACTTTATAGCTGGCGTTATCAGTAATGTACATTAAACCCCTGTAACAGAGGTGGGTTAGGGTCCTGGCGCACTCTATATAAGCCACCCCAATCCTCCCGGACAAGGGTTCGCACCCCTGTAACACACACACCCATATTCCAGTCGACCGCCTCAGGGCACCGAGACTTAGGGCTTTTACCTCCTCCGAGAGGGGTCTAAACTCGTAAACTCATGTGTACAATCTCTCCATAGCTAGGGCCTCGCCTCCTCATACGTACCCCCTATTCTTACTGTCAGATTTAGTACCACGACACATACCTCGTTCAATCTCGTTACCGGAAAGTCTCTTTACTCGTTCCCTAACAATGATCTCGTGACTAACTCCTTTAGTCACATTGAGCTCATTATGATGATGCATTATCGAGTGGGCCTAGAGATACCTCTCCATCATACGGAGTGACAAATCCCAGTCTAGATTTGTGCCAACCCAACAGACACTTTCGGAGATACCTGTAGTGCACCTTTATAGTCACCCAGTTATGTTGTGACTTTTGATGCACCCAAAGCATTCCTACGGTATCCGGGAGCTGCACAATCTCATGGTGTAAGGAAATGATACATGACATTACAAAAGCTCTAGCAAACGAACTACATGATCTTGTGCTACGCTTAGGATTGGACCTTGTCCATCACATCATTCTTCTAATGATGTGATCCTGTTATCAATGACATCTAATGTCCATGGTTAGGATACCACAACCATCTATTGATCAATGAGCTAGTCAACTAGAGGCTCACTCGGGACATATTGTGGTCTATGTCTTCACACATGTATTACGGTTTCCGGTTAATACAATTATAGCATGAACAATAGACGATTATCACGAACAAGGAAATATAATAATAACCATTTTATTATTGCCTCTAGGGCATATTTCTTACAGGAATGATGTGGCATGCGGCAACACGAGCTGTTCACCATGCCTCCTGAGAATAATGCTTCATATTGTTTTGCATGTTGAGCTAATTCCTGTGATTTTCATGTTAAGAAGATCATCCTCTTCCGTTGTTTCTGTGCTTAAGAAGTTCATTGTCTTATGTTTCATTCATAGCCTATACGACAACTCGGGTAGGTTGGAGGTGAAACCATATGATCTTCCGATGAACTCATCATCTTAGGTCGTGATTGGATCATCGTTTTCCAACCAAAACCTCTTGTAAAACTGATGCTTGTAAATAAAAGCAAATGGTCTCGGGCGAAGCGCTTGGTTGGTCCATTTTGACTAGTAAAATATACATTGGTTTCTCAAATTACATGCGCAACTTGCCGGTTTTCGTTACAGACTTTGGGCCCTCGGTTTCATTACGCCTGTATTTTATGCCTTGTTTCTGTTGACGAGTAAATTACACTTCTATCTTAATACATGTGTAAAATAATCTAGAGCTCCCAAGCGCGGCCTTACTATTTCATGCCGTCTCAGTCTCTCGAAGGTTCTCATAGGTGTCCGATGATCCTGGCTTCCTGAATGAGCAGCGGGCGCTATATCAAACCATCCTTAAGGCCCGCGAGGCCCTCTTCGTCGTCCTTCTAGTTGTTGCGCTCGCCATGGCGCCGAGCACTGTCAACATGGTCAATGAACATGAGGAATCAGGAGATGGCTTTATTTGGATTGTATGACAGTAGGGACCCACTAGGGCCATAGTCGTACATATGCTAGTTCCTCCTTATTATATACAACTATATTTTTTTTTGCTTCCTCCTGATTTCCTGTCATCACGGTCCCACACCATCGTCAACCTATATAGTCAATAAACGAGAGAATTGCACAAGGAGCGGCCGACAGTTGGGACCCAGCAGCTCGAGCAGTATATTTTTTTTAGGTGTAAGCGGATTTTTTGAGCGATGTTTTTGTTGTTGTTCAGAGGAGCAGGGTATCAACTAGGCGTGCTATGGCCTGTCTAGCCCAGGTTATTATTTTATGTCGACCAAATATTCAGCCCAGATATTATTTTTTCAAGGTGAAAATGGCTAGCCCTGCTATGCCTTTTTGTGGAATACCCAACCCAGGTCAACTTGTTATTCTCCGCCCCGCTCGGCTGTAAATCTTTCCTATAAGGGATGCATTAGGCCTAAAAGGAAAATGGGCTTTAAGAAATAATAATGAGATGTAAAAACTGGGCTGTAAATATACAAAAACGCACCAAGAAGGTAATTAGTTTCAAGAATATTATTGTTTGAACTTGGAAATTTTAATTTCATTACTTATTGTGTGTGCAGTATTTTTCTAGATTTTTACCTAATAAAAATTCATTTTGAAATTATATTTAATCTAGCTCGAAATTTTGGGATTTTTTTTGATCCCGTAAAAATGTGGGATTTTTGGTGGAATTCTGTTTTGTGAGGTTGGTTTAAATTATTAATCGCCGTCCTGGCTAGAAAATGAGCTGTAATTTTAAGAGACTGTAAATGGGTTGTCGTAAATTCCATTAGAATTCAAAAATTAGTTGTACACTATTACAAATTGCAAATGGGTATATGTTCTCTGCCGCCGATGTGATGCTCACTTGTGGGCCTACTATTTTTTGGATAATTATAATCAGTGACGCGTATGGAAGGCTTGTGGGCCTACTAAGGCGTACGGAAGGCTTTGTAAACTTATAGTCAAGACACGATTCTAGCAGCAGTGGCCATTGGATGTCATCCAATGGCTGTAGTGCTTCTTCAATCTCGGATATTCTTGCTTCAACCGCCTGCTACTGCCTCTCGTGGCCGGCTGTGCCGCCACGCAGGTTTCACCGGCCCACTCCACTCCCAAATATCATCCAGGCCATTCCTCTGCTCACCAACACCTCCTTTTCTTCACCGGCGATGGCAGCCTCACCCCATAGCTGAATCAGTGAACCATCGTACTCTCCTCCGCGTGAGCATCCACTGTTGTGTCTTCGCCGGCTCCGGGTGATTCCCTTAGTAATACTCGCCATCGTTCACTGCATTGGTTCTCTCGGTGCGGCGTGGTCAACTTTGTCAACAAATGACAGCAATCGGATGAGGCATGTACGTGGATTGGCTGAGAGTAGGGACCCACAGGGCCCATGGCCGCACACAGCAAGTGCCCCCGTATTATGCGAAAACAAATAATTTCTCCCACTGACAGGTTTGACCCACCAGCTACATCTTCGCACGCAAGTGCTTCCTTTATTATGCAGAAATAAAAAGTTTCCTCTTCCTGACAGCTGGGACCCACCAGCTTTATTGTGATCCTTTTCGTGAAAATATAGATTGTACCGAAGATCCTAAATTGTTTTCTTTTTATTCTAACTCGAAAAAGAAGAAATAAAAAACCAGAAAACATCTTCGCACGCAAGGAAATGCCACCTTATTACGCAAAAAAATTTGATTCCCTGTGCTAGCTGAGACCCATCAGATCTGGAGGCTGACTTGTGGGCCTACTAAGTTAATGCATATGCAGGGCTTTGTCAAATTAGTCAATAAATGATTCTAGCTGCACTAACCGTTCGATGTTAATCCAACAACCAAGCTACTCTTCAACCTCTGGTCTTGTTGCTCCAGCCGCCCAAACCTGCGCCCGTCGTACCGCCTGCTCCAGCCTCTCGTGTGCGGCTGTTCTGCCACGCAGGCCTCACCGCCCGACCAAACTACTGCTGGCCAAGCCTTCCCTCTACTCACCCACACCCTCTGTTATTTTCCAGAGACGGCAGCCTCAAACCGCAGCCGAACTAGTCAACCCTCATACTCCCCACCGTGTGGGCAGCCACTGTCGTGTCTTCCCTGGCTCAATGTTGTTCCCTTCGTAGGCGTCACCTGCGTCCACCGCCTTGGTGCTCTCGATGCGGTGTAGTCAACGTGGTCAACGAACGACATCCATCGGAAGTGGACTATACGTGGAGAGGTTGATAGTTGGGTCCATGGACGCACACAAGGAAATGCCTCCTTATTACGCATAAAATAATTATTCCTCCACCTGACATCCGGGACCCACCATAAGGGCATCTGTATTTCACAAAAAAATCATTGCCCCCACTGACAGCTTGGACCCACCAGCTATATCTTCGCATGCAAGGAAGTGCCTCCTTATTACGCACACAAAAATGAATACTCCCCCTGCTAGCTAGGACCCACCATATTGAGAGGCTGACTTGTGGGCCTACTAAGTTGACGCGGATGGAGGGCTCTGTCAACTTAGTCAACAAATAATTCTATCACCAACGATCGTTGGATTGTTAACATCCAACGGTCGTCCGGCTTCTTCAACCTTTGATTTTGTTGCTCCAGCCATGTCGGGGATATAACTATTAGGTATGACCCACCCAGGAGGGGCCGGGTTATACCTATGAGGACTCTTGAAGCCCAAGACAAAGCTTGAAGATGGCGGCTCAATTAAGGGCCCAAAGCCCAAAGGTGACTTAAGGCCCATAGAGATAAACCTCCATATGTACATAACTTGTATTGTAAGGCAAGAATAGTTAGAGACCGAGCTGGACACTGTTTATGAGTCGGCCGGGACTCTGTGAGCCGTTGGGCGTCGACCTCTGTGTATAAAGGGACGACCGGCGGCGGTTCAGGGCAAGTAACATCAGATCGAGAACTAGGTCAAGGGGATTCGCTCCCTGGTAAGCGAGACATAAGCAATCCCACTCAAAATTGGATCGTAAGCTTTTACCTTCACCATAAGGGGCCGAAGCAGTATAAACTCCGTGTCCTTTGTCCCGATTAACCCCTTTAAGCTACCTAGTTACGATGGCTCCACGACTAAGTCCTTTCACTTGGACATCTAACGTGACAATTCCACGATAGTTGGCTCCCACCGTGGGGCCAGCACATGGTGGATTTGAGTTCTTGAAGGGCAGCTTCGAAGGGCTCAAGGGATACGCTGTGGGATGGATGACCAAGAGTCCTTGCGGCAAGCTCTACATCGATGACGTAGGCTGGGGCCCCGACGCCGGCTCAATTGAGTACAGGTACCTGGTCCCCTTCGGCGGAATGCACATCTTCATCGGCAAGATCGGCGAGCTGGGCCCTGAGCTGGACATCTGCACCGACCTCATCGAAACGGCTCAGCGTGCGAGACCTGCCCGGGCTCAGCCTGCCATGAAGCGTGTCTTCATGGGATGCACCCACGGAGGGGAACTCTCCGAAGGATCTGTGTCTGCCGGTGAGACGGCCATCTACTCTGATGGTGAGTCGTCCACAGGTGAGACGGATTCGTTGTATCAATTGCAAGACGGCGGGCTTGGGGGCTATTCCGATGGCAGTAGTATTCCGGACCTCCTTGAGCCGCCGAGCAGAGTTGGGATCTTCATGGCTGGCACGCAACCTGTTAAAAACTCTACGGCTGCGGCAGCAATAACCTCCGGATCAGCGGCAGCCGGGGCAGGAGGCCCTGTGCGCCCGCCTTCTCAGGTGCTGATGGATCTCATGGATAAGATGACACCTCTATTAACTGTCGTGGTCAACCCGGTGGATCAAGCTCAACATGATGCGGAAGTGGCGCAGTTAAAACAGGATATAGTGCAGGCTAAGGAAGACCTGACGGTGGAAGACGTCAGGATGACCGCAGAGCGGGCGGCTCTGGATGCTCAGGCTCGGCGGATTCAGTCGCAGGCTTTTCAACTCACGATGGATCAGAATGCGTTAAACGAGGTCATGAGGAGAAGATACCAGAAGAGTCAGTCCCGTCTGCCTCCGGTTTATGATCCTCAAAACCTCTTCCGTACACCCGGGGCAGGGCCCGGTAACCCGCTGGAGGTAAACCAGGTTGCAACACCCGGAGCTAGGACGCCAGTTCAGCCGCGTATGATGGAACCTCCCCGGATGAATATTGCTCCGCCTCATTACGTACCAACACCACCGGGTCATTATCCTAACCCTTTGGAGAACATGATTTCTGCGGTGGCACGATTGGTGACTCTCCCGATGGAGGGCGACTCTCCGATGGCGGTTGAATCTCGTAGGGCCAGAGAGCTTCTTCAGACGGCTTTAGCGCAGTAGGAGGCGTTCTCGTATAGGAGAGACAGGATTCATTCGACCCCTCGTCCAAGCCGGAGCCCGAGTCATAGCAGGCACATGGATTTAGCGGCTATTTCAAGCAACGCCCGGTGCCGTGACCAGCCGTGCGGGCATGCCGCGGCGTGTGATGGAGCTCCTAACTTGTTTAATCAGGACAGAATACGTCAAGAGACCGAACGGGCGGCTCAGCAAGCGGCTGAGCAGGCGGCTCAGTGGGCGGCTTACCAGCCTTTGTGATTTATCCTACGACTTCTATTGAGGCAAGCGTGACCACTAGGACCGGAGGTGTCCCTTGTCTGGTGCCGGCTCTACGTAATGAGCGTTTGCCCAAAGATTTCGAGGGGCCTCGAAAGGCGCCTAATTACACGGCTGACTTACAGCCTGGGCGTGGATTGAAAGCTATGAGATGGCTATGGAGCTACTGGAAGTAAGTGACACTAGGATGGCCAAGTATCTCACCATGATGTTGGATGGGACGGCCCGCACTTGGTTGAAGGGGCTGTCGCCTAATTCCATCGGTTCATGGGTAGAGTTAAAAGCCTGATTCATTCAGAACTTCAATGATACATTCAAGCAGCCCATGTCAATTGTGGACTTGACTAATTGCAATCAAGAGGAGGGTGAGTCCATGACCCATTAGGTGCGCCAGGTCAAAGCCATAGTACATTCGTCTGATAAGATGGATGTCGGCTCTACAGTCTTAATGCTGGAGAAAAATTGTCGTTTTACGCCTCTGAAGATGAAGCTGGGGCGGCACAAGCGCGATTGTAATGACATGGGCCAACTGATGGCGGCTCTAGTCAAATACGCCGACTTTGATAGTACCAAGGATCCCGAGTCTGATGATGAGAAGACAGGGAAGGGAAAGAAGAAAGGCAATGCCACGGGTCCTCAGCATAACCCGGCAAACCAAGGAGGTAATAATAAACGTAAGGCTGATGGTCGCTTGGAGTTTGTGGCTAACACCAATGCGCAGGGCAACAATCAATGATGTAAGGGGAGACCACCTCCTCGGTCCGGCGGGTCAAGCCACACGCTTGAGCAGTTACTGAATGATCCCTGTCCAAGGCACGGTACACCATAGAAGCCGGCCACTCACCTATGGAAGGACTGTACGATCATGAAAGCTTTCAATAATTCCAACATGTTCGACGGCAATCACGGGATGGGCGGCGGCTTTCATGGCCCGGGCGGCGGTTCAAATTCCAATTTTCAAAGCTCTCAGGGTAATCAAGGTGGTTATAATCAGCAATCTGGCCAGGGAGGTCAGCAGCAGCAGCAAGGTCGATATCAGAGTATTCCAAAGCAGCTGAATAGTGGACAATATCATGTGTTTACCACCAGTTTGTGCAAACAGGACCAGAAGCCTCATAAGAGGGCTGTGAACGCTGTTGAGCCGGCAGTTCCTCGTTATTTGAAATTGTCTGAGCAGCCTATTCTATGGAGTAGGGAAGATCACCCTCCCCGGGTTGACAATATGGGTCACTTGGCCTTGGTGGTGGCACCTCAGGTTGGTGGATATAAATTCACTAAGGTGCTCATGGATGGAGGCAGTAGCATCAATATCCTCTATTATGAGAATTTTCGTCCCATGGGTTGGACTGATAAAAATCTCAAGACTTCCAACACTGTTTTTCATGGAGTGGTCCCTGGTAAGACGGCATACCCAGTGGGTAAGATTGAGCTGGAGGTGTTCTTTGGAGATGAGCATGATTCTAGGGCTGAGAGGTTAAACTTTGAGGTGGTCAAAATCAAGAGCCCGTATCACGCCCTGTTTGGACGGCCGGCTTATGCCAAGTTCATGGCATGACCGTTTTATGTTTATTTGCAGCTCAAGATGCCGGGTCATAAGGGCACCATCACAGTGCATGGGAGTCGGAAGATAGCCTTGGAATGTGAGGAATGTGATGCTGCTTACGCTGAATCTGTATGTGCAATAGAGGAGTTGAAGTTCTACAAGGACAATGTTGAACCGGCAGACATGACGTCTTTGAAGAAGCCAACCACAGAGCATGAGCCGGTAATGAAGTTTAAGTCAACCGATGACACCAAGCTTGTTGATTTTGTTCCAGGAGACTCATCTAAGCAGTTCAGTGTCAGTGCCAATCTGGACCCAAATAGGAAAGCACGCTCATCGAGTTCATCCGGGAGAACTGGGACATGTTTGCATGGAAACCTTCTGACATGCCGGTTGTACCGAGAGAAATCATTGAGCACACTCTCAATATTGATCCAAAATTTAAGCCGGTCAAGCAGTTTCTTCGATGGTTCAATGAAGAGAGGCGTAAGGCCATTGGTGAGGAAGTGGCCTGGCTCTTGGCGGCCGGGTTCATTATTGAATTTTTTTATCTAGAGTGGTTGGCTAACCTGGTGCTGGTACTTAAGAAGAACGACACTTGGCATATGTGTGTGGATTTCATGGATTTAAACAAAGCTTGTCCGGCTGATGCCTTTGCTCTCCCTCGTATTGAACAAATCATTAATGCTACGGCGGGTTGTGAGTGTTTGAGTTTTTTGGATGCCTATTCTGGTTATCATCAGATCAAGATGGCAGTTAAGGACCAGGAGAAGATGGCTTTTGTTACTCCATTTGGAGCCTTCTGCCATGTGCCTATGCCTTTTGGGCTTAAGGGTGCCCAGGAGACTTAACAACGATGTGTGCAGAACTGCCTTCCCAATCAGATCGGGCGTAATGTTCATGCTTAGGTGGACGACATTGTGGTAAAGTCCAGAGAGAAGCAAAACTTGATAGATCATTTGAAGGAAACCTTTGATAATCTCTAGCTCTACAATATGATGCTTAATCCTGCCAAGTGCATTTTTGGTGTGCCTGCAGGCAAACTTTTGGGTTTTCTGGTTTCTAACAGAGGCATTGAGGCTAACCAGGCGAAGATCAAGGCAATCACTTTTTTGGCTAAACCGGCGTGTATCAATGATGTTCAATGTTTGGTGGGTCGTATTGCCGCTTTAAACTGGTTCATAAGCTGGTTAGGTGAGAAGGCCATTCCGCTGTATCAGATGATGAAGAAGACGGATGACTTTGTCATGGAGCGATGCTGCTAACGCTGCCTTCGAAGATTTGAAGAGGCACCTAGCTGAGCCGCCAGTCCTTGCTGCCCCCATTGATAAGGAGCCATTATTGTTATATGCGGCTGCTAACACATGTGCCGTCAGTGTAGCCATTGTGGTGGAATGCAAGGAGGCTAGCAAGGAGCATCCGGTTCAACGGCCGGTTTACTACATCAGTGAGGTGCTTATTGAGTCCAAGCAAAGGTATCCACATTGGCAGAAGCTTGTTTATGGGGTGTTCATGGCAAGCCGGAAGCTTAAGCAATATTTCCTGGGTCATCCCATCACTATGGTTAGTTCTGCTCCTTTAGGAGATATCATTCAAAACAGAGAAGCCACAGGACGAGTCGCCAAGTGGGCCATTGAACTTGGGCCTCATGGTTTAAAGTATGTGCCACACACTGCTATCAAGTCTCAAGCATTGGTGGACTTCATCAACGATTGGATAGAGCCGCAGATGCCTGAATAGAAGCCGTACAACACATATTGGACTATTCACCTTGATGGGTCCAGGCAATTTGAGGGCTCGGGGGATGGAGTTGTTTTAGCTTCCCCTCGAGGTGACAAATTTTGTTATGTAATAAGGTTGATGTTTCCCTGTACTAACAATGCAGCTTAGTATGAGGCCTTGCTCCATGGTCTTCAGATGGCTAAGGAGATGAGTTTGAGCCGGGTAAGGTGCTTTGGTGATTCAGACTTGGTGGATCAACAAGTATCAAGCAAGTGGGATTCCAAGGATCCCCTTATGGCGGCTTATCACCGTGAGGTTGACGCCATTGCTAGACACTTCAAGGGTTACCAAGTGGAGCACAATGATCATAGAAAGAATGAGGCGACTGATGCTTTAAGTCGGTTGGGGTCTCAGCGTAAGCCGGTGGCACCTAATACCTTCTTGGATATTCTGCATAACCCTTCTGTCAAGTTGCCTACAGAGGAAGACTTGGCTATTCCTGACCCAGAAGCACAATTGGTGGCGGCTCTTCACGTCATCCCAGATTGGACAGTGGCATACTTGGCTTACATGACCTGGGGCGAGTTGCCTAAGGATGAAACCCTGGCCAGGCAGATAACTCGGCGGTCTAAGTCAATGACAATTGCCAATGGCGAGTTACATCATCGCAGTGTCACTGGGGCGTTTCAGCGTTGTGTTTCTCCTGAGGAAGGTCAAGAAATTCTTTGTGAGATTCATGAAGGAGATTGTGGCCATCATGCTGGTTCAAAGTCCCTTGTGGCCAAAGCTTTTCGTCATGGATTTTATTGGCTCACGTCTGATGCAGATGCGGAGGATCTGGTCAATAAATGTGATGATTGTCAGAAGTTCTCAAGACGTGCTCACGTGCCGGCTCAAGAATTGAGGATGATTCCAATTACTTAGCCGTTTGCAGTCTGGGGGCTCGACATGGTTGGCCCTTTCAAAAGGTCCAAAGATAAAAAGACCCATCTTTTGGTGGCGGTTGACAAATTCACAAAGTGGATTGAGGCAGAGCCAGTTAGTAAGTGCGATGCAGCCACAGCGGTTCAATTCATGAAAAAGGTGATCTTTCGTTTTAGCTTTCCACACAGCATTATAACTGACAATGGTACTAATCTGTCCAAAGGCGCCATGGAGGAATTCTGTCAACGTTAGCATATCCGGCTTGATGTTTCATCAGTAGCTCACCCCCAATCCAATGGTCAAGCTGAAAGAGCCAATCAGGAAATCTTGAAAGGCATCAAGCCCCGGATTTTGGTTCCTTTGCAACGGACGTCGGGTTGTTGGGTTGAGGAGTTACCTTCTGTGATATGTAGCATCAATACTACCTCCAACAGGTCTACGGGTTACACACCTTTCTTCATGTTATACAGAGTAGAGGCGGTTTTAACTAGTGACATCCGACATGACTCGCCCCATGTGGCGGCTTACGTTGAAGCTGATAATGAACAAGCTCGTCAGGATGCACTTGACCTGTTAGATGAAAAGCGTGACCTGGCAGCAGCCCGCTCGGCGATTTACCAACAGGACCTGGGCCGCTATCACAGCCGCCGGGTTAAGTCCAGAACCTTTTAGGAAGGTGATTTGGTGCTCCGGCTCATCCAAGATCAAACGGATGCACACAAGTTATCCCCACCTTGGGAAGGGCCCTTTGTGGTCAGCAAGAACTTGAACAACGGGTCATACTACCTTATCGATGTTCGAGAGCACAAAGACTCACGTACGTCGGAGGAAGAGACCTGCCGGTCGTGGAATATTGCTCAACTTTGGCCTTACTACACTTGTGTAACGCCCTCGATGCGGCTATATCTCCCACGTGTCGAAGCACGACTTAGAGGCATAATCGCATTGAAAGCAATGTCGCAAGTGAGGTAATCTTCGCACAACCCATGTAATACATAAGGGAAAAGATACATAGTTGGCTTACAGTCGCCACTTCACACAATACATAAATAAACATCCATCATCCAGATTACACTCAAGGTCCGACTACGGAACCAAAATAAAAGAAGACTACCCCAAATGCTACACAGATCCCCGATCGTCCCGACTGGGCACCTCTACTGATCATCTGGAAACGATACATAGTAACGACCAAGGGCCTCATCAAATTCCCACTTGAGCTCGGTTGCGCCATCTGCGCTGGTATCCTCGGCACCTGCATCTGTTTTGGTAGAATCTGTGAGCCACGGGGACTCAGCAATCTCACACCCGTGAGATCAAGACTATTTAAGCTCATAGGTAGGAAAAGGCAATATGGTGGAGCTGCGGCAAGCACTAAGCATATATGGTGGCTAACATACGCAAGTGAGAGCGAGAAGAGAAGCAACGCATCGGTCGAGAAGCTAGTGGTGATCAAGAAGTGATCCTGTAACTGCTTACGTCAAGCATAACTCAAACCGTGTTCACTTCCCGGACTCCGCCGAGAAGAGACCATCACGGCTACACACGCGGTTGATGCATTTTAATGAAGTCAAGTGTCAAGTTATCTACAACCGGACATTAACAAATTCCCATCTACCTCATAACCGTGGGCACGGCTTTCAAAAGATTATATACCCTGCAGGGGTGTCCCAACATATCCCATCATAAGCTCTCACGGTCAACGAAGGATAAACCTTCTCCCGGGAAGACCCGATCAGTCTCGGAATCCCAGTTCGCAAGACATTTCGACAATGGTAAAACAAGACCAGCAAGACCACCCGACTGTGCCGACAAATCCCGATAGGAGCTGCACATATCTCGTTCTCAGGGCACACCAGATGAGACAGGCTACGAGTAAAACCAACCCTCAAGTTTCCTCGAGATGGCACCGCAGGCAGCTCGGTTCGGACCAACACTCGAAGGAGCACTGGCCCGGGGGGGATAAAATAAAGATGACCCTCGGGCTCGCGAAAACCCAAGGGAAAAAGGTATAGGTGGCAAATGGTAAAACCAAGGTTGGGCCTTGCTGGAGGAGTTTTATTCAAAGCAAACTGTCAAGGGGGCCCATAAATCACCCAACCATGTAAGGAACGCAAAATCAAGGAACATAACACCGGTATGACGGAAACTAGGGTGGCAAGAGTGGAACAAGACACCAGGCATAAGGCCGAGCCTTCCACCCTTTACCAAATATATAAGGTGCATTAAATTAAAAAGGAGATATTGTGATATCCCAAAATATCCATGTTCCGACCTGGAACAGACTTCATCTTCACCTGCAACTAGCAACACTATAAGAGGGGCTGAGCAAAAGCGGTGACAAGCCAATCAACGGTTTGCTAGGAAAGGGTGGTTAGAGGGTTGACATGGCAATAGGAAGTCATGAAAAACAATGGCAGGTAGAGCTAACATAGCGAAAGAGCGAGCAACTAGCAAAGCAAAGATAGAAGTGATATCGAAGGTATGGTCATCTTGCCTGCAAAGTTCTCAGAGTTGTCGAAGGCTTGATCCTCGTAAACATTCTCAACAGGTTCCTCGTTCACGTACTTGCCTCCTGGCTCTACCCAAAGCAAGAACACAAGCAAAGGAACCACAATAAATCACGGTGCAATGCACAAGCAACATGATGCAAAACATGACATGATATGCGAGATGTGATATGCAATGCATATGCGTGCTCCGGAAGGGAAATCATGAACAAGGCATCAACTTCGCAAACCAAGTATGCCGCTGGAAAGATGATATGATTTCGGTTGAAATCGATATGAAGATCACCGGAAACGGATGCACGGTTTGCAAATGGCAAGGAAAACAATAATGGCACAAAATTGCGATTAACAGCACGATGCTACTTAACATGCAACAAGAAACTATGCTACAGCACCCCAACATAAAAACAAAGCATATGGCAGTGATCTACAGGAGATGCTTAACAAAAAAGGAACACTGAGCTACGGCTAAATCACATCACAACAGGTTCAAACAAGCATGGTGAAAGTGCAAAAAAATATCAGGCTGGACATGGCATAAACAGCATCAGGAAGCAATGTTCAGAGCAAGTTATCAACATGCTACAGAAATTTATAATAGTAAAACAAGGCATGGCATGAATCTACTCAAATCATAGACCAAAAGTCCCTTACTGACCATAAGCCAAAAAGGACCAGAAGAAATGATGGCATGCATGTAAACATAGCAAGTTTCATTAACAGATTCAGCAAACAAAGCATGGCATTGACAGAATTAGGAAGGCACCTTCGTGAGCTTGATGCACTCACTACAGAGCACTTCATGATAAACTAAGCATACATACATCAAGAAGACACGGCATAGAAGCTATACATGGCAAGAACAACATCATAGCCTACACGGATCAACTACAACAACCTCGTAAAACTTAAATATCATGTAAACAATCTGCCAGGAAACATTTTGTAGCAAAAGTAGAGCACGAAAATGACATGCTAGAATACTCCATAATTTCAAACAAGGGCATGAGTGGATAGAGCATAACCATATGTTCAAAACACCCTTACTGAAGTAACTCTAAATATGCATGGATCTCTCTGTAGCAACATGTTTACATGGCATCACAATAACAACAGAACAGGGACTAAAATTAGCAATATCATGAAGCCTAGTTTGCATGCTTGTTCTAGTCACCACATTGATCACAAAAATACATGGCATACACCCCTGTAAATCTGGCATGGCATAGATGAAAACATATGTAGGGCTCAAGGTCATAAGGTGCACACATTAATCATGGCAAAAATGACAAAAGTGCAAGTTCTGTTAAGAAACAGAAACTAACATCACATAGCCCTCTTCCAACAGCATTTAGGGCATCAAGATGAGCTCAAATGTAAATGATGCAATGGAATGAAACGATGTACTCTTCGGGACGAACAATTTGGTATGCTACACGCCCAAAACGGAGCCACGGGTGCAAAGATGTGATGCAATGAAAATGCAACAAAATATGACAGGAAAAAGACTTAGACGTTTTCGGGGTCAACCATAGCGATTTCCAGATCGGATCTGGCCGGAGTTCGAGGTCGCCAGCGGAGCGGGAGCCGAGGGCGGAGGAGGAAGCGGCCGGAGGGGAGAGGCCGGGGCGGCCGGAGGCGGGGCCGGGCGGCGGCGAGGACGACGCGCGTGCCGCGCG
>LT934112.1:96669281-96699794 GCA_900231445.1 Triticum turgidum subsp. durum
CGCGGGCCGGCGGCGCGGGGGCGCGGCGGAGGCCACGTGTCGTCGTCTGATTCGCCGGGGGAGCGGCGGCGGACATGTCCGGCTTGCCCGGACGTGTCCGGCGGCGGTGGAGGAGCGGGTTAGGGTTTGGGGATTCGGAAATTCGGGGGAGTGCACATATTTATAGGTAGAGGGAGCTAGGAGTGTCCAAATGAGGTGCGGTTTTCACCCACACGATCGTGAACGGACGAGGGAGAGCATGGAAGTGACTTAGATGGGTTATTGGGCTGTTTTGTAGGGGTGTTGGGCTGCAACTTAAAAGAGGCCTTTGCGAGAGTGCAGTTAACCGTTGGAGTACCAAACGAGCTCCAAATGACCCGAAACTTGACAGGTGGTCTACCGGTGCAATACCAGGGCCACATGGCAAGGCTTGGCCCATTCCGAGAACGTTTAACACCCACACATGAAAAGAGACAAGAGGGGTGCGCCGGTGCATGTGGGAGTGTCGGAATGCAAAACGGACAACGGGGAAAATGCTCGGATGCATGAGACGAACACGTATGCAAATGAGATGCACATGATGACATGATATGAGATGCATGACATGAACAAAATGAAAAATTAAAAACAAAACCCAACCACGGAGGGAATATCATAGCACGTAGCCGAAAATGGCAAGAGTTGGAGTTACAGAGATGGAAAGTTACATCCGGGGTGTTAAAACTTGAGCCACTGGCTCTCATGATGTACATATTTTGACGATGTATATATTATGATAAGTAATAAAGTAGGACCTCTACCTTGACATCCTCAATGATCATATGTCTTCATCATCATCATTTCAAAACGACCAATTGGTTGCTGATCGTATTCGAATCTAGCTTAGCCATCTTGGTCCGGCTCATGATCGTATTCGAATCTAGCCGTTAAAACCTCAAGGTCACTAGGGGGCTTCCTGTTCAAACATAGGTCATATTCGAACCAAAGAGAACATAGCTGTCGGTACCCTTTTGATCGGCACACTGCCAAACTCACTAGGGGCTTCTTGATCGTATTTGAATCATATCAAACCCCTTTTGGGTCCGACTTTGATCGTATTCGAATCAGAGTCATTAAAAAACTCTCAAGGTCATTTGGGGGCTTCCTGTTCAAACATAGGTCGTATTCGAACCAAAGAGAACATAGCTGTCCGTACCCTCTTAATCGGCGCAACGCCAAAGCCAGTGGGGGCTACATGATCGTATTCAAATCCTAGCTTAACCCCTTTGGAACGGTTTACTAAACGTATTCGAATCAGAAGCCTTGAGTTTTTCTTTTTATTTGGATTAAGTTTTGTTTGAAAGCAACCTTTGTTTTGTCTTGAAACTTTTTTTTCAGATCTCAGTATAAATGTGGTTTAAATTTAACCCGGCTTGGTTTTGGACGATAAGTCGCGGACATATGGCAATCATCATATATTTGGAAGGGATGGTTTCAAAAGATTGGGTTATCACCCTTACTGTTTGGGTCACATAAACCGGCAGTACAAGTTCAAAGACCACAGGTATGACATCATAGTTGTGTTTCAAAGCTATATTTCACAAGAGGCTTATATGTAACTCTTTGTTCCATATTAGAGGTTATATGTAAAGATATTATGACCCACCCTACGGTAAGCCACCAAGGGTTTTCTTGTGATCTATCTCTATGTGCAGGGCAGGTCAAAGACTTTCTTGAGCATAAGGAAAATAGATGATATGTATAAAAATGGGCGAATATGAGATGGCGTCTTAACAATGTTGAGCACCAAAACATGCACGATGGCATGACAAAGCAAAGTCATTTCTACCCTATTACATGACTCGCCGAGTCCAAATGATTAAGTTGTTTTTCAGCAGGCTACAAATATGAGCAGCTCGGCGGATCAATTCTCTTGTTGACCTGAAGCTTCCGGGTCAGCCCTCTCTGCTTCTTCGCCATGTTCCCTGCCCTGGAAGGTTGATGATGACCAGTCAATGCCATTCAGAGCTTCAAATTCAGCTTCATCATCAATTAGTCCGACTGGGTCAACGTCAGGGATGAAGGTATGCTTAGGATTGGTGGAATCAGGCTGGTCACTTCATAATGTGGCGCTGGAATCCTTCGGTTCTTCGCGTCGTAACCCGGCTGATACCTGGTGAGATCTGCCTCATCAGACATCAGTGTGGCCACAACGCGCATTTCCTTCATGCAAGCGGCGAAGTCCTCCTGCTCAAATGGCGTGCCATCCTCCTTAACGCTTGGATACCCAATGGCGATGTTGGCCGGGTCTAATTCAGGAAGCCAAGCTTTGGCCCGGCTTAAAGCAGCTACAGCTCCGGCTCTTGCAGACGACTACCTTAATTCATTAAATCGCTGGGGTAGCACAAAAAGCTTCCTTATCACATCCACCAGGAGTGTGGGAACTTCATTTGACAGGGCCACTGTGGCTAAGGCACACTGAGATCCGGTGTACAGTTGTTCCACCAACGTATAAACCGCCTTCAGCTTTATCAGCATATCTTGGTTAAGATTTGTGCTCCTAGGGACTGCATAGTAATATCAGGTGAGTTAATGCTAATTCATATGATCACTTGAAAGATTCAAATATTCGACACTAGCAGGGCGACTTACCAAAGATTGCTGAGACCATCTGAGATACATGGCGTTTTAAGCCGGATAGTTCGGTTGTCACCTCTTCAAGACTTGCCTCTGCTTTCTCAGCCCGATTGGTTAAGGTGATTGATGCGGAGCATCCTATGGACATCACCATGTAAAGAGTCCATTTAACAAGTGACACGTGCCACATCTACTTCATGCATACCAAGGTGAATCATCTCCTTTACACGTGTCCACTTGTACCCTTCAAGGATGGTATACTACTTGACCCCTCTCTCGTGTGCATACTTAGGTGTGAGCGGAGCTACACATTCATCATGGAGGAGTCCAAGCGCAAGAGAACAACTACACCATCCAAGGCGGAAGCCTGGAAGCGGAGAAGGAAGCGCCAAGAAGAAGGCAGCAGCTCCCAGGCGACCCCGTGCGCACGGGCCCCTCCGACCCCGTGCCCACGGGCCTCCCAGGCTGGCGGTCCTGAAGACCCCGTGCGCATGGGCGTGTACCGTGTCCACGGGACCCCCGTGTCCACTGGCCTCACGGACCCTGTGCACACGGACCCTTGCGTCTGGTCGCTGGATACCCCGTACGCACGGGCTCCAGTTACCCCGTGCACACGGGGCCCCCTGTGTGGTGCTGCGGGCTTTGCCCTTGTGTTGCCATTTCACCCCCACCTATTCCCCTCTTTGCCTACGACTATATATACTCCTTCATCTCCTCCATTTAGACTTAGCTAAGGATATATCTAAACACTAGAGCTTAGCTCATGTACCTCCCTTTGTGGGATTCCACTCCATTGGGGTTCAAGGCCACCATTGGAGAAGATCCCTAGTGGATGAAGACCCCGTGACGGAAGGATCTATCTAGATCATCAAGCCCTCATCTCCTTCATAGGATTTGGGATGAACTCTACCATGTATCTTATTTCCCTTTGTTGTTCATGTACCTTGTGGATCCTATGTGTTTGATTGTCTAGTGGATGTGTGATTTGACTTGTTCTTGAGTGCTCCTCTTGTGTTTCCCTCCTTTGTTCATCTTGTTCTTGGGGATTCCACCTCCAATTCATGAAAGATCTTCTCTCTAGGGTTCCACCCTACATCATATGGTATCATGAGCCATGGTTTCTCACGAAATTGGGAGCCCCACTCTTTGTTTTCTAGCCTAGTTTTGTTGATTTTGTCCTAAATCCGAAAATTCCCCAGCAAAAATAGCCCCAATTTTTTTTGTGATTTGTTGGTTTGATGAGATTTTGTTGGATTTGGTCCATGGATTTGGTGTTTAGCAAGTAGATCCATCGCTCTACCATCTTCCCCTACCTTCCACCCTTCGATTTCGCCCTCAAATTCGAGTTTCCCCACGGATCTGGAGCAGTTCGTCCGCTCTCAGAGGACCCCGTGCACACGGGCCATCGGGACCCCGTGCACACGGGCCAGCCAGACCCCGTGCGCACAGCCCTTCCAGTGCGCTTCGGCCTCTGCCCCACCACCCCATACCACCCCCATACACCCAGCTACACCCCATCCACGCGATCCAGCCGCTTGGAGCCCAAATCGCCAAGAAATCCGCCAAACCCGCGCGTCCCAGGTGACCCCGTTCCCTCGGTGCATGTACCGTGCGCACGGGACCTCGTGCCCACGGCCCCTAGACCCCGTGCGCACGGCCCCCCTACAGCAGCCGCGTGTAGTTCGCCATTTCGACCATAACTTCCACATCCGGAGTCCGATTTTCGCGTTCTTTAGCTCGTTGAGTATCTATTGACATCCCCCATCCACCTAGATAGGTTCCCTCACCATTTGACTCCATCAAAATTTTACATTTTGGCATCTTTGCGTAGGCCTTCCACCATATCATCCGCATAACCACCATAGCCTTCCGCAACCTAACCCATTTTACTCCATTGAGCATTTGTGGTTGTTTGAGTGGTGACGTGAGTCTCCTAAGGTGTTTCGGCTACTTAGGGACATTTGCTTCTTCACAAACCACCACTACTTCCACATTGCCATTTCCACTACCACCATTTGACTTTTGTTCTTGAGATTTTGAGTTTGCAGTTTTTTACCGTTTCCTAAGGTGTTTCGGCTACTTAGGGACGGGTCTACATAATCTTGGTATCTACATCAAGAACACCGCTACTCATCATCGCAAAGGGCGGTAACCTCGACGACACCATTGTGTATTCCCCTTGCAATTGCATTGTTAACCCCTAGCCGATTTTGCGTCACTTACCTATCGAGACTAGCCATTTGAGTATTGCCAGCAACGTTACTTGTGCACATTAGTGATCCACCATTACATTGCATACATACCATATCATATTGGTATCATATCATCCATTGTGTCACAATATCGTTCCCGCATATACACAATTGCTATCTTGGTTTGTGCATTGTGCAAAAGTGGCCATTGAAAAAAAAAGAAAAAGCTTTTAAGCAAAAAGAGAGCAAAGAGCTCGTGAGCAAGTGCCATAGCATCATACCCCATTGCACATAAGAGCCATACCAAAATCTACATCATATGGGATCATCTTGAGAGAAACACCAGGAACCATACATATATAGCATACTTGGGATAGAAGTTTATCCATGTTGCATCTTAGAGGTTGTGCACAAGTTTCGTATCCGCCTATTGAGCAATCGTGCTAGCGTCTCTCTTGAGTTGTGCAACACGAGCGTTTTCCGTGGACTCCACATTTTGTGCTCATTCCTTGGTTGCACGACCCCATTTATCTATCCGTGTGTGTGTTTCCGTGTACCATTTGCTATTGGTCTACTTGTTTCACTTGCGAATTTGTGAATCTTTTCCAACATTATTGACTCTTGCTAACATTTTGCATCAAATTTTTGTGCCACTATCCTCATCGAGCTCTACCATAAGCTTTTACTTGATAGGTGTGAGTGAACAAGCCCGGTACCAATTCCACTATTCTTTCATTTCACATTGAGTGATACAAGATACATCCTCAACTTTGGGAAAAGGTAACTTGGTATTATTTATCTCATTTCCTACTCACCTTTGCTCGAGTCTTGTGATGGATAGGCAAGGCATTTCCTCTCCGGTCTACGACAACAACGACAGCGTGAAACTACATCACCAAAAGGTCCATCTTCAAACTACAACACGAAATGCAAGGAGCACAATCAAGATTACGAGAGCGCATCGAGAACATCTCCATCGACATTCGTCACTCCGAAGCAAGGAAAAGGGACTACATCGACAAGAAGCTTGACGCACAAAAGGAGGAGCAAGATGCAAGGATGGAAGAGATTAGAACCTTGATCAAGTCTTCTTCCCCTTCGTCATCTTCAAGGCGGCGACATTCAAGCTACAAGTCTTCGGAGCACGAAAAAGATGCAAGCGCAAGTCGTCCAAGTCCACAACTACATGGCGACCACCATCACGTTCGTGATCCACCTTGTCATGAAGGGAAAGTTACCTCCAAGCATCATGTGCATGACGACAACGAACGACATCTCCTACGAGCTCAAGCACGACAATGACATCATCATCATGAAGATGCTCCACAAGCGCAAATGCACAAGTCCCAACAAGCCCTACTTCACGCCAAGTCGAAGCCTCATAAGCACAAGAGAAGACGGCGAGACGACCACCACCAAGACGACGCTACGGCTACACCAACCACTTTGGCATCTTCGCCAAGTGCTATCGAGGCATCTTCGCCTTTGGACGTACGGCATCTTCGCCTACTTCCCATGAGTACGCCTACAACGACTTCATCAAGTCCAAGGCGATGATCTACGGGCAAGGGCGACACTTCCATCTTCGGAAGCCCCTCAAGGACGATGACCGAGCATGGGAAACTCCCTTCGGTCATGGAGACAAGCTACGAGGTGCCACATCATATGGGCCTCCAACACCAAGACGGCAACAAGAAGGCTGAGCATGGAGACATTTGCACCAACATCTCTCCGACACCCACATATCATGAGATGACCCAATTTCCATGTGAGGAGAGCCACCACCACATGAGAGACATGAGTGACTCCACCATATGTGACATTGAGAGCATTTCCTATGAGAGGATGAGTGTGACCACCACTAGCCCCACACATGAGAGCATGCCACACACCCTATGTGAGGTTGAGCGCCATTTGAGTGACTCCACCAACCATACGAGTGAGCCACAACACTTAGTGAGTGAGGTAGTTGACACGGCATGTGAAGCCACCATGATTTCTAACGACTTACCCTCTACTCCTAGTGTGTTTTCTCCTTTGGTGCTAGGTCTCCTACATGACGACACGCCTACCATTTATGAGTCCATACCTCCTATGGAGACGATGATGGCCATGGTGGAATATGATGCACCCCCGACATGGTTCCATCAAGATGAAGATGACCACCATTTGGTCTTTCCCACCTCACCTACACCACTTGAGTGGAATGACAAAGGTAACAAAGGTGACGGTGATGCCCTAGTCCCATTAGTGTACATTCTTGAGATTGATTGCTTGCACGATGTTGACACACCTATTACCATGCTTCATGCTAGTGAAACTTCTTCATGCCTTGACTTACCTATTTACGATGAATATGATGATGAGCATGTTGAGTTGCCTAGTTGTGATGCTATGCTTCATAGGATATCATGTGAAAATTCTATTGGTCACGTCATGTTTCACAATCCATTGAACTTGTCATATGCTATGAGTGAGATCTCCCATATTGCATCATTTCAATCTCAACATAGTAACTATGCATGCCCCATTAAAATAAATCCCATTTGCACTTATGGCATAGATGACGAGATGATGGTCATTGGCTTATGTTTTTCATGTGATGATATTGCCATGCTTCCTTTACATGATTTTCGCAATTCATCTACTATGCCATGCCATGATCACATTGTTCCATATATGCATTGTTTTGGATGTTGTCAATATTCTCCATGTGATGTTTCCATTAATACTCATGAGGAGACCCCCATAGTTTCCTCATACATATTAGGAGATCTTGATACATTTCATACTTTGCATGATTCCCATGATAGTGTACACTATATGCTCCCCATGAATAAACATGCTTTTGATGTGCAATATACTTGTTTGATCAATTTGTGTCCCCATCGTGTCATACATAATAACAAACCTCTCATGATGGATGCCATGTTTCTATATCACGCATCTCATTTATTTGAGCATTGGCTATTTTGTGCTCACCGACACATGCATGTGCGCATCATGATGGATGATGTGTACATCTACCACGCACACACAATTTTTCCTTTGTCTTTGTTTTGTGTAGGTACTCATGTATTCTCGTCAACTCCTCAATCCCATGAGTTGACGAAACGAGCTCTTGAGAGCAATGGCGATTTGGGATCCCGTGGACTATCCTTACCACCGTCCCCTTCGCGCAAGGACTATGTGCAACTCCTCTACTTGGCTCTCACACGGCTATGGGCCATCTACTACTTCTCACGTTATGCTCATTTTACTATGTTCACTTTGCGTGCTATGCTTGCTCCTATGCCTTTGCCATGCAATAGTGACCCTTGCTTGCATTTACCCATGATGCACCATTATGATATTCCTATGTGTATTTGCATGCTTGGTGGAGATCCTTGTTGCTATTGCCATGTTTATCATGTGCCACATGCTATTGTTGATTCTTGTGTTGGGAGATTCATGATGACCCATTGCTATTTACATATGGCCTCTCGCCAATACATTCATGCCATTCTACTCATATCTTGCTTTTATGCTTGTGCTATGTCATGTGATTTACTCATGCCCACTATTTGTACACATGACATGATTGCCATGATTCCTTCTAGTATGTTGCATCTTCGCACTACTAGCATGCTTGACTTGATCGCTATGATAGCTAGCCATGTTGCATCACCCATGTTCCACTATTACTTGCCTTCTTGGGTTGATGACATATATGCCTTGTGTGTTGCATCTAGTTCTTCACATATGGCATGTCCCTTTGCTTATCACATGCTTGACTTGATTGCCTCACACATGTTGAACAATTGCTCTTTTCATTGTGTTGAGTGCTATGATATCTTCACTACACCCTATGCACGTTATGCTCAGATTGTCTTGCACTTACCCCATGTGTTTAGACATTTCATTATACTTGGTGTTGTGAATGATACTTATGCCTACCATAGACCTTTTGTTGAGCACTTTGCGCATTCTTGCTATGACATTGAGGTAGATGCTTGTTCACTTATCACATATATTTGCATCTTGACCTCCCATTTGCATGCTTGTTCCCATGATGTACTTGATTGTGCTCAATTTATATGCTCAAACGCCATGACACACTTCTTTGTCAAACCATATGCTATGCTTGATGACAACACTTGTTGGGTGAATCACCTCTTGAATGCTTGGTTTTGCTCTTACGAAAACCACATTTGTTTTTCCAAGTGCTTGCTATCTTTGCTCCTTTTGAAGGAATTACAAGATGGTACGACATTGGAGAGTGCCCATTTGGAACTACAAGATGACGAATGATTGGTGATCGTCCACTTCTACACGACGCCATCATCTCTTTCCCATGGTGATTTGGATTTCGATCCGAGGTCGGATCTTTCCCAAGGGGGAGGGGATGATGCGGAGCATCCTATGGAGATCACCATGTCAAGAGTCCATTTGACAAGTGACACGTGCCACATCTACTTCATGCATACAAAGGTGAATCATCTCCTTACGTGTCCACTTGTACCCTTCGAGGATGGTATACTACTTGACCCCTCTCTCGTGTGCATACTTAGGTGTGAGCGGAGCTACACATTCATCATGGAGGAGTCCAAGCGCAAGAGAACAACTACACCATCCAAGACGGAAGCCTGGAAGCGGAGAAGGAAGCGCCAAGAAGAAGGCAGCAGCTCCCAGGCGACCCCGTGCGCACGGGCCCCTCCGACCCCGTGCCCACGGGCCTCCCAGGCTGGCGGTCCTGAAGACCCCGTGCGCACGGGCGTGTACCGTGTCCACGGGACCCCCGTGTCCACGGGCCTCACGGACCCCGTGTGCACGGGCCCTTGCGTCCGGTCCCTGGATACCCCGTGCGCATGGGCTCCACTTACTCCGTGCACACGGGGCCCCGTGTGTGGTGCTGCGGGCTTTGCCCTTGTGTTGCCATTTCACCCCCACCTATTCCCCTCTTTGCCTAGGACTATATATACTCCTTCATATCCTCCATTTAGACTTAGCTAAGGATATATCTAAACATTAGAGCTTAGCTCATGTACCTCCCTTTGTGGGATTCCACTCCATTGGGGTTCAAGGCCTCCATTGGAGAAGATCCCTAGTGGATGAAGACCCCTTGAGGGAAGGATCTATCTAGATCATCAAGCCCTCATCTCCTTCATATGATTTGGGATGAACTCTACCATGTATCTTATTTCCCTTTGTTGTTCATGTACCTTGTGGTTCCTATGTCTTTGATTGTCTAGTGGATGTGTGATTTGACTTGTTCTTGAGTGCTCCTCTTGTTTTCCCTCCTTCGTTCATCTTGTTCTTGGGGATTCCACCTCCAATTCGTGAAAGATCTTCTCTCTAGGGTTCCACCCTACATCAGTGATCTTCTCTTCAGCCCAGGCTTTCTTCTCCATTTCAATGTCTTTTTTCAGTTTTTCTTTTTAGATACACTGAATTCAAACTTGGAGTTGGCTTTTTGGGTCTTAGTCTCCTATGCTTCCAGGTGGTTCTTCAAGTCAGACACTTCTGATTGAAGTTGAGTGGTGGTGGCCTGTACAAATACCGGGTCAAAATCATGACTGTTAGCATACAATATTAAGTCCCAAGCCTTTTGCAAGCAACAAAACTTGGCACTTGGGGGCTAATTTATACCGAAGAATTTTACCTACGTGGCGGTTCATAAGAGTAAGTCCCAAGCACCTTGCAAGAAAGAGTACTTGGCACTTGGGGGCTAGTGCATATTGTTGTTAAAGTACTTTTATTCTATACAAGCATATGAAGGACCGGCTCATTCATGCTGATTAAGCCAGCCCTTGGGGACTACGGAATAAGCCGGATTTATTTTTACATATTTTATCAAAGTATATTACTAATGTTCATAAGTTTGTTTCTAAGTCTACAGCATATTCATCATAAACAATAGACTTGGGGCTGGCATAGTAAGGATAATTCAGTAAAGAGAAGAGTTTATACCTCAAACTTCAGGTTCATTTGCTTCACCATATCAATTTCAAGGTCACGGTTGTTGTGTACTTGGCTAAGATAGCCAGAAAAAACTTCTCCAATACTCATGTGAGTATACTCAGCAACATCAAATCTGACCTTGTAGCGTTCCAAGTGCTCCTCCTTGGCAGAACACTTGGCCAGCACAGTCGGTCTCCCCGGCCCAGCAAAGCTGGTCCTGGTAATCTCAACATCAGCACTTTGCGGGTTGTTTGTCTTGGCCGAGCTAGAAACTTTAGGGTTTTCAGAGCCATCGGCGGCTTGCTCGGCAGGCAGGTCAGCAGTTGGCAATGGCATGTCATGAGCTGGTTCAGGTGGCGGCTCATGAGTAGAGGCCTCAGGCGCGGCCGTCCCAAGTTCCGGCTCTTTGAAGATCGGCTCTTCGGCCGGCTTGTTCTTCTTCACCTTTTTGCTGGCTTTGCTTTTCCGCTACATAAGATCAAAAGGTCAGTACAAATATAACGAATTGAAATGAATATAGGATAAGTAAGTCATCATTACCCTGGAACGGTCTTGAAGGCAGGCAAGTTGGACTGCATTAAGTCACTGGAGGAAGGTGAAGTTTCCTGATAATTCGAGTCAGAAGAGCTGAGTGGTCTACGAGTGAGACCCACCAAAGGAAAAAAGGGATTTAAATCGGAGGTGACCTCATTCCAGCGCTTCCTTGGTGTATTGGGTAAGCCGGAGGAGAGTTCCACGTCCTTGCTAGTCCGGGTCTGCCTCCGGCTCTCATGAATCTGTCGCTTCAAAAGAAATTGAGGATCTTGATAAGCTAAGGGATGTGAAAATCCTACTTTTCGGGTTACTCTTCGGATTTTCTGTCTTGGCAAAGGCTCGGAGTCGGAGGAAATGATAGTTACCTCTTCATCCTTTCCATGGCTTGTTCTCGTGTCCTCCTGAAGATAATCTGTGTCAATAAGATGGTTAAAAATAAGCCAAGAGAGTCAAGGGCTACCTCTGACTCAGAAGTATCTTCTAGTCAAAGCAAGTCAGAGGCGCTGGCCTTCTTTCCCTTCTTCTTTTCGGCTTCTTTCCTGGCGGCTCCCTTGGCCTTTCTGGCTCTCTTCGCAGCCTCGTGATCATATTTTGCTTTCCAAAATTTATCATCAGCCTGTGAAGATCAGCAAAGGTTGAGTACAGACAAACATCAAGGTTAAAGGTAATTTACTTAGGTTGGCGGCTTACCGCTGGAGCCGGGTTAGCTTCGCAGAAGGGGCTTAAGCCCACCTTACCACAATCTGCTAGGCTTTTGTTCAGGAGTGACTTTGTCATGTCATCAACGATGTGGTCCGGTAAATCCTCAGAGTTGTGCTGCAGATGGTCATTCTTCTTGCCCGTGTAGGTACACATCAGACCAGGGTGGCGGCTCAATGGAATGATCCGCCAGGTAAGCTAAACCCGGACCAAGTCGATACCATTTAGCCCGTTCCCCAAAAGAGCCTTGATTTTAGCCATAGTGGGGGCAAGTGTCTGGCGTTCGGTGGCTGTAATCTTGTCCGAAAGCGGATGATTGGACTCAAGATGCAGAGCCCGAAAGCCAGGCGGAGGGTTCTCATCAGCTGGAGAAGTGTCTTGGCAATAGAACCATGAGCTGGAGAAGCCCCAAAGCTTTTCCTCCGTCGGATCAGGAGCACGATATGACATAACTTCCTTCTTCGAAAGATAGCCGGTCTTTACAAAGTCATCAAGCGTACTATCTGTGATGATGGATTTGACCCAATTGCATGAACTGGGTTGTTTGGGCGGCATTGTGATGGAAGCCTAAGAAAGAGTAAAATTTCGGGTTCAAATTTAAGCCGGAGAGAAACATTACAGTACATATTCAAGATGGTGGCTTATAAAGGGGCCTAATGGTATATGGCTAATTATGTCAAGTTATTTAAGCCGCCATGAGTGGTTAAGGTTATCAATTGAGCATTGCAAATTGTAAGCCGGTGATAAGAGTCGCCATGACTAGGTGGATTTAGCAAAATATAGTTTTTGCCTAAGTGTTACACAAACAAGTTTCATAGACTACAACTATTATTTTGGATCAACGGCTGTTCAGAAAAAGAAAATATTTTAGAGCTAAAAAACTGGTAAATGAGGCCTCTTTACAGGAAAAAGGGATCTGCTAGTATCAAAATGGACGAAAAACAACTACCGCATGAGTTCTATATTACTTTCGGATCAAAAGAGGCTGCGGTGGAGGAACTACGAAGAAACTATGATGAACCATGAACAACACAGAGGAAATTGAAAACCCCAATGCAGATCTGAGGTGCGGGGAGGCGAAGACTTACAGCTGCAGATCTACTGCGGAGGGTCGTCGCCATTCTCGGAATCGACTCAGGTTGATGCAGCGGCCGAGGTTGAGGAAGACGAGGTGCTTTGCGGCGGCGGTGGAGCTCAAGCGGCAGTAGGGTTGCGAGAGGAAGAAGATGAGGAAAGGGGCGAATTAGGAAAGACCTGGTCGTGTCTATTTATAAGGGAAGACTGGTTAGTGGGCGCGAAAAATGAGGAGGCCGAAAACATGGTTATCCAGCTACAAGGACGCCTCGATTCTCGGGATGGTCATTAAGATAAGGATCCGTTGAGATATGTTGGACAAAACATGCATTAATGGCAGACAATGTCATGGCGGGTTAGCACAGATCCAAAGGATGACATCATGGGGGGTTACAAAAATTTTATACAAGCAAAGAGCAGAAGATTTTTCTTAAGTGTTGAAGATTGACATGAACCAATTCAAATCAATCTTGGGCCTAATGTTGGGGATATAACTATTAGGTATGACCCGCCCAGGAGGGGCCGGGTTATACCTATGAGGACTATTGAAGCCCAAGACAAAGTTTGAAGATGGTGGCTCAGATAAGGGGCCAAAGCCCAAAGGCGACTTAAGGCCCGTAGAGATAAACCGCCATATGTACATAACTTGTATTGTAAGGCACGAATAGTTAGAGACCGAACCGGACTCTGTTTATGAGCCGGTCGGGACTCTGTGAGCCACTGGGCGTCGACCTCTGTATATAAAGGGACGACCGGGCGGCGGTTCAGGGCAAGTAACATCAGATCGATAACTAGGTCAAGCGGATTCGCTCCCTGGTAATCGAGACATAAGCAATCCCATTCAAAACTGGATCGTAGGCTTTTACCTTCACCGTAAGGGGCCGAAGCAGTATAAACCCCATGTCCATTGTCCCGATTAACCCCTTTAAGCTTCCTAGTCGCGATGGCTCCATGACTAAGTCCTTTCACTAGGAAATCTAACGTGACAATTCCACGACAAGTCGTCCAAACCACCGCGTGCTCTTGCCTCCCGTGGTCGGCTGTGCTGCCGCGGAGACCTCACCGCCCTCTACTACTCCCACCACAGGCCAGGCCCTCCAGCGAAGGCAACCTCACACCGCAGCCAAATCAGTGAACCCTCGTACTCCGCTCTGCGTGGGCATCCACTGCCGCGTCTTCCCCGGCTCCGTGTCGTCCCCTTCCTAGGCCTCACCGTCGTCCACCTGCTTAGTGCTCTCGGTGTGGCGTGGTAAATGTGGTCAAGGAACGACTTCCATCGGGAGAGTATTGTACGTGGAGAGGCTGACGGCTGGGTCCACGGCCGCAGCAAGGATGTGCCTACTTATTACGTGCAAAATAATTATTCCTGCACCTGACAGCAGGGACCCGCCGGACAGGCCACCATATTTCACGAAAAAATGTTTCCCCCCTCACTTCGGGGACCCACCAGCTACATCTTCGCACGCAAGGAAGTGCCTCCTTATTACGCGGAAAATAATGATTCCTCCACCTGACAGCAAGGACCCACCAGACGGGCCACCGTATTTCACAAAAAAAATGTTTCCCCCTGACTGCTGGGACCCACCAGCTACATCTTCACACGCAAGGAAGTGCCTGACAGTCGGGACCCACCTGGTCGAAGCGTACGTAGTGTTGTCATATTGGTCGCGAACGTGTATGTACATACTGGTCGATCAGTCTGTCTGCAGGCTGCAGCGATGATCCATGGCCGAGTAAGGAAGGGCACGTGTCGTAGAAGAGGCGCGGACATAGCATGTACATGTACGTACAACCAGGGTCAAGAAACTAAATACGACCACGTATGTACATGCTGGCGGTGTCTCGAACGCCTACTCGCGCATACGTCCGGCCAGGGCTCCTGTACATGGCTTGGTCAGAACGGAGAAATTGGTCGTCGCGTTCATCCGGAGCCAACCGGCTTGGACAGAATAGGCGATCAAAATGTGGCCTAGCGTACCGCAGAACGGAGGAAACGGCCTTGTGTTCGACCGGCCACGGTCAAAACAGAATATTGTTCATCTGGAGGGGTCTGGCGTACTGCAAAATGGAGGAAATGGACTTCTCTTGGACCTCCTATGGTCGAAGCGGGGTCCTGTTGATCGGGAGGGGTGTGGCGTTCCGCAAAATGAAGGAAATGGACTTGTGTTGGAGCACTACGGTCAAAACGGGGGTCCCGTTCATCGGGAGGGGTGTGGCGTACCGCAAAACGGGACTCCACAGGATACTGTTCATCTTCATGGTCGACTGCCTCCAGTTCGACCGCTCGGGTTCAGTAACGCGTAGCCTACAGTGCAATCACTCGGTTCAGTAGGTGAATACCTCGCTCGGGTTCAGTTAGAGCTCAACGCCTCCCACCCACGCGCGTACGTGTACAAGAGAAACGGGCATCGCTTGGCCCCTGACTACCCACTGTAACCGGGAACTCCCCGATATTTTCCTCTCCCTCGCTTATACCATGGTTTTTTCCGTCATCGACGATCCAAAGAATGTCATGCAGCTGCATCTCCGGCCCGCCCAGGACGAAAAGCCCATTTCTGTCATGATTTTTTATCATAAAATTAGGAGCCCACCACATCTATGATGATACCGGGTTTTTTCACAATTATCATCATAGAAGTGTCAGAAGCATGATAGAAAAAAAATTGTTCAGCCCAAAATGTCACGGATGTGTCTTTTTTTGTAGTGATGGCATTGGCGCCGAGATGGTGTGGCTGCAAACTGAAAAACGTGAGGAACCATCGAAAGAACGTACTCGTGGGGAAGCCAAATCCGTAGGTGAAGTGTGCGGGGAACACCATGAATTTGTCCTGTCGTGGCTCCGGCACCACCTCGTGCCCGGTGGCACGGGCAGCATCCTTCATTGCCGACGGGATCTTCCGCGCCCGGCAGGTGATGGATGTCCTCCTTCATCATCATCGAGCCCTACCACGAGCCCTTTGGGTTGGCCATCTTTGGTTGCGGCAGGGGCGTTAACGCGGTGGCGGTGGCGGGAAGGAAGCCACCGAGATTACCTAGTTGGGCCTGCCCGGCAGGATGGTGGCAAAGACGGGCGGAAAGTGGTGGTTGTGCACTGCAGATGCATGCCAGAGAAGAAGTGGGGGAACGGGAGAGCCTGGGCGAGCCGCTCCCCCTTCCCTCCATTTGAAGACCCAGGGAAATGAGGTGCGTTGTGGGATCGTTTGGGCCCATGATCCCTTCTAGCCCGGAATAATCACGCGCATAAAGTGGTCACGAAAGTGAAACCGTCGGGTTATGCCGACAGGATCGCGTGTGCGGGCTAAGGCATGGCATGCCTACGGCAATGTCCCGTCGTGCGTGGCTCGGCTGGAACCAGCCCTCCCTCCGGGCTGCACATGGCACGCGGCTGGCCCGCGATAGAGCGTGAATCGACAGGTGGGCCAAGCGCGGGCTGGCTAGGAGGTTCAACTTTGGTGTCGGTTGTGTGTTAACCTAGCCAGCCGCAAGCGGCTAGCACCACAGGCATCTAGTCAGTCTCCGGCAGAAAGATTTCCGCCGGTGGAACTGGTCCTCATTAAGAACTACACTCCGTCTACAACCTATTTTTGGGGGAAACCTGTGGAGGCCCTCCTCCCAAGACCATAGGACCTCAACAGCTTCAAGGGCTACTGTCGAGCGGATGTCCCGCAGGTAGGCTCAAGTAAGTAAGTCAACGTTTCAAAACATCATGGCGGCTCAGATCCATCAAACCGGCTAGCCCTTCGGCTGGCTCCTCCCGCTGGAGACCGGCTAGTCGTAGTGCCTTGCCCGGGCCGGCTGGCAGCATCCAGTAGCCGGCGGGGTCAGCACCTGTCAAATCCATCCGTACCAGCAATAGTGGCGGTACATCCCCCGCATTGTTGGGAGCGTGGCTATAGTGCCGCTAGTATTGCTGATCGAAGCAACCAGCACCCAGACGGCTTGACACTATGGATGCATCGTGTCAACCACCCCATGAAGCCATGCCTTACATGTTACAGCGGCGAGCTGTCGGCTGGACCCAGTAGCCGGTGGGCCCCACGGCAAACAAGACCACGTAGCCAGCAGGCCCCACTGGAGGCTAGAGACCACCCTACCTTTTCAGTTTTTTGTAACCTGGGAGGCCCAAGTATAAGAACTCCCAAGAGCCCCCTAGGAGGGGTTCGGCTCATTCTTTCCACCACACCCACACCCGAGGCAGAGATCAGAGCTAGAGCTCTCTTCTTCCTCTGTTGTTACAACTCTAGGACTATCCATGTACAACTAGTGTTGATCATAGTGATCCTTGCAGGGCTAGGGGTGTTACCTCCATTGGAGGGCCCTGAACCTGAGTACGTCTCTGTGTTCATCAGTGCGCGTGCCTAATCTCGCTTTCGGGCACCGTCGGTGCTCATCGGCCCCTAAGCACACGGGATAAGCCATCCCATGGCATCTGCCATGATAATACTACGACATCGCCGCCAGAACTGATGTTCAATTTCTCTTTGATATGCCAATCAGACTGGGAACGTTTCCAACTGTGTATAGTGCCAAGCAACAAAGTCTTCCATGAGCTAAACATGTAACGGAATCTAGAATCCTATTGGCATCTATCGATGAGAATATATCTCTAATCAAAACTTCATCTCACTGCCACTCATGTAGATTAATAAGTTCCTCAACGTAAGTGAGCATCGATGCACCTCTAAAGGCCATTACCTTCCGTGAGTGACGTGACGAGATAGTGGATATGTGGGCATCTATCCCAATGTGGATCGATAAAGTCTAGTCAAAAACCGAAAGTGTTGTTCTAATCCTGAGGTCATGTGAGTTTGGGTGAACAGTAAAATGAAAAAAAATGAAAAAATATTCACACAAAAGTGTTTGACACGTTGACAAAAGTTCTAACAGCTTGCAAAATTTCAACACCAAATGACATTCATGGAAAACATGGCAAACATAATAAAATCGATACTCCAAAATGCCTTTGAAAGTAATATTTTCAGGCATCGCGTTTTTTTGCCAGATTGTCCTTGAATGTCATTTGGTTTTGAAATTGTGCAATCTATTAAAACTTTTGTCAATGTTTCACATAAAATATTTGGAATTTTTTGCATTTGTCTCATTTTCCTTTCATTTTACGGTTCACCCGAGTAGAACACTCCTTTTGTTAGTTTTTATCTTTTTACTTCTGTCAACTTCTCCATGAGCTGCTTGATTTCCTTTCGGACACTACCGAAAGTCTCCTTTACCAGACATCTAGCGCGCCTGAAAGGGACGCCAACTTGCGTTGTGTGTTGAGTTATGGTAAAATTTACCATGTAATGTGTTTTGATATTTGTTAGGATTTTATAGTCTAACTATTTTTTTGGTTGGTAGCCCATCCTTGCCTCTAACATATACACCAGACTCAAGTTAAGGTAAATCAGACCACTGTGTAAAACGTAAAATAATTGTTTCTTAACACTATTTTGAAAAAAATCACCTCGATCAGCTAAGGTGTCTTTTACGAACAAGAACAAGTAGTTTGGTAGGGCTCAAATCGATGCCTCGCATCCAGCAACAATATGTCATAGCAACACATGCTTGCACGTTCGATCGATCGGAGTCGGCCACGATACATGTGGCCAAGCAACTTGCTGTCAATTTGATCCAATAGAGAATACGACCAAGAAGTGTCACTTCTTTCGAGTCAAATAAAGAAAACAAGATTCCATTAACATCCTTCGCTGTCCTCGTCATAAGTTAAATGTACCTGTTAAAAAGCACCGACACGCAAGTTCCTTGACAGTCATTCAAGTAGTACCTTGCGAGAGATGACCAAAGATGGTCTCTGCTCTTCCGAGTTTCACAGGAAACTAATAAACTGCATATTCATAATTAGAATACACACCCGGCCTCTATACATACTCCAATGTGTATCTTTCAAAAAGAATTCTCACGGAAAAGTATGTGTGGCGGTGGGGATTGGATCAAATCGACGAGAAATCCAGCTAATTAAGAAAGCTAGTTGTCCCCGCAAAAAAAAGCTAGTTGTCTAGCAAAAATTATTATGTTGGGGTTGGTTAATTTCATGGGCCTAGCTAGATCCACCTAGATTGGGAGGGATAGGATGGTTGATGTCATGTTTAATTAATGGAGGTGTTAATTAAGGTGGAGGAGAGAGGGGAGAGTGGCTAGCTACATGCAAAATGGGTCCAATAAGATGGTGATGGTGAGGTTTTTTCCGCGAAATGTTTTCTTCGGTGAGGGGCGATCCTAAGGCGGCTAGGGTTTCGCTGGTCCGCCGCCAGCTGCCTCCTTGGCGGCGGCAGGGGGCAGTGCTTGCAGTCCCAGGACGGCGCTGTAAGGTTGCCGTGGCTGGTCTCTCTCTCTCCACTATGTGGTTGTGGCTGAATCTTGCATATGGTCATCCGTATTGGATCAGTTTTTCTGCTCAATCGGTTTGATTGGAGGAGCATACTGTTTTGGAGAATTTGAAGATTTCTGAGGAAGTAGAAATACAGTCCTCTGATTGGATGTGGTGAAATTGTTAGCAGCCTTGGATTCGGTGGGGTTGGAGTCTTTCTGTCTTCTCACGCTCATTCGTGAGAGAGCAACGATGAAGGTTCTGAGTTGGAATTGCAATGGTCTCGGGAATGAACCGGCAATCCGTGCTTTGCTCGATGTCCAACGGAAGTCAAATCCCGATGTGATGTTTTTGTCGGAGACTCGCCTAGAAAGCTATCCGGCTGAATGTTTACGGCGCCGCCTTAAGATGGACCAAACATTTGTGTGCCATGGCGATGGGAGGATAGGAGGTCTTATTCTATTTTGGAAAAAGGAATTTAAGGTTCAGAGGTTGGACCTTGACCCTATGTTTATAGATGTGATGATCACGGATATAAGTGATAATACATGGAGACTTACTGGTATGTACAGAGAGTTTAGATGGGAGAATAAGCATAAAACATGGGACCATATGCGGGCATTGCATCAATCACAGTGTCAGCCATGGTTTTTAGCTGGTGATCTAAACGAAATACAATTTTTACAGAAAAAGAAGGAGGTAATCCTCGCGCCCATCAATATATGACAGCATTTCAGAATGCTATCAATGATTGCAATCTCAAGGATATGGGATTTGTCGGGGATATGTTCACCTGGAGGAGAGGAAGAATACGTGAGAGATTGGACAGGGGTCTAATAAATGACGAGTGGTCGATTCTATACCGACATGCAGCGCTTGAAAATCTGGAGTTCAATCATTCATACCACAGACCTATTCTTGTGAACACTGAATATTACATTCAGGAACATGTGGATCCTAACCAAAGAATAAGAAGGTTTGAGGCGTACTGGCTGAAGGAAAGAAAAATTACTGATGTAGTACAGGACGCATGGGCTCATGTTTAGCGAAAAAAGGAACTAGCCTGTATGAAAAACTTTCATGCATGCATGGTCGCTTCCATGATTGGGACTAGAGAGATTACGCAAGGCACAATGGGAGTTGGAACAAGCGATGACTAGTCCTATGACAGGTGAAAATGAAGAGAAGAGGAAGGAGTTGGCTGAACTGGTGAAATATTTGCTTGAGCTGGAGGAGATTGCATGTAGGCAACGCTCGCGTGCTACATGGTTGACAAGTGGCGATCAAAACACAGGTTTCTTCATGGCTTATGCTTCAGCTAGGAGAAAAAAGAATTTCATTAAGAGGTTAAAGGATGATAATGGGCAATGGCTGGAAGGTAATTCATCTTTAAATTCGCATGTCCAGAATTACTTCTCTAATCTGTTCTCTTCGGAAGTTAATCAAACAGATCCAATATTGTTGGAAAAAGTGCATAGTAAAGTGACTGATCAGATGAACAATATGTTCATGGCTCCTTTTACTGCGGAAGATGTGCATAAAGCTATGTTAGGTATTGGAGATCTAAAAGCGCCAGGGCTGGATGGGTTACATGCTATATTTTTTAAAAAGTATTGGCATATTCTTGGGAGCGATATCACTCATGAAGTCTTACATGCTATCAACACATGTCAGATTCCTGCTGAGTGGAATGATACGTCAATTGTGATGACCCCAAAGGTGGATGCACCTGAACTGGTAACTCAATTTTGGCCTATTAGTCTTTGTAATGTGCTTTACAAAATTATCTCCAAAATGTTGGCTGCCAGATTGAAGAGTATATTACCTGAAATTATTTTACCAACCCAAAGTGCATTCATTCCTGGTAGATTGATTACAGAAAATATACTTATTGCCTATGAGTGTATCCATAAAATAAAGAATACGAGGAACAGTCTTGCTGGATTGTGTGCAGTCAAGCTGGACATGCATAAGGCTTATGATAGAGTAGAATGGATCTTCTTGAGAAATATGATGAGGAAATTGGGATTCCATGAGAATTGGATTGATTTAATGATGGCTTGTGTGACCTCAGTAAGATACATAGTAAGATTTAACTCACATGAGACAGATATATTTACCCCTACAAGGGGTCTCAGGCAAGGGGACCCCCTCTCGCTGTACCTATTTCTGATTTGTGTATAAGGTCTTTCTAGTTTATTGCAGTATGAAGAAGAAGTTGGTGGCATTGATGGGATCATAGTGTGCAGGAATGCACCGTCAGTTTCACACCTCTTATTTGCTGACGATTCTCTAATTCCCATGCGAGCTGATGTGTTAAATGCAACTTCCTTACGGCAAGCACTAGAAACCTACTGTGAGAATTCGGGACAGATGATCAGTGTGGGTAAATCGAGCATATTTTTCAGCCCAAATACTAATGTGACCACGAAAGCTAAAAATGTCAAGAGCTGGATATAAATGTGGAAGCCTTATTTGATAAATATCTCGGCCTACCTGTCATGGTTGGTGCTGACAGAAGTGACTGTTTCAAACATCTCCGTGACAGGGTTATGTAGAGGATAAAAGGATGGATGGAGAAAAAATTATCCATAGGTGGCAAGGAGATCTTATTGAAAGCCATTGCTCAGTCTATACCAGTATTTGCAATGTCAGTTTTCTGTCTTCTAAAGGCGTTTGCAAAGAAATTACAGATGTAATAGCTCAATTCTAGTGGGGTGATGAAGAAGATAACAAGAAGATGCATTGGTATTCTTGGTGGAAGCTATGTTTCCCAAAGAGTGAAGGTGGGATTGGATTTCGAGATTTATATTCGTTTAATCGTGCTCTCTTGACGAAACAATGCTGGAGATTGATAACGAACCCGGACTCGCTTTGTGCTAGCATATTAAAGGCAAAGTATTACCCAAATTGTGATATTCTCCTAGAAGGGCCAAAAAAGGGATCTTCCTTCACTTGGCAGAGTATCATTGCAGGGTTAGCTTGCTTTAAACGTGGATACATATGGAGAATAGGAACGGGAGAAAATGCCGACATATGGGCTGACCCGTTGATACCTTCAAGCCCAAACAGGATGATTATTACTCCACGGAATCAGTCTATTTTAACAAAGGTTTCTGAAGTAGTTAATCCTATTACCCAAACGTGGGATGAGCAATTGCTTCACGACCATTTTAACCCTGTGATGTTCGAAGGATCTTGCACCTTCAAGCATTTGATGATTTTGTTACCTGGCATCCGAATAAAACTGGAATATTTTCTGTGAAAACTGCATATCATATTGAGTGGATACACAAATATGGGGGCCATGCAACTGCCCTAGGCAGACCGGGAAGCTCTATGACTCCGGGAGTGTGGTCTATGCTATGGAATCTTCAAGTCCCACGTAAAGTTCAAATATTTTGCTGGGGAATTCTGCATGGAATTGTACCGTTAATGTCCGTACTCGCTAACAGACACATCCCAATGACTGGAGAATGCCCAATCTGTCACGTTGGAGCAGATGATGTGCGCCATCTGCTTTTTGAATGCATTCCAGCGAGAGAATTATGGGAGAAATTTGGCGTGTTGGACTCTATCAGATCGGCCCTTCATGTGGATCGCTCGGGATCAATAGTTCTGGAAGACTTGCTAAACTTACCAACCACTCCGTTTCATATCATGCCTACTATTCGAAGTATTGACGTCATAGCAGTGGGGATGCTGGTATTTGTGGTGTATCCGTAGGCAGGTCACACACAATGAGACAATTCCACCTCCCAATAGATGGCCCATTTCAGTGATGGCAATTTCAGGCGGGTATAACAAAGTGTCAAACCAAAATAGGGAGGACACAGAGCATAGATGAAAGAGGCCAGACCCAAAGTTTGTTAAAGTAAATGTTGACGCTGCTTTTTATCAAGATGCAGGTGCAGGAGCAACAGCCGCTATAATCAGAGACTAGAAGGGACAATTTCTGGCTGCTCAATGCAAATACAATGATTGTGCTTCAGATGCTACGGCTATGGAGGCTAGGGCCATGCGAGATGGCCTTCAATTTGCAAACTCATTAGTCTTTAATCGGGTTGAGGCCGAATCAGATTCCCTTGAAGTCATTCAGTTCTGCACAGGACAAACATAGTGGTGGGATGCATCAGCAACAGTCTTTGCAGAGTGTCTGGATATTGTTACGTCAATTGGGAGGGTCACCTTCAAGCATTGTTTCCGTGCGGTGAATACCACACCTCATGAGCTAGCTAAGTTTAGTTTTTGTAATAAAGTGTCAGATAGTTGGACTGACGAACCACCTGCATGTATCGTCAATAGCCTTGTGACCGATGTAATTTTGATCTGAGTTAATAAAGCTAGTCATGATGGCCTTCCCTAAAAAAAGATGGTGATGGTGAGAGTGTGGTTAGCATGGAAAAATGGTGGGAGGGGAGTAGGAGGGAGAAGGAGAGGAGCTTGGAGGAGGAGAAGTGCTTTGAGAAAGAAGAGTTGGTGTGTGGAAAGCTATGGTTCGAGCCATCTCACTTACTGCGATCTCACCGCAGTGGCAGGCAGGGAAAGGAACTCGTCACTAGTAAATTTGACCAACTTTATCGTCAGCGCAAAATATACTTGTGGCCATCGACTACATATGTCCGCCATTGGTGTACTGAATACCTGTGACGGGCAGATATTGATTGCTCGACATTGATGCATTTAGCCTAAGGCTAATTTGGTAAACAAATTACAAGCGGCGGGTCCAAATTTGGCCCGCTAGTGATGTCTTGACAATAGTGGAAGACACTTGTTTCTATCCACCACTACTATCTGGTTGAAATACCAGTGATGAGGTTCTAAGTATGCTCGCCCCTAATGTGACCTCATACATAATCAATTTCCTAGTACCGAAAGATTTTGTTTATGTATTGTTGCATTGATATTATCAAAGTAGTGCTCAATTTACAGCTGAAGTGATTTACACATTTTTCAGAGAGTACTATTTAGTGTAAAGTGAAATTACAGATTTTATGACAAACTTGAATTACTCCCTCCGATCCATATTAAATTGTACTAATGCAGGGACAGTTAATATGGATAGGACGGAGTAGCAAATTCATGTGGTGTGACCTCGTCGTAAAATACAGTTGCCTCCTACTTATTCACTTGTGAATGTAAGTGATCGAAGGTCGGGGGTGTAAAATGTCAGGGAAGATAGAGTGACGTGAGGAGATGGTGCATATGTGAGGATCGATCCTAATGTAGGTAGAATTATTACAAAGTTGAGTAACTTATTTTGGGACAGAGTGAGTACAGAACTAAGTTTGTTATTGTTATCTTGTGGCAGCTTCTCCGTGAGCTGCTTGATTTCCTTTCGGATACTACTGAAAGTCTCCTTCACCCGACAACAATCGCGTCCGAAAGGGAGGCCAACTTGCGCTGTGTGTTGAGTTATGGTAAAATTTACCAGGTAATCTATTTTGATTTTTGGTAGGGTTTTATAGTATGACTATTTTTTTGGTTGCTAGCCCATCCTATATACCTCTAACATAATACAACAGACTCAAGTTAAGGTAAATCAGACCACTGTGTAAAGCATACAATAATTGTCTCTTAACACTGTTTTGATAAAATCACCTCGATCAGATAGGTATTGTTGACGAACAAGAACAAGTAGTTTGGCAGGGATCAAATCGATGCCTTGCATCTAGCAACAATATGTCATAGCAACACATGCTTGCACGTTCGATCGATCGGAGTCGACCACGATGCATGTGCCCGCCCAACTCCGGTGGGGACGGCATGGCGATTGGTGGCGCTCCGGCGGCTCCTGGCGCGTGGATCCGGCGAGTGGGGATGCGGACGGCGGCTCCTGACTGCTTGACGAGGCTCCTCCAAGCGGTGCTGCTGCTACAGTGGGTTGCTCCGGCTTCGGCCCGGCATCCCTGCTCGGCGGGTTGGGACGGGGTGATGGCTCCCCCCCCCCCGGCTTGCTGCTAAGGGGCTGGCCAGTTTACTAGCCCAGCGTAGTGGTGGCTGCCGGGGCGGCGACCTAGGATTTGGTGGAAGCGGCTTCGGCTGGGGGGGTGGTGCGAGCATCTGGATGTGGTGGGTCTCGGGATCCCACGGCGAGTTCGAGGTCGGCCTCAGCAGGATGGGGTTCGTTGGCTGCGTTGGTGCTGGCAGGTGGTGGTTGGGCATCTCCAGGAGAAATCCTATGTCCGGCCACTGCCGGATCTGGCAGCGGCGACGCCCGTGGGCGTTGTGCTCTTTTTTGGAAGCGTCGTTGTTGTGTGGTGCTCCTCCCCCTCCCCGTGGCCTTGGCTCCGGAGGGAAACCTCAGATCTTCGAGATCGGGCGATGAAGGCGCCTTCACGTCTTCTTCCTCCTTGGGGGCATCGTCTCGGAGCCGGCCACAACCTGGAGAACAGTGGATGGCGGCATCTTCGCCGCGTGGGTTGCGGCATCTTTGCCGCGTGGTTTGCGGCATCTCCGCCGCGTAGTTTGCTGAGGCGGCCATTTCGGGGGCGCTGATTTCTGTTTGGCAACGATGATGGCATCGAGGGGAGCTTTGGTCGCGGCTCAGGCTTCGGTAGTCAGATCTTCCCGGCGTGTCTGAGGTGCTCTTCCGTTGGTTGCTTGGTTGCTTTGAAGTCAGAGCTGCGGTGGAGTGTGTCCATGCGGTGACGATGATAGGCGCTCGGTGGTCGACTACGGCGGGCACTGTCGGTGCAAGTCCTCTTTGTAGCTCTGTGATCCCATGTCGGTGGTACCCATGTTATATGGGTTGGATTGTATCGGTTTTAGCCCAGTTTTCCGTCAATTAACCAGGCAATTCTCACCCATCTTAATCAATGAAAATAGCAAGTCTTTTGCCTTGTTTAAAAAACACACAAAATTGTACCAACAATTAGCAAAGTCATAAAAGACAGGAGATATAAACAATGGTGGAGTAAAAAAACTCCAAAATTATCAATACAATTATCAACAAGCTACGGCAGCAACCATATATACACCACGCATCTCTTTATATCACAATCACAGTGAGAAGGGTTCTCCGACAACACACTACAGGAAATACCCTACATGCCCACGGCAAAAGATATGCCAGCGGATTTTTATTGGGGACGTCAGAATACCTACACGTAAGCTGACGACCAGAGTAAAATCAAAAGAAAATGAAAAAAATTCAAACAAAAATGTGTGGAACAATGACAAAAGTTTTAACAGCTTGCAAAATTTCAACATCAAATGACAGTCGTGGAAAAAGGGCAAAAATAACGAAATTGATACTCTAAAATGTGTTTGAAAATAACATTTTCGAGCAGCGCTTTTGGGTTTGTTTTTTACCAGATTTTCCTGGAATGTCATTTGGTTTTGAAAATTTGCAATCTATTAAAACTTTTCTCAATATTTCACACAAAAAATTGGAACTTTTACTTTTTTTTTCATTTTCTATTCATTTTCCTGTTCATCCAAGCTCACCTGAGCTCGGGATCAGAATAGTACAACACTCTATTTGTAAGTTGTTACCTTTTTCCTTCGGTCAGCTTCTCTGTGAGCTGCTTGATTTCCTTTCGAACACTACTGAAAGTCTTCTTCGCCAGACATCAAGCGCGCCCGAAAGGGACGCCAACTTGTGTTGTGTGTTGAGTTATGGTAGAATTTACCATGTAATGTGTTTTGATATTTGGTACGATTTTATAGTCTGACTACTTTTTGGTTGGTAGCCCATCCTATAAACCTCTAACATAATACAACAGACTCAAGTTAAGGTAAATCAGACCATTGTGTAAAGCGTAAAATTATGTTTCTTAACACTGTTTTGATAAAATCACCTCGATCAGCTAGGTATCGTTGACGAACAAGAACAAGTAGTTTGGCAGGGATCAAATCGATGCCTTGGATCTAGCAACAATATGTCATAACAACACATGCATGTCGGTCGATCGATCGATCGGGGTCGACACGATGCATGTGGCCGTGCAACTTCCTGTTAATTTCATCCAATAGAGAAGACGACCAAGAAGTGTCAGTTCTTTCCGGTCAAATAAAGAATTCAAAAACTGACGTCCTTCGTTGTCCTCGTCACAAGTTAAATGTAGCTGTCCCAAGCACCGACACATAAGTTCCTTGGCCGGGCATTCAAGTAGTACCTTGCGAGAGGATAACCAAAGATGGTCTCCGCTCTTCGGAGTCTCACAGAAAACTAATAAAAAATGATCACCATGTTCACCCATATAAATAGTTAAGCTTCGTCTAGTGAACAACTATTATCGATCCTGGCGAGGGTGTACCTAGATTGCTCGTGGATACGTGATCAACATCTGCATATTCATAAGTTAGTTACTCAAAAAGGATTTCCCCGCTTTATATTACAAAGCAACTAACACCGATCACATAGCAATTGCTGAGGTGAGCAACACAGCAAGCCGAAAAGAAAAAAGAATGAAGAACTAAGTAGACACAAATGCCAAAAATGGCAGCTCAACAAAGCCCGGATGACCCACCACCGCTGCACCCTCCGGATTCAACCCACCACGGACCAAGGCTCCGATCCGCCGCATATCAAGCATCCCCTCCAAAAAAGAATGCGACGCCGACGCTGCTGCTGCCCGGACGTGTCCTAGGGTTTCCCCTGGCACGCCGAAGGGAGTGGGGAATGGATACCACCGACACCCTTCGGGAAGGAATGGCGGCACCCGTAGGTGTCACCCCATCAAAGCCAAAAGAACCGGCAAGGATTTTGCCCACACTCCAATACCCACTGCCCAACCGGGCCGGAAACAACCAGCCAACTCGCTGCCCACCAGCATGCGTGACTGCAGTCTTGGTGCCACCCACGCCGCCTAACTAAGATCACCACACTACAAGAAATATGTCAACTTATGACCTTCTATCAGTGATCCTGGAAGAATTGGTCATAGTTTTATGACCATTTGAGACCAATTGGACAAAAGCTGTTCGAGGGGCTCCAAACCCTAAACCATTGCGACCATTTTGGTCAGAAAGGTCATAATTTCCTTACATGAAATGGTCATAAAGCTAACAGCGCTAGTCCGCTGCCTTCTTTCTAGTTGCTAACGACCAATATAGATGGTCATAGCCTTGTAAATTGTGGTGGGTTGCTATGACTAGGCGCCACCTCATCAGTTTTGCCTATGTGTCATGTCCATGTGGCAGTTTTTGCCCTTGGTTGTGAAGCAACCTATATTTCTGTCATAACCAAAATTCCCAAAAAAATCTCATAAATTCTTTGGGTCATATCTTCGTCAAATATGTAAAAACCTTCCTTGCCTAGTTCAAAAATAATTCAAAAATATTCATTTTCCTATTCTGTTCAGAGTAACAGTTTGTGAAGGAAGTACCACTTTGGCATGTCCAAATAGTATCCATTTTCTACAGTGCTTTCCTATGCCAAAATAACCATCCTCCACCAAATGCCAGCTCAATCCATTCATTATTTTGAGCCGAGCTTCAATATTCGTATTTATGTCTAGTGTGGTGGTTTGCAAAGCAAGTACCACGTAGGCTCCTCCTTTTGAGCTGAAAATTTGTGAAAACGGTCTTCTTAGTAACTGATCATCCTCAGCCAAAACTCACGCCCATTAGCCATGTACATTTCCCGTACCGCTAATCAAACACTTGGCTACTAATTCATGTTTGAGCATCGATTGGTCTCCTCGTGAGAATCTTATGTTGTAATTTTCTTCCTAGCACCAATATGGGGAGTGCCCAACCCACTAGACATGCCTAGGCCGCCCAGAACACATGGCAACGACACGGTCACGCGGTGACCACGCGGCGGGCATGTGAGTTTACGCGCTCTAGAGTTGGGGTCCTCGGCCACCGCCCAAACCTCGACGTATCGCCACCAAACCATTTATTTATGATTAAATAGGTCCTTATGTAGCTAGAAATGATTTTTGTAAAAAATAAATAGCAAACTATGAGGCAGCTGCAGTTCAAATTTTACCCGCTTCCACCTGAATCGGCGGGAATTTGTCTTTTTCACCAGAGGTGGATCAAAATTTTTGACATCCAACCATTTTGTCAATTGTGCATTAAATATGGCCTAGTATTTTATAAAAATGGTTTGGTCCAATTTTGCAACAATTATTTGGTAGTTCCTTCACAAAAAAACCTCCTTTCGGGCACTCGAAAAATGGAAAATGATTTTTTCGTCCAACGAAAATGAAAACTTCTTTAGGCAACATTGTTTGCCATTCCAATATGCACCCTTGTGCATAATATGAGATCATTTGAACAAACTATGCCATGAATGTGGCCATAAGATTGATCATTTGACTTGAAAGCCATGAATCTTCACACTTGATAGCTCATTTCTGAGAATACTTTTTTAAAATAATTACTGTATTACAATTTTATTATTTTTCCTGGAAACTTGTTCACATATAGTGACACAATGCGAAGGTTTTCCAATTTTTTGATTTTTTTTGAATTTTTTACGCCCGTTTCAAAATGCGGTTAAAACGGCGGGCTTGACCGTTCCTAGCTAGTGGTTGAATATTGGAATTTTTTTGGTGTTTCTCTGATTAAATAGATACTTATGTACCTAGAAATGATTTTTGGAAAAAAATAAATAGCAAACTATGAGGCACCTGCAATTCAAATTTGACCCGCTTCCAACTGAATCGGCGGAGATTTGTCTTTTTCACCAGAGGTGGATCAAGGCTTTTGACACCAAACCATTTTGTCAATTGTGCATTAAATATGTCCTAGTATTTTAGAAAATTGATTTGGTCCAATTTTGCAACAAATATATGGTAGGTCCTTCACAAAAAAAACTCATTTCGGGCACTCGAAAAATGGAAAATGTTTTTTTTTTACCAAAAAACTCATTTCTCATGACATATTTTTAAAGATATTTATCTTATTTCATGTTTGTTAATTTTCCTGAAAACTTATTCACATTTGGTGACACGATGAGAATGTTTTTCATTTTCTTTTTGAATTTTCTCAGGTCATAAAATAGCTGATATGATTTTAACACGCTATTTTTAGTCAACTACGACCAATTTAAATGGTCATAACGTGGTACTGCATTTTGATTGGTTCGTGGACATCTCATGCGGATCATGCCTGGAACACCATCGGATGCTCGCGGATCCAACGACAGTCCTCGGCCCAATACACCAACCCCAAGCGCACCTAAGCCGAAACCCTAGC
>LT934112.1:96700164-96713655 GCA_900231445.1 Triticum turgidum subsp. durum
CGCCGCCACCTACGCCTCTTGTTCCGGCGTGTTCCGGCGGGCCTCGCCGGTTTGCAGCCCAAATCCGAGCTCCCGTGCCTCCGCTCTTCCCTCCCCTCCGGCTAGATCCGCCTCTTGTGTCCCGGGTAGCTCATCCCCAACCCCTTCCCACGGCTAGGATTTCGAGGGTGGCGTTCCCATCAATCTAGCCGCACGGCACGGCCATGGCCATGGCGGAGGCCAGATACACCCTCTCCCTCATCTCCTCGCCGCCGCCACCTCCTCCCCGTCCTACAGCGGCGCGTCCCGCCACCACCTCCTTCCTCGATGCGTCCCGCAGCGACGCCCATCGCGTCCCGGAGCTGGACGACGGCGCGGTGGAGAGGGAGCCGGCGGCAGCGTCGCGCGATGGCAGGTGACGAGTCCTCATCTTTTCCTTGGTCCTCTCTGCTCCCTCCCTAGTTCCATCTGATTCGATTCGCTGAATCGGTTGCCTTCCACTGACAGGTGCGTCGAGCGGGCCGTCGCCGCGTCGAGCTCCACCGCCCAAGTCCGGCGTCCCGCCGCCCGCCGGACCTCCCTAGCTGTCTTCCTCCACTGCATCCCGTCGCTCCTCGAACGCATCAAGTCCCCCTGCATCAAGCGTCGCCCTCGCCAGGACGCATCGAGCGCACTCACGTGCGTGGGGTCAAGGGCGTTGACCGCGCCCCTGCCTGGCCAGATCGCCAGCGCCTCCCCGCTTGATCCCCTGCTCGACCGCTCGCATGGTTGGGCCACCTCTAAATTTCAGTCGTGATTTATATAGATCCTCTCTTTCTCTTTTTATGAATCAATCAAACAAATAGCTGACAGTCTTAATTCACTACACAACTAGCCAGGCTTGTTTCGCTATCTTATTATTATCAAATCAACTGGCCTCTATCTTCAGTTCATATGACAAATACCTACTACTAGTAGGACTACTTTGTTAAGATGACTGCTCTACTCTAGGCCCAGCACCAGCGATTCTTATCGGATCCTAAAAATGAACAGCACCCAAACAAAAGCATGGTAGTAATCTGAGGCTTTTAATGGATGCCTGGACTATTTTACAAGGATTCCTTGTTGCGCACCTGTACTGAACTGCCTGATTGCTTTCAATTCAGTACCAATTTGTCTTACCACTCGTAATCTATGTTGCACATTGCACTGCTGTATGAGATAAACAAACTATGCATCTAACAGATGCTTGTACTGGATACTCTAATACTAGTATTTAGCGATCCACTTCGCTGTCGAAATTGTCTTATGATTCTTACAATCCTACTCAGGATTGGGCTCCAAACTGAATTCGATGCGGCTGTTCAATAAAATTTGATTTTGATTTTATGGCAGAATTTAGTAATGGTTATGTATACTTGATCAGGGTAGTCCTATTTCCTGTGATCTTTCCTATCATTTGCTAGTGTGATGCTTCAAGATGACAAATTTTAAAACCCAAACTATTGTAAACAAGCTTTCTGCATCTTGAGAATTAATTGTTCATGATAGCCGAATAGTGTAGTTGATCATCACTATTGCTAAATGCTATTGCCTGCTATAATATAAGATGAGCACTCAACCATTGTACAACTATTTTCATATTTGTTTTTTATATTTTATAAATGATGATAGTTTGTATAAGATGTTCACATGTTTTTTTTTACTAAAATCTCTTATGCCCTTGACTTAGCTTAACCCAGAATAGCAGCATCCTTGATGCGTACTGACCTTCACCTCGTTCTTTCTCTCGCAGACTCGAAGGAGACCATATGCAAGGCACCTCCTCTTCGGCTGTGAGAGTGTCCAGGGGTCGTGGGTGCGGCTAATGCCTATGTCTGTGGCCGCACTTGACACTTCCCTCTCTTTAAGGGCACATATCATTTTTTATAACTCTGCTATCTTTTCCCAAGTCTTTATTATCTTGCCTAGCCTTGTAATGATATGGATTGTTTGATGCTAATTACCCAAGCTAGTGCATGATGTTAGGGATAACCTGAGAGCACTTGCCTAAGTTTATAAGATATGACATGTGCCAGTCCAAGCCTGCTGCTCTTTCAATGCTTTTGCTGCTGTACTGTGTTTCTCTAGTTGTTCGAATGTTTCTGCTTCTTTTGGACCTGATGATAAGGACCTTTCTTTTCTCCCGTGGGTTAAAACAATGGGAGTTTGCATGGAAGGTTCTCTCGCTGTATGTGAACAGCAGTATGATGTTACTTGGCAAATGTTTTTTCTATGACATGAGGGAAGAGCTACTATCATGTGCATGGAAGGTTTTCAAGTGAGCACTTGTTAGTTTGTTTAGTACTTATGTAGTATGGGAAATATGCATAGGTATGTCCATGTGATTTTTAAGCATGCTTACTGCCTACCTGATACAGAGTTCTATAACTGATGTTCTTTATTTGACAGTCTATAGCCTCTTATAGTTGAAAAGTTGAATAGTTACATTATGTGTGCTGCTATGTCTCTTATAGTTTCAGAAAAACATTAATTTATCTGTCCTGTTCTATTAATCCTAAAGATGAAACTCATGCATATGTTGCTTAACCTGACTGGCTTGAGTATTGTTCCGAACGAATTATACTACAGATTCCCTTCACTGTTTTTCTTCTAGTTATCTCATAGGATTACTCATGAGGCACATCTATTCCCTCCATTTTTTAGACCAAAATGGTGATTAATTCAACATGCTTATGAGTATCATGCTTCTGAATATCTCCAAGCTGGATATTTCCATTAAACATGTTTCTGAATACCTCCCATATATATTTCCGTTAGTCTGCTTAGTGCATCATTAAGATTATAAGCATCATTTTCATTGAATGCTAGTTACATATTTGTGTGTACTCAAGTTGAAAATGGGACTTGGAATAATATGCAAGTTTCATCTTTTCTATTGCAGCGAGTGGGTCGGTTATGCACTGGCAGGATCCTTTCTACTAGCGGTGGGCGCGATGGTCCGGGCCAAGCAGAGAAAGATAGGTGAGATATGCTCAGAGGTGATCATCGACAAGTCCTCGGACAAGATGACGATGGAGAGTATAGTGGAGGCACAACACATCATGAAGAAGGTGCATGAGTACGTCAAGACGACGAACGTCGTGATCCTCAGGCTATCGTCCATTATTCTAGACCGGTCACCAAAGGTATATATAATTGCACACTAGTCTTGATCATTGACCATCCTTTGTGTAATGTTGGGGTACCGTCCGTCACATATGGTTCTGGACTATAATGTTTTGTGTACTGTTCATTGTCCTGATCATTGTTTTAGTTAAATTCAGTCCAAATTCAGTCTAGGAGTACTCCAAATTTAGTCCAAACACAGTCCAGATATTGTTTTGGTTTCCTTGTACTCCAAATTCATTCCAAACAGTCCAGGAGTATAAACAAGTTTACAGATTCAGTCCAATTTCACTTGTGCAGGAAATTCACCTGTGCGGCGGCGGCCGGGAAGGAGCAGCATCGGCAGCCCTGACAGAGGAAGTCATGTTGCTGTTTTGTTTGTTCCAAGCCTTGACTATGGTTGTCCAGCGAGTCCGGCATGTCGTCATTTTCTTGTAAAGCAGTATTGTATCACACTTGTAGAGCTCGTTACACATGTAGATCTTGTAAAGTACTGTATTACACATGGTCATATGTATTGGCAACGTGATCTGGTTGCTCTTATTTGAAGTATCATGTGTGCTTTTGTCTGCCAAGTTAAATACTAGTTGAAATATGAAGAATATGAGCCTGATAGATGGGACTCACTTACCAGACCCAAACCAGACAACTGGGACCCATCTGACTGGTGGACCCATTTAATAAAAAAGGAAATTATAATTATTTAGACGAAAAGGCCAAGGCCCAATAATAAAAAAGGCTGCAATGTTGGGCCAGGCCCATGAAGTCGACCAAAAATTGATAAACAAAATATAGAAAGGCTGAATTAATGGGCTTGGCCCATGTAGAAAATCGAATTGGACCGGGCTGAATCTTGTGCCACATCAGCTTGCCACGCTGGATTCCTACGTGGCCTGGGGGAGGTTGCTAGTGACCAAAACGCCACAGTAGGAATATTTTGGTCGTAAACGTCTTTGACCATTCCAGAAGAAAGGTCGCTATAGTCAGTTTACAACGGCCAGGTTTTGACCTTCTGTTTTTGGTCACAAAAAGGTCATAAATGGAAATTTGTGACCTTTCAGTGACCAGTAGTGGTGGTCATAAGTTGACATATTTCTTGTAGTGCCACCATGAGGCCAAGAGGACGGAGGAAGAAGCACCAGGCTTCCGGACCAGCAACACCAGAGCCGCGCGGGAGGGAACCACCTCCACCGCTGTCGTACAGGAGGCCCATGCCTCTGGCATAGTCGCGGTCACTATCCGAACACGCAGCAGGGCATACCAGGTCATCCCTAGCCCCGCCAGGCCCAAATCGGGCCCACAAAGCCCCATAGGCGACGCTGCATCAGGTCCGCACCAACGCCGCCAGCACCCAGCCACCCATCGCAGCTCCCCCACCTCCCGAAAGACATGACATCAACACTCCCTGTTGCCGGCCCGCCCAGACCCAGATGAGGCTCTTGGGCCCCAGATCTGGGCCGAGCGGGCACCGCCAGACCGTGCCAAGCGCCTCCCCGCTGCCAACGGCAGCGCCACCGCCCAGCAAATCACCTGCTACCACAATGAGAACCCCGCCGCCGCGTCGGACCGTAGCCGCCTAGGAGCACCCTGATACGTCTCCAACGTATCTATAATTTTTGATTGTTCCATGCTATTATATTACCCGTTTTGGATGTTTATGGGTTTTACTTTACATATTTATATCATTTTTGGGACTAACCTACTAACCGGAGGCCCAGCCCGTATTGCTGTTTCTTTCGCCTATTTCAGTATTTCGAAGAAAAGAAATATCAAACGGAGTCCAAACGGAATGAAACCTTCGGGAGCGTGATTATTGGAACGAACGTGATCCAGAGGACTTGGAGTGCAAGTCAAGAAGCAGTCGAGGCGGCCACGAGGGTGGAGGGCCCCCCCTACTGGGCGCGCCCCCCTATCTCGTGGGCCCCTCGGGCGTCCACTGACCTACTTCTTCCTTCTATATATACACACATATCCTAAGAACATCAAAGGCGACCACGAAAAACTATTTCCACCACCGTAACCTTCTGTATCCGCGAGATCCCATTTTGGAGCCTTCGTCGGCGCTCCGCTGGAGGGGGAATCGACCATGGAGGGCTTCTACATCAACACCATAGCCCTCCGCTGAGTTGTGAGTAGTTTACCACAGACCTTCGGGTCCATAGTAATTAGCTAGATGGCTTCTTCTCTCTTTTTGGATCTCAATACCATGTTCTCCTCGATCTTCTTGGAGATCTATTCGATGTAACTCTTTTTGCGGTGTGTTTGTCGAGATCCGATGAATTGTGGGTTTATGATCAAGTTTATCTATGAGAAATATTTGAATCTCCTATGAGTTCTTTTATGTGTGATTAAGTTATCTTTGCAAGTCTCTTCGAATTATCAGTTTGGTTTGGCCTACTAGATTGATCTTTCGTGCAATGGGAGAAGTGCTTAGCTTTGGGTTCAATCTTGCAGTGTCCTTTCCTAGTGACAGCAGGGGCAGCAAGGTGCGTATTGTATTGTTGCCATCGAGGATAAAAGGATGGGGTTTATATCATATTGCATGAGTTTATCCCTCTACATCATGTCATCTTTCTTAATGCGTTACTCTGTTCTTATGAACTTAATACTCTAGATGCATGCTGGATAGCGGTCGATGTGTGGATTAATAGTAGTAGATGCAGGCAGGAGTCGGTCTGCTTGTCACGGACGTGATGCCTATATACATGATCATGCCTAGATAATCTCATAATTATTCGCTTTTCTATGAATTGCTCGACAGTAATTTGTTCACCCACCGTAATACTTATGCTATCTTGAGAGAAGCCACTAGTGAAACCTATGGCCCCCGGGTCTATATTTTATCATATAAGCTTTCAATCTACTTTTATTTGCATCTTTACTTTTCCAATATCATAAAATACCAAATATATATTTACCTTATCATATTATCTCTATCAGATCTCACTTGCGCAAGTGGCCGTGAAGGGATTGACAACCCCTTTATTGCGTTGGTTGCGAGTCCTTTGTTTGTTTGTGTAGGTGCGTGGGACTTTTAAGGAGCCTCCTACTGGATTGATACCTTGGTTCTCAAAAACTGAGGGAAATACTTACACTACTATTGTTGCATCACCGTTTCCTCTTTATGGAAAACCAATGCAAGCTCAAGACATAGCAAGAAGGATTTTTGGCGCCGTTGCCGGGGAGGTCTTCGCTCAAGTCAAGACATACTAAGTACTCATCACAAACTGATATCCCTCGCATTTACATTATTTTCCATTTGCCTCTCGTTTTCCTCTCCCCTACTTCACCCTTGCCATTTTATTCGCCCTCTCTTTCCCAATCTTCTTCTCTCTCTTTCGCTTGCCTTTTTGTTTGCTTGTGTGTTGGATTAGCTGTTGCGATGGCGCAAGATAATACCAAATTGTGTGATTTCTGCAATACCAATAATAATGATTTCCTTAGTACTCCGATTGTCCCTCTTAATGATTTTGAGTCTTGTGAAATCAATACTGCTTTGCCGAATCTTGTTTTGAAAGATCAATTCGCCGGCCTTCCTAGTGAAGATGTCGCTACCCTTCTAAACAACTTTGTTGATTTGTGTGAGATGCAAAAGAAGAAAGAGACGGATAATGATATTGTTAAATTGAAGTTATTTCCGTTTTCACTTAGAGATCGTGCTAAAGTTTGGTTTTCATCTTTGCCTAAGAATAGTATTGATTGACGGAATAAGTGCAAAGATGCTTTTATCTCTAAGTATTTTCCTCCCGCTAAGATCATCACTCTTAGGAATGATATTATGAGTTTTAAACAACTTGATCATGAGCATGTTGCCCAATCTTGGGAAAGAATGAAATGGATGATTCACAATTGCCCTACTCATGGTTCGAATTTATGGATGATCATACAAAAAATTTATGCCGGATTGAATTTTGCTTCTAGAAATTTGTTAGATTCGGCCGCGGGAGGCACGTTTATGGAAATCACTTTAGCAAATGCTACAAAACTCCTTGATAATATTATGGCTAATTATTCTCAATGGCACACCGAAAGATCTACTAGTAAAAAAGGGCATGCTATAGAAGAAATTAATGTTTTGAGTGGAAAGATGGATGAACTTATGAAATTGTTTGCTACTAAGAGTGCTCCTCTTGATCCCAATGATATGCCTTTGTCTACCTTGATTGAGAATAATAATGAATCCATGGATGTGAATTTTGTTGGTAGGAATAGTTTTGGAAACAATGCTTATAGAGGAAACTTTAATCCTAGACCGTTCCCTAGTAATTCCTCTAATAATTATGGAAATTCCTACAATAATTCTTATGGTAATTTTAATAAGATGCCCTCTGATTTTGAGAATAGTGTTAAAGAATTTATGATCTCTCAAAAGAATTTTAATGCCTTGCTTGAATAAAAATTGCTTAAAGTTGATGATTTGGCTAGGAACGTTGATAGACTTTCGCTTGATGTTGATTCTCTGAAACTTAGATCTACTCCTCCTGAACATGATATCAATGAGTCTCTCAAAGCTATGAGAATTTCCATTGATGGTTGCGAATAAAGAACCGCTAGATTGCGTGCTAAGAAAGATTGCTTTGTAAAGGCATGTTCTTCTAGTTTCCATGAAAATAATGATGAAGATCTTAAAGTTATTGATGTGTCCCCTATTAGGTCTTTGTTTTGAAATACGAATCTTAATAATGATGGGACTGGAGATGAGCCAACTTTAGTTAAAAGGCGTCCCAATGATTCGGAGTTTTTAGATCTTGATGCTAAATTTGGTAAAAGTGGGATTGGAGAGGTCAGGACTTAAAATAGCATTGAACCCACTATCTTGGATTTCAAGGAATTTAATTATGATAATTGTTCTTTAGAAGGTTGTATTTCCTTGTTGCAATCCGTTGTGAATTCTCCTCATGCTTATAGTCAAAATAAAGCTTTTACCAAACATATTGTTGATGCTTTGATGCAATCTCTTGATGAAAAACTTAATTTGGAAGTTTCTATACCTAGAAAACTTAATGATGAGTGGGAACCTACTATAAAGATTAAAATTAAAGATCATGAGTGTTATGCTTTATGTGATTTGGGTGCTAGTGTTTCCATGATTTCGAAAACTTTATATGATATTCTAGGTTTCCATGATCTTGATGATTGCTCTTTAAATGTGCACCTTGCGGATTCCACCGTTAAAAAGCCAATGGGAAGGATCAATGATGTTCTCATTGTTGCAAATAGGAATTTGGTGCCCGTAGATTTTATCATTCTTCATATAGATTGCAATCTTTCTTGCCCTATTATTCTTGGTAGACCTTTCCTTAGAACGATTGGTGCAATTATTGATATGAAGGAAGGGAATATTAGATTCCAATTTCCATTAAGGCAAGGCATGGAGAACTTTCCGAGAAAGAAAGTTAAATTACCTTATGAATCTATCATGCGAGCTATTTATGAATTGAGTGCCAAAGATGACACTACTTAAATCTATCCTCGCTTTTATGCCTAGCTAGGGGCTTTAAACGATAGCCCTAGTTGGGAGGCAACCCAATTTTATTTGTGTTTTTTCTTTTTGTTCCTGTTTAGTAATAAGTTTTGCATATACCTTCTGTTTTGATGTGTTTTTATATTTTAATTAGTGTTTGTGCCAAGTAGAACCTATAGGATAACCTATGGTGATAGTTAATTTGATTCTGCTGAAAAACAGAAACTTTGCACGCACAAAAATAATTTTGTTAATTCACAGAAGCGTGATTTTGCGTTGATAATTTTTGTCGTAGATCAATAGACAAATTTCCCAGGACTCCCTATTTTGGTAGGAGTTTTAGAATTCCTGAAGTATTCGAGGGTTACAGATTGCTACAGACTGTTCTGTTTTTGACAAATTCTGTGTTTCGTGTGTTGTTTGCTTATTTTGATGCATCTATGGCTAGTATAGATGGTATGAACCATAGAGAAGTTGAAATGTAGTAGGTTTAACGCCAATAAAAATAAAGAATGAGTTAATTAAAGTACCTTATGTGGTGGTTTTGCTTTCTTTCATTAACGGAGCTTATGAGATTTCCTGTTGAGTTTTGTGTTGTGATGTTTTCAAGTTTTGGGTAAAGATTTGATGGACTATGGAATAAGGAGTGGCAAGAGCCTAAGGTTGAGTATGCTCATGGCACCCCAAGATATACAAGAATAGCCAAAAGCCTAAGCTTTGGGATGCCCCCGGAAGGCATCCCTTCTTTCGTCTTCGTTTATCGGTAACTTTACTTGGAGCTATATTTTTATTCGCCACATGATATGTGTTTTGCTTGGAGCGTCTTATATGATATTAGTATTTTCTTTTAGTTTTCCACAATCATCCTTGCTATAAACACCTTTTGGGAGAAGCTCACTTGATTGGTATTTATTAGAATACTCTATGTGCTTCACTTATATCTTTTGAGCTAGATAGTTATTGCTCTAGTGCTTCACTTATATCTTTTAGAGCACGGTGGTGGCTTAGTTTTGTAGAAATTGCTAGTATCTCATGCTTCACTTATCTTATTTTGAGAGTCTCTTAGAACAGCATGGTATTTGCTATGGTTATAAAATTGGTCCTAGAATGGTGGGCATCCAAGTTGGGTATAATAAAAACTATCATAGAAGTGAATTGGATGCTATGATCAATTTGATACTTGATAACTGTTTTTAGATATGGAGGTAAGGATATTAAAGTCATGCTAGTTGGGTGATTGTGAATTTAAAGAATGCTTGTGTTGAAGTTAGCAAGTCCCGTAGCATGCACGTATGGTTAAAGTTGTGTAACAAATTTGAAACATGAGGTGTTCTTAGATTGTGCATCCTTATGAGTGGCGGTCGGGGATGAGCGATGGTCTTTTCCTACCAATCTATCCCTCTAGGAGCATGCGCGTAGTGCTCGGTTTTTGATGACTTGTAGATTTTTGCATTGCGCTTTCTCACCTTGAGAGTTGGTGCAAACTTCGCCGGTGCATCCAAAACCCGTGATATGATATGCTCTATCACACATAAACCTCCTTATATCTTCCTCGAAACAGCCACCATACCTACCTATTATGGCATTTCCATAGCCATTCCGAGATATATTGCCATGCAACTTTCCACCGTTCCGTTTATCATCATGACACGCATTACTATTGTCATATTGAAATTGCATGATCATATAGTTGACATCGTATTTGTGGCAAAGCCACCTTCCATTATTTTTCATACATGTCACTCTTGATTCATTGCCCATCCCAGTACACCGCTGGAGGCATTCATATAGAGTCATATTTTATTTTAGTTTTGAGTTGTAATTCATGAGTTGTAAATCAATAAAAGTGTGATGATCATCATTATTAGAGCATTGTCCCCAAAAAGAAAAAGAAAAAGAGCAAGGCCAAAAAGAAAAAAAAAGAAAGGCCAAAGAAAAAAAGGCCAAAAAAAAGAAAGGCCCAAAGAAAAAAAAAGAAAAAGGAAAAAAAAAGAAGAAAACGAAAATAAAAATAAAAAGGGGGCAATGTTACTATCTCTTTTTCCACACTTGTGCTTCAAAGTAGCACCATGTTTTTCATATAGAGAGTCTCATATGTTGTCACTTTCACATACTAGTGGGAATTTTTCATTATAGAACTTGGCTTGTATATTCCTACGATGGGCTTCCTCAAAATGCCCTAGGTCTTGGTGAGCAAGCAAGTTGGATGCACACCCACTAGTTTCTTTTGTTGAGCTTTTCATACATTTATAGCTCTAGTGCATCCGTTGCATGGCAATCCCTACTCCTCATGTTAACATCAATTGATGGGCATCTCCATAGCCCGTTGATTATCCTCGTCAATGTGAGACTTTCTCCTTTTTTATCTTCTCCACACAATCCCCATCGTCATATTCTATTCCACCCATAGTGCTATATCCATGGCTCATGCTCATGTATTGCGTGAAAGTTGAAAAAGTTTGAGATTATTTAAGTACGAAACAATTGCTTGGTTGTCATCCGGGGTGTATAAGATGGGAGCATTCTTGTGTGACGAAAATGAAGCATAGCCTAACTATATGATTTTGTAGGGATGAACTTACTTTAGCCATGTTATTTTGAGAAGACATGATTGCTTTGATTAGTATGCTTGAAGTATTACTATTTCTTATGTTAATATGAACTTTTATTTTGAATCATTTGGATCTGAACATTCATGCCACAATAAAGAAAATTACATTGAGAATTATGCTAGGTAGCATTCCACATCAAAATTAGTTTTTTATCATTTACCCACTCGAGGACGAGCAGGAATTAAGTTTGGGGATGCTTGATACGTCTCGAACGTATCTATAATTTTTTATTGTTCCATGCTATTATATTACCCGTTTTGGATGTTTATGGGCTTTACTTTACACATTTATATCATTTTTGGGACTAATCTACTAACCGGAGGCCCAGCCCGTATTGCTGTTTTTTTTTGCCTATTTCAGTATTTCGAAGAAAAGGAATATCAAACAGATTCCAAACGAAATGAAACCTTCGGGAGCGTGAACGAACGTGATCCAGAGGACTTGGAGTGCAAGTCAAGAAGCAGTCCAGGCGGGCACGAGGGTGGAGGCCCCCCCTACTGGGCGCGCCCCCTATCTCGTGGGCCCCTCGGGCGTCCACCGACCTACTTCTTCCTCCTATATATACCCACATACCCTGAGAACATCAAAGGCGACCACGAAAAACTACTTTCACCACCGTAACCTTCTGTATCCGCGAGATCCCATTTTGGAGCCTTCGTCGGTGCTCCGCCGGAGGGGGAATCGACCATGGAGGGCTTCTACATCAACACCATAGCCCCTCCACTGAGTTATGAGTAGTTTACCACAGACCTTCGGGTCCATAGTTATTAGCTAGATGGCTTCTTCTCTCTTTTTGGATATCAATACCATGTTCTCCTCGATCTTCTTGGAGATCTATTCGATGTAACTCTTTTTGCGGTGTGTTTGTCGAGATCCAATGAATTGTGGGTTTATGATCAAGTTTATCTATGAGAAATATTTGAATCTCCTATGAATTGTTTTATGTGTGATTAAGTTATCTTTGCAAGTCTCTTCGAATTATAGGTTTGGTTTGGCCTACTAGATTGATCTTTCTTGCAATGGGAGAAGTGCTTAGCTTTGGGTTCAATCTTGCGGTGTCCTTTCCCAGTAACAGCAGGGGCACCAAGGCACGTATTGTATTGTTGTCATCAAGGATAAAAAGATGGGGTTTATATCATATTGCATGAGTTTATCCCTCTACATCATGTCATCTTTCTTAATGCGTTACTTTGTTCTTATGAACTTAATACTCTAGATGCATGCTGGATAGCGGTCGATGTGTGGAGTAATACTAGTAGATGCAGGCAGGAGTCGGTCTACTTGTCACGGACGTGATGCCTATATACATGATCATGCCTAGATAATCTCATAATTATTCGCTTTTCTATCAATTGCTCAACAGTAATTTATTCACCCACCATAATACTTATGCTATCTTGAGAGAAGCCATTAGTGAAACCTATGGCCCCCGGGTCTATCTTTTATCATATAAGCTTTCAATCTACTTTTATTTACATCTTTACTTTTCCAATCTATATCATATAATACCAAAAATATATTTACCTTATCATATTATCTTTATCAGATCTCACTTTCGTAAGTGGCCGTGAAGGGATTGACAACCCCTTTATTGCGTTGGTTGCGAGTTCTATGTTTGTTTCTGTAGGTGTGTGGGACTTTTGTGGAGCCTCCTACTGGATTGATACCTTGGTTCTCAAAAACTGAGGAAATATTTACGCTACTATTGCTGCATCACCCTTTCTTCTTCAAGGAAAACCAACGCAAGCTCAAGACGTAGCACACCCCGTTGCGCCGCTACGCCCGCATCGGCGCAACACCGAGAGGGGAAAGGCCTGCGGCCGCCGCCGCCAGCGCTGCCCTGGCCAGGCCAAGTGATGGAGGACAGTGACGACGGCAGGAAGGGAGGAACCGGAGGGGGGCTCACGGAGGATATGTCGTGTGCTCAGCCGATCGCCTGCGGGGGCCACGCGGTCGCGAGAGAAAACGAGCTGACACAAACCTTCATTAGTTAGTTATATACAGGATCACATCGTCACTAAAAGATTAGGAGAGGGGGAATTACTGCGTATACATGAGATGGTCAAACTCCAAGTAATTTGCAAAAAAAATTACAATGGTGGATTTTATAAACTCTTTTCTGAGAAAGGGATTTTACTAACTCAAAATGAAGCATCAAGGGAATATAAACACAATGAATGCACCCCTATATAGTTAGAATGCACACAATCAACAACAATACACACACACAATATCGAAGACCGTTTTCGCTCCTCGGTCGCTCCTGCGGGCGGCCAGGAGCGAACCCTA